>VUYV01000069.1:498595-525817 GCA_008711295.1 Anarhynchus alexandrinus
CACTCCTCCTCCTCCTCCTCCGCCGCCACCACCCCCCTCTCCCGCCGCATTAACTCCCTCTCCCCGGCGCTGCCGCCCCACGCCCAGCCCCGGCACCACCTCCGCCCTCCCGGGGCATCCTCGCTACGCGGCGGGGAGAGAGGCGGAGGGTCCGCCGCCGCCCCGTGCGGGTACCGTCCCCGCCGCCGGGCTGTGCCCCCGGCAGGTCACTCGGGGCTGGGCTGTCGTGGTGGGGGTAGGAAGGTGGCAAGGTGCGAAGCAGCGGGTTGTTCAGGCTCTTTTAGTGCTGCACGTACGTGCCGGTAAATAATGTCCACGTGTTGAGTGTGCCTATTTCATCCCTTGCTGCTCTTTTTGCGCTCCTGTTTTGGGATATCCATCAGGGCACAGAAAGCTGAAGTCCCCAGCACTAATACTCTCTTTGTTGCCGCACCGAAAAAGAAATACAGTCGGGATAACGAAATTGCTTGTCGAGCTCCCTTAAACAACAACATATGTATAAACAACACTTTCATTTTAAAAAAAAAAAGCTAAAACGCAGCAAAATCTGGAAAGGCATAGTTAGGATCAATAGCCAGCCTGGATTCTACCCCTTCATTGCTGCACAACCCACAACATACACTGAAACATGAAACCCCTAACACATTCCCCACATAACTTTACTATTGAAAACACAGGGCCAGATTGCTGCCCCCCAGCCCTGTGGAAAACCTCCCAGAGGAGAGCGGGATGGAGCCCTCTGAGGGGTTTCTTCAGTGAGCTCCTTCACATGTGGGTCAGATACCATCGCTTCTGGAAAGGACGGCAGGTCTGGCCTGTCCAGGCTCAGATTATAGGATGTTTTCTGGATTGAGGACTCCTGAGGCAGAGCCGGGCTGTGTCCTCACCAATTCTGCAATTCCTGTCTCAAACTTTGAATCCCAAGAACATCCCTCTGGGAAGGCCATCAGGGCTTTCGAGACCCACTAATGAATGGTTCTTTTCCATGGCTAAGAAGACAAGGAGGAGGCAATGCAACAGGAGCAAATACTCATCCCTGTTTCCCAAAGAAAGAAGGAAAACTCTGTACATACCTGCCCTTAGAACTGGACCTGAGACCACAGATATCAGTTACGTCTACCCATAATTTGCTTAACAAAAGGTTCTCATCAATTTTAAACAATAACAATTGGCGATGCCTCACAGAACATCTACAGACTCAAATATTACTGAGAAGCAACCTACCATTTCTGACTTGCCACACAGAACCCCACAGTTTCGGTTGGATTACCATGGCCATAAAATAAATAAACAAATGAACTTCACCATCAAATAGTCTCTTGGGTTGGAGAGAATCCACTATAATACATTACACAATATTTCATTGCAGATCAAAATCACATTCTCTCACACAAAAAAGGAAATCAGACACCCTGAGTAACTAATTATGCTACTCATGCTTGGTTTTGATCATCTAGTATATGCATTGATTTTAATTGCTTTGCTCATAGGGTCAGAATCAGTGTCATTCTTAATGTTATGGAAAATGATGAAAAAATAGTAGTCTCATCCATCTTTGAATTTAACTATTCGTTTGCCTTCATTATTTGTTTATACCAGCTCTTCCATCCCGATGTATCTTCTTTACCTCCTTATATATGGCTCAGAATCTCAGGGCTGAACACAGGCAGTAACATCTACACTCCTAAATTAAACTGGGCCAAGAACAGACCCCAGCACTGGCACATGATCTGTTAAACTGGTATTGCCTCTGTTAATCCAGTGGCGTGACACTTGGAACGGCTTTGGCCAAGGCCTGCGAGCAGCCTCCCAAACCATACTCGGGCACGACACAAGGGTTGCAGGGCCCAGTCCCAGGAGGTAGTTTGGGGTGGCCGTCCTGCTTTGGGGGTGACAGCTTAGGGGTGAGGCTGTGAGTCCTTCTGCGGTCCCTGGCACATTTTGTTCACCAGTGCAAATGCAGCCAAAGGGATGATATAGCCAGGTTTGAGCCTCAGAGCCTTCAGGCTTCTTTTAATTTAGGTGATTAATTAAATGAAGGTTTAGGAATCCCATGGTAGGCATACTTTTAAAAAAACCCTGTCCTTTCTGGCCCACTTTGGGCATTGGTGAAATGTCAGTGCACTGGCAAAATGGTTCCAGGCAGTTGTGCCCTTTGTCTGTGCATGCTGGAGTAAGAAACTATCTTTCTTTGCCAAGATGTCGGCACGGATGGCAGCACAGGTGACTGGGGTTATATCAAAAGTAATTTTCCAGTGCAGGAACCTGTAATAAAGACAAATGTACAAAACTCATCTAAAGGTAACAGCTGTCTCCATACCAGACCTCCACGGAAATGGGTACACACGGATAAATGCGCACAAACATTACCCATGTGCTTACATGGGATTTTTCCTACAATTAGTCCTATTAGTTCTGATGTAATCAGGAAATGAAAAACACAATCCTCACACTTTCCTAAATTGTCCTTAAAGAGACAACATACTTATAACTTTGCTTGCTCATCCGAGGTCGCAGCACCTACAGCTCCAGGTTTCATACAGCCACTCCAGTCACAGCTTCACTGCGACAGTCAAAGAGGGAAATGAAGATTTAGTGAGACGGGGAGAGGCTGAGGAGCACAGGAACAGCAGTGCCCCCAGGAACATTGCCCACGGCTGCCATAGCTCTGTACAGCTCCACCGTTCGCACCAGGACTGCACCCAGCCATGGATAAAATCAATGTTGCGCGGTGGCTTGTCTCCAGGACAGTCCATATCTTCAACAGCTTCCACTACACTCTCTTTTGCTGTACCTGGTAAAGCAGTGAAAGTTATTTGAAATAGGAAAGCACTTGCTTTCTTAGTCACACGTACGTAGACACACATGCACGCACGCACGCGCGCACACGCACACACTTTGAGGAAGGATTTGGTGGGAGTAACTGCTGCTGAGGGAGTTCTTTATCAGCATGGAAAGCCTGCTGCTCCTGGGCATCAGAGATGGGAGGAAGAGCTATTTCAAGTATAAAATCAAGGGTTATTTCTGCCTGTAGTTCTTGCCTAAGAGGATCTGCAGTTTAAAGTATGAACTATACAGCAGTCCGAAATCTTCTGATGAAAGGATCCCGAGATAAGAATTACTGCTCTGACATCCTGAAGGTAACTGGGAAGCTCGTGGCTCCATTGAAGTCCATGAGGAAAATCTGATGAATTTTCAACTCACATATGTGGGAATAAAGCATGTATTTCCCCCCCCCCCCTCATTTTCATAATCATTTTGCCCTATTATTCATCTGTAGGATTTCAAAGGAAGATTCTTTTCCCAGTCACACTAATAAAACCCTGTAACTAGTTTAGAGCCAGGAGGACTCAGCAACTTCACTCTGAGAGCAGAATTTAGACCCAAGTGTTTGCTATTAAAACCTGTTGTTATCAGAAGTCTGGAAAGAATGAATGCACTTTGGCAATGAAAAGATTATAAGCGTAAAGTTAGTCCATAAAACTCACGTTTCATTGTAGACAATCACCTCAGAAGGTTTTTTATTCCTTTATTTTTCAGGTCAGCAAACAACTTTTTTGCCCCCCAGTTTATCATTGCAGCGCATTAAGAGAGTTTGAAGAAGTGTCCCTAAGGTGGGGGAGTAAAAAGAAGTCTGAAAGCTCACGATTAGTTACTGAAGCCTGAACAAGTATTTGCATTCATCAGTTAAGGAAAGAAACTTCCAAAAAACTGCAGACATTCAGTAAAGAAGTTTACATACAGAAAACATTTCTGATCTGTATTGTTCATTGGCACAAAGACACTATATGGTCTCTGTTTAATTACGCTTGACATCAAATGTGTCAACAATCGACTTCGACCACTAGAAAAATGAGAACAAGCCATAAAAAGCAGTAAGTGGGAGGTCTGGATTTTGGACCTGCCTCTTTCATCCCCCGAATGGCCTCAAGCATGCTCTATAACTACTTTTCCCTTTTCACTTCGCTTGCTGCCAATGCTGCCCAGCAGAATGCGCAGCGCTCCATTGAAGTCCCTATACAATGCCTGTCGCTGACAAAGCCGCCGCATTAAGGCACCAGTCCTTAGGGCCGTCAAAAGAAAAGTCTGCACCTTCCGACAGAAGAGGGTGGGTAAAAGCACCGCCCAGTGTGTGCTGTGAAGCCTGACCTGGGAGGTACACTCTGAGGCCACCCTCCCCGCCGCAGACTGCGCCTGGCAGAGGGAGGAGGAGGAAAAGGAACGGTGAGGTTGCGCGTGATCCAAGAGACAAGCTGTCCAGTGCTATGAAAGCCAAATGCTGCTGAGCGCAGCTGTTAAGCCTTTTGGGAATGTAACTGTTGGAAACTAAGGATGCCATCAACTTCTGACACTTCCAGCAGCTGAACGGTTGTTTCACAGAATCACAGAATGGTCAGGGTTGGAAGGGACCTCCGGAGATCATCTAGTCCAACCCCCCTGCCTGAGCAGGGTCACCTACAGCAGGTTGCATGGGATGGTGTCCAGGTGGGTTTTGAATGTCTCCAGAGTGGGAGACTCCACAACCTCTCTGGGCAGCCTTTTCTGGTGCTCTGCCACCCTCAAAGTAAAGAAGTTCCTCCTCATGTTAAGATGGAACTTCCTATGTTCAAGTTTGTGCCCATTACCTCTTGTCCTATCACTGGGCACCACTGAAAAAAGACTGTTCCCATCTGCCTGGCACCCTCCCTTTAAGCGTTTATAAGCATTAATAGGATCCCCCCTCAGTCTTCTTTTCTCTAGACTAAAAAGACCCAAGTCCCTCAGTCTTTCCTCATAAGAGAGATGTTCTAATCCCCTAATCATCTTAGTAGCCCTTTGCTGGACCCTCTCCAGTAGTTTTCGCAGTAGTACATTTCTACTGGGAGTCCTGTCTATAGGTGGATATGAGTACTGAAAGGTGGCTCTTCCACATCTTCTTAACAGAATATCTTAACAGTAAACAATTGTGAGGGAGGAAAGTACTGTTATCCCTCTTTTACAAATAAGGAGGTAGATAAGTAAAATTTTTTAGGTTCTGGGTCAAAAAGGCTCACATAAACTGGGACTGTGTGTCAAAGCAGGGAACTGGGACTGCCCTCCTCTTTCTCTTTAGGAGACTATTGACGAGGCAAGGCCTTCTCCTAAACTGGAAGCCCAGGTCTGTGTGATGCACCTGGCCTTCACCAAGAAGTTTCTGGTGGTCAGGAAATCCAGTAGTGAGAGCAGGCAGTAGCTCAAACAGGGAGAGCAAAAGGAAAGCCAAGAGCGGTGTTCTGACCCTGGGAGCAGGTGGAGAAGGGGAATGCAGGTGCCCGGATTGCAGGAGCGCATGTGGATATGCGCTTCTTTCAATCTCTGACTGCAGACAGCACTAGGAGAGGCAGGAGAAGACTACACGCTTGACCCATAGGACAAAACAGACTGATGCACTCATTCTAGGGTTGAAACAGTGTTTTTTCTTCATTCTTTTTTTTTTTCTCTTGTTCGGTGTTAAAGGAGAGCTACTTTTTGACATGGCAAGAAAGCAGGGGCGAGAAGAGGTAAGACGCAGGCTGAGAGAAAGCAGGTCTGCCGGCGCGTTAACCTCTCGCGCTTGTCAGGCCTGGACCGCATTCCGGCAGGCAGCTGGATCCTCGCTGGGCTGCCTGATCACAAGCTCCCTTCAGGATGCGCTGGCTGCTGCTCCCCTGCCCGTGCTGCCCGCCCTGCCCGTGCTGCCCGTGCCGCCGTTCACACCACAGCCACAACCCCGCGTCCAGCTGCAGCCCAAGCAGAAGGCTCTGAGCAGTGGCGATAAACGTAAAGGAACGTGGGAGCCTTGCCTGGGGTGTTTCTAGCTCATTTCCCTTTCCCAGCACAACTGTTGCAACCCCGAGATGTCCTAGTTTCTAAATTTGTCCTTGCAGAGCCAATCCACGGCGCACTCACCTGCTGCAGACACCTCCTCTCGGTGCAAAGCTGCTCCCTAAGGGTATGCAGATATCAAAAGCTTTCTGTCTATTTTAGCATCCATTAGCTCAAAGGAAAAAAATCCAAGTGGATGATATTTCACATTACGAAACCTCAGCAGTTTCTGTCACTGAGTAGAGCCACCCACTGTGCCAGGCTCAGATGAGACAACAGAGCCCAAACTGGTTCAGAAAGGGAGCACCTTTTGCTCCTGGCGACGGTCCCTCCAGAGCAGGGTGAAGTCCCCTTGCCCTTGTAATATCTGATCAACCAGCAAACACACAGTGGCAGTTCCTTGGGCTTCCTTCTCAAGCAGTAAAATGTCTTAAAAATCAGAGCTAGAGAATCAGTCACCTTGCCCAATATCAGTAAAATCAGGTACATCGTAAGATGGTGAGATAGAAGCAGAACCTCAGTTTCTAACCTCAGCAGACCTCAGTGAAGGCTTTGATAGCTGTTCAGATTAGTAGAAGTGCTTCAGGATTAATACCACCCTTCCTGCTTTTGCACGTCTCTTGCCAGGATTACATCGCACAGCATTTAGAAAACTGCCTTCACCTATACATTTCATAGTATTAGCTTGCACATCTACTGATAAGGAAGACAAGAAAACCATTTTCAAAAACATCTATGAAAAGCTCAGAGTGAACTATGACAAACTAAAGAAAAAAATGTGGGAATTTTGTGGCAGGATTTTCAGAACTCTTATGTAAATCCATGAATTTAAGCCTTTGAAATTAAATTTAAATATCATTGCCACCAGGATGTGACTGGCCTTACTCTAAGCCAGGTGAGCAGGCTGAGAACTGTGTGCAGAGAATTCTGATTACTTTATGCGTTCTAACATGACACAGACTGGGAAAAGTTATTAGTAAGTCAAAGAAAACAAGACAAAAATGAAAGAAACCATTTTAAAATGGTAGCTAATATATAGTTACAGTCAGGGCATGGGAATACAGGAAGCCGTGCACTGTTTCAGTGTTATTAGCCTCTTACCAGATGCAGTAGAAAAAAACCAGATTGGAAATATGGAAGCAATAGACAGAAAAGGGAAATGAAAAATTAGTATCTTAGGGTTCATACGGGGCTTAAGATGAGCATATAAGAATATGCTTCTGCTTCTTTCATGTCATCTACTTGTTTGTTACACTTAACTGTCATTTATGCACTTTGGAGTCTCCTCTTCAATCCCCATACCTGTTGTGTCCATGTGCAAAACAGGTTAAACAAAAATGGCCAAGGAACACTTTGTCAGTGTTCTTCACATAGGAAAGCCGTGATACTCACACCAAATATTTAATTGACCCCAAAGCCAGTCCCTTTGAGACCCAGCTTATGTTAACACAAATAATGCACTGCTAAAAAAGAGATATTTCCTCATATAATGAAGTATTTTAGTGCTCTAGCAAATATGATTCCTAGATATACTTCACTCCCTTCATTAGAGACTTATAACATTAATGTCTCGTGTTTGTGTTTGACAGCAGAAATAATATGGAGTAACTATTTACAGTAGTAAATCTTTAAAAATATCAGCATGATATAGAAGCAAATATTATGAGCAGTAAGAAAGTATGCTTTTGGATTTTATAATTTTTCCAGCTCCTGATCTGCTTAACCTTATTTTTCCTCTGAGTCCTATTTTCCTAAAGCTACATTTTCACAAATTACGTATTAATGAGTCTGAATTAAAATACATAAAATTGCTTATTCCGCAAGTAAACTTAAACCATCTGAATGGCTTGTATTTTATTTTACTTTTAATTAGGATTTATTTTACTTGTCTCATGTGGAAGACCACCTTGACCAGTTTTTCTAAAAACTCATTTAGGGCATCATTCTTTCTATTAGCCTCTCTCTTTCACCAACCCCACTAAAAGCAGACAGAACCTGCTTGAGTCCGTGATTTTTTCATTTTAGATGATTGGGATTTGCTGCTATTCCACACAAGTCCCCCCTGCCTGCCCTTGTGAGGCTGGAAACTGTGACCTCTGCTGAGAGATAGTGGCTTTTTACAGTATTTTGGGTAACACCTGCAAGGGAACAGCACTGAAGAGACTGCAGGGAGCTGGGATCAGGCTCTGTGATTGATGTCTCCATGCTTTCTGTCCCCTTCCCTCACTCATGTCCCGAGGCAGGTGGAAGGCCACCGGGACCCTGCAACCATGCTGCATGGGGGGTCTCAGAGGAAAGAGAGATGGTAGCTTTGTTGGTGGAGGACATACCCACGTTGGCTAGAGGACCTTGGCAGAACTAATGAACGCAGTCTTCCTGGGAGTTATGGACGGTGGCTGGGTTTTCTGGTGTCCAGTAACAGTGGGGTTGTGTTGCAGTGTCCTTCACAGTGGGGAGAGCCAGGGGAAGGGGTTTCTCCACCAGCAATTTGCCAGGTTTTATTAAACTTCTAGGATCTTTCTGTCTCTTACACATTTGCCAGATTTAGTTGATAGAAACAAGGAGATCAGATGTAATTAAGGAGGGGACCCAAACAGGCATGCATACACACAGAGAAGGCCAATGCCACGTCTCCTTTTCTCAGGAGACCAAACTAAGTTAGTTTAATGAAACTGAAAAATCCATATGGGTGAAGCCACAGTAAAGCTACTGTGGTTGTTTATCTTAGTACTTGAGGGAGTGCAGTTTAGCTGAACATCTCCTGGGAGAATGTTCACAAAAGACGTTGATCTCTTCTGTTTCTGGAAATGTCAAGAGCGCTGAATTAGCAATTTTCTATGTCATGTTTTAGTAGTTCTCATCCTAATGAGGCCAAAAATCAAAAAGAAAGAGAGAATTAACTTCCTGATGCTTGAAAACTTTTTAAAAAATATTTTTAAATTGACCAACAACTTCTACTCATCTTTTTGTGAGAGACTCAGACCAGAAAGATCAGCGATGACACCATTAAAACATATTTGGACAAGTTAAATCTACGTTGTTCCTAAGCTGCCTATCATCACAGATTCATGAACATTAATGCTGGTGTACTAACGCAACTTTCTAATGACTACCTACTCCCGCACTGAGGATTGACATGTACAGCCTGATAGTCTTGTTACGGGGTGTTTTGTCAAAGCGCTAATACAGCTCCTACCTGCTGTATTACTTCATCGCTATTTTTTTAACCTATATGGGTTTTCAAGAAAGAGGCCTGAGTTTTAGAAATGCTGTGCAGCCAGATGCTTCGGTGACATCAACAGGAGATAAAAGTCATCAAAACAAGGTGAGCTTTTAGAAAGTATGAATGTGCTTTTTCTTCATACCTATTAGTATTGTCCTGTTCAGCCCATTCAGATGTGTTTTATGGCGTTGCCTCCCTTCACCCTCTAGCTGTATTATAGCTGCATCAGGTTCTGCTTGTATCACAGAAGATTCAGATCAATAACATATAATTTAGTATGAGTCTGCTATTAACTTCTGAGAGGCTCCCCACCTAAGCGAGATAAGCCGGATTTGGCCCTTGGTTATGTTTTAAAATGGATCAAGGCACAGCAAAATGTTTTATATTAATTTGATATTTTGCTATCAGGGTTTTCTCTTTTCAATAGAAACAGGGGATACATAAGCTGAGGCTTGGGAGAACTTAGCATTTCAACTTAAATGGGAAAATCTAGATGGCAAGTGTGTTATCTGGTCTATGCAGAGGCATGGCTTCAAATTTATTACAGCTCATTTTAAAGCCAGAAAATTTGCCCAAATTAATAATGATTCAAACTATAATAAAAGCTGAAGTCCCTGCTAGATCATACATATTAATATACCATCAGCATAAAATGCCAATTTAAATTCACTGATGCCAGTCTCCATCCCATGAGAATCTGAAGGAGCATTAACAGCTTCTGTCAAAGCTCTTGTGTTAAAATGAAGCAGCATGGTGGTAGGGAAGAGGAGACACATGGAAAATACCTTTTTCTGTAGTAATCAAACTCTAAAGTTTCTGCGTTTTCTTGATCTCTATGACATCAGAATTTATCCAGCTGTGTGTTTGAGCAAGCGGACACTCACTGCTGACTAGGACAAGGTCCAAAAGTGGCAATCTCCTCTGAGGCAAGTTAGATGAATGTGGTCTTTTGGCAGCCTGTGCATTAAGAGCTACCCTATTCCCAGGTTCTCCATAGAGGACATCAGTGAGGTCAGTAAAATGTCATTGGATCTGATTTTGTACTGCTTGGGAACTTTCCATCTCAGCACATCACTCTTCAGGCTGGTTTTGCGAACACGATATCCCGAGATTCCTTAATAAGTACTACCAACCCTCTGCAACACCCACTGCCTTCAAGCAGTGTGATTCAGACAAGTAGGAGCTTTTCTTTCCATTAGTCCCACTTTCAGCTTCCTTTTAGCAATGAAATGACTCCCTCCTTCCCTTCCCTTCCCACACAAATAATCCTCTCCTAAAGAAGTCCAGCTTTTAGTGATTAATAGCATTTTGCAAAGTCTGGCTAACCCTTTAGAAGAACTGTCAGAGCGTCAAGGCCAGGGAGAGCAGAGCTCAGGGCTGACTGTCGTTATTCCTGAGTCTGCCTCACTGACGTGCTTTGAGATCTTTAATAAGTTAATTAACCTCTGTGACTCAGTGTAAGCACTGGTGTAATGCACGTAGTAATGCTTAACATAGAGTCCCGCAGATGTAAGGCATGATAAAAGGGTAAAGGACTATTATTGTTACTAATGATCATTAGTTTGAAATCATAGTCAGGCAAAACCAAAAATAACAAGGCCATTGCAATTAGTTGGAAGGTAGGGTTGTGATATTTAATTATCATTAAAAGGGTACTTGATGAAAAATACATTACGTCTTTTCAATGGTACTACTCAGAGAGAGACGAGAAATAACTTTGTGGGATATCTACAGTAAAGACCGGGAGTAACATCTCTGAAAAACGAGGATTGCTGAATCTTCTGATTTTTTCACCCAGTATAGAGTTTGTTTTTCCTACAGTGTTGGGCACTGTGGCTAGTAGAGCAAGTCTATTTTCGTCTGTGTGATAGGCTTGTGCACTGAAAGATAACAAGCCACAAGTCTGTAAGTTTATCTCTACTTTTGTTGTTGTTGTTATTGTTCTTACTATGCTTAATGCTAATTATATATTTTATCTAGAGAACCCTAGATTTGGGTCAGAGCACTTTTGTCCTGTGTGCTGCACAAGTACATTACAAGATATTCATGGTCTCAAAGAGATAACAAAAATAAGCCTTTACACAGCACAGTAAGTAAATAACACCTTTACACAGCACAATTGGTTTTAACTACCTTTCCATTTCTTTTAAACATTGCCTCTGGGATATAATTAGATAAAGAAAAAAAATCTCTTCCATCACTTAAGATATTAGTGATCAGAACTGAATATTGGCAGTCTCAAAGACGACATTCCTTTCCAGCTATCAAGAATTTTCCTTTATTGACTTGTATCTTTCAGCCTATCAAAGAAACGTTTAATTTGCAGCTGAAATCCTGATCCTCCGATGAATCATGTTTTCTTTTGAATGCAAAGGGCGTCTGTCTGGCAAAGTTGGCAGCCTGACCTCCATAAATATTGTTCTATTGATAAAAAAAGGAATTGGATATAAGGACTATCCAAAATAAATATTTTGCAGCGATCCTGAACGTCTGAATACAATAGGGCAAAGGAATGTTATCGCATATTAAATAATTCAGACATAAGCTGAAGTGAGTATTAGTTTTAGTTGAAAAACTGTCAAATGCAGTTTGCACCCTTCGTTTCGTTTGGGAAATTAAAATGGACACCTGTTTTAGGGCTTGCTCTTTTCCCTTTTATCATCTGTAGGGATTTGCCATTGGTTTTGTTGGGAGCAAGTCTGGGCTTCTTAGTTTCCAGGAGATTTAAAACAGGATTTGAATGAGGTATTCAGAAACACCAGCCCGACGTGCTCCTGCCCTTTGGGTGGAGGTGGATGGAAAAAGAACCCTTTGTGCCCTCCCCGACAGAAAGCTTCGCGGGCTCGGGGCGGCTGCCTCTGCATGCCGATGGGGCAGACATGCAAGAGGAAAATCAGCTGTGCGTCGCAGGCAGCAGGCAGGCTGGGCTGCCCCCAGGATCAAGGCAAAGGGAACCTGTATGCGGCCCCCCCACTTCACATCGGGGAAGCACAGAGGCATGATTTGTCCCCAAAACTGTAATCCCTCTGGGGGCTCTCCTGGCATGGCGCACCTCCCCACTGCCTCCTGACAAGTCTGTGCCCCAAAGGATGAAAGACACTCTGCTGTATGCTGGCATACCTCCTCCTTTCTGCCCCTTTTTGCTCCTACAAAAGCTGCTTACGTAAAGCAGAAAGGGCATGCAGAAGGAGGAGATGTATGTGGAGGATTACGGCGTGAGAAGTCCTCAGAAGGGCTTACGAGAGGTGTCTCAGCACCATCAAGTCATGGCAGAAGATGGTCTGACACAGAGGCGTGAGCCAGCTTGTGCTGAAGTCAACAGGACGGTACCCCTGCATATCCAGCATCATCCTCCTGCTGCTCTTCCCCAAACGGAGCAGTGGGGGAATTTTTCTCATCAGAGATTTTTTCTTCTTACTGATGAATTACACTGCGTTGCTGCTGCAATATGTAGTCTATGAAAAACAGAGGACATATATTTTTATTGGCTTATCTATTTAAGAAAAGAGAACTCCTGTCATCAGTACTGAACTGTATACTAAAATTTGAGGATAAGATATGACCTAATATTTCTTTGTCCTGTAACTCACAGCACTGCTGTGATTGCCTGGCAAGGGAACATTTTTATAGCATATGTGACAGATACACCAAAACCGGCTGTTTATCTGTTTCTCTTTTCCTATGAATCATTCTCCTTTCTGTATTGTATACCTCCTTAAAAAAGTCTCCTGATTCAAATTGATTTATTTATTTCAAATGCACGTTTACAATAAAATCATAATAAAACAATACTTCTGCAATAAAAATAATGGCATTATTTACTTGGAAGCAGATTCCTCTGTACTGCAACCTCAGGCTGAACTTGCCTTTTTTGCTTATGTTCTAGGTCATGGAGAAGCTTTGCATCTATCAGCTTTCCTTGCTATAGGCGTGTTTTGGCACTTTCACCCTCTCAACATTTTGGAAAAGGTTTTAAAAGGGGGTCACACCAGTTACATCTCTTCTACCATTTGTAAGAATCAATCAAAAGCCTTCTTGGCACTGACTGAATCTTAAACACGTGTATGAGCCGCTAAAAAACCCCATCAAAACAGTGAGAGATGGAGATGGCATTCTCCCCTGTGTTGACCCAAAAGTTTTCTCTTACTCTTCAAAGAAAATTTATCAAAACCCAGAGAACACCAAGGAATCAGCCGTCCATGGGCAATTCCCCCATCACGCTGAACGGGCAAGGGCTGCTGTCAGAGCACACCGAAATGCCTGTTTGAAGCCGTGCGGGGCTCGGTGCGAGGGCTGGGGCTGGGGGACATCAACCCAAGAGCTCAGCGCTGGGCAGCGGTGGCATTGCCACGCACCTCAGCGTAACCTGGTGCCTGTGACCCCAGCCACAGCCTGCTGCACCTCTGCCTCGCCAGGAAAGCTCGTGGTGGCTTCCCAGCCGAGCATCTCACACAAACAAACAGCACACCTGAGGAAGGATAAAGAACTGCTTGTAAAAGGAGTTCAGTGAAA
Source organism: Anarhynchus alexandrinus (assembly GCA_008711295.1). NCBI lineage: Eukaryota > Metazoa > Chordata > Aves > Charadriiformes > Charadriidae > Anarhynchus > Anarhynchus alexandrinus. Next base: position 512,154 of record VUYV01000069.1, read on the forward strand.
ACCCGAGACAAAAAAAATAAATAGTGGTTCATGAAAATGTCACGGGGCCAAAAACAAGGGCACAGAATTCCTCAGGCAACCTAAGAGAAGTACAGTTGTGCTTATTGCGGTGCCATCTGCTAGACTGTGGATCTTGAAATCTGTCAGAGGAAGGCTGTGTGCTGAGTAAAAACACAACTCCCTCTCTTTGCTCAGTGATTTAATTCCATTGCTTTTGGGTACAAAACGTTCTCCAAAGTAAGCACTGTGCTGCAAGTTGTAAGAATACCGTTCTGGTGCATGTGTCAGGGGTCTGATTTCTAAGCACCAACTGAAATTACTGGGGAATTTTGCTTAAAGTCAGACAGTGTAATTTGGATCTCTGCGTAACCATTTTTGCCTTGTTCACACTCCTCTTGTTCTCCTTTCTGCTCTGAGTCTTACAACTAGAAGTGCTGAAGTTGGGATTTGGGGGGAGGCTTTTAGTAAACATTAGAAAAATACTCATTAACCTGGGAGAAACTTTTGCTTCATTTAGGTCTACAACATTAAATTTAAGAGGTACAATAAACCATTTTCTTCTAGAACTGCAATAGTTTTCTAATGGTTTTTCACTGACGAAGGAGTTATGCACCTGTACAAAGAGTTACACCCTGAGACAAAGGTTTAAGGCTACACTCACTATGATGCCGTGGAGCCACCGCGGACTCTACGTTAGTGTGGCACTGTCTTCATTCCTTAACCTGGGGAAATATGGTCATTACTTTGCAATGCTCATTTGAAGCATGGTGGAGAAGGATCAGATATTTGTAATCCTCTTAAAATGCACTTCATATCGAGATGAATATATCCAGGAATGGAACATGTCTTTCTGCTCTTAAAATTATGCATAATCCTCAGAGAAAATACAAAGCCACACTTACAAATAGTAAGAACTGCCTAACCATTGGTGATAATTATTGATACCTCCATTAGTTTCTCCTGTAATACTAAATAAGAAACCTAAAAAATGAAACTAAGTATTTAATACTGCCTTTCTTTTGATGATTTCTTAAATTTTTTTTACGTTTGTAGGTAAAATGCAACGAGAGCACTGCATTGGTAAATGTTACATCAGAAATGCAGAAAACAATCCATATTAAATAATTTCAGTCCTATCTTAGAAGCACAGAACTCAATCCAGGTGCCTAAACCTAGGTCCCTGGTGCCACTTGCATGTCCTACCATGTCCTACCTGGGACCTCACCTGTCTCTCGCGACAGGGAATGCAGGTTCCCAAGGTTTCGCAGCCAAACCTGTCAGCCCCTTGCAAATGTCCTGAACGTATTTTGCCTCTTGGGAGATGTAATCAATCCACTGGTGACTGCACATCTAATTTACTTCAAACCTCTTAAATACATCTCAAGATAAGAAGACCGGCTTCTTGCCTTCACCTGTTTTTTAGCCCTTCTGAGCAGAGAGGCTGTGCTTCGGAATTTGCTCAGAGAGAAGCTCCCACCGCTGTCATGAATGCCACTGTGTTCACTGGAAAAGCTTTGTTTAGTTTCAGTGAGCTTTGAACGGAGCTCACCAAGACATAATTTCTCTTAAAATGACAACTAGAGGCCTCAGCTGAGACTCACAAATACTGAATAAGAGACAAGAACTTCCCCAAAAGTTTTGAAAAGAAAAATATCAAATAGATGTGATAGACAATGGGCAAATAAACTGCAATTTAAAAAATTATACTCATTTTATAGATTTAGTTTCCACAAAAAAATGATGTGGTGGAATCCCAGAAAGGAGCCTGCTGTCCCCGGGTCCCAGGTCAGCACTTTAACTACAAAGACATTCTTCTTCACCTATCAGTTGTGAGATAGTAACAGAGATTAGGTTAAAGACCATTATTAAGAGCTCAGGAGTTAGAAAATGCATGACCTCACGCCCACACAACTTTTAAGCAACAAGGCAGTGCATGTGCCCTAGGATGCCATCTTTCATCACATGCTCATGTCCTTTTTTCCTTCCCACAGGTCCTTTCTCAGTGCAAAAAGCTGACTGTACTCAATTAATGAGTGACAACACACAATTTTGTTTTCTCTCCATTGTTCAGTGCATGGCCCAAGCTGTCTTTCTTCTTCACTGATGAAGCTGTGCTGTAAAAGTAGGATTATTCACATCCTCAAGAGCTCTTTACAATGCCTTTCCCTGCAGCATGTACGTGCTTCACCGTCATTCGTGACCTAGTTTCACAAAGCTCCTCTGAGACACGGACTTTGTATTTTTCCCATGTTTCAGATTTGGAAATGCAGTGCAGAATGACTAATGTCAAGTCGAACAGCGTACGCACGCCTAGGGCTGCAAGGTCCTTGGGTGTGCTCTGGAAGCTTGGACGGGGAGAACTCACATCTCTGGAGACTTTAATTGGTGAGCTCCAATTTCTACCAGTTTCTACAGAGAGTTTTTGAATGATGGTGTTTCAAAGGGGTGTCACTTGGCCAAAGGTGAATTTTCATAGTGACGGTAAAATACAAGCTCCTGATATAAGGCTTATCCTTTTGCGAAACTTCTTATCCCGGCTCCAAATGTTAAAAGACACTACAACATTTAAAACAGAAGACACTGTGCTGTTTTGGGACAGGTAGATATATATTCTTTATGTGCTCAATACCAGCAGTACAGCTTTAGCTGAAATGTCCTTTGGGAAAAAAAAAAAGAAAAGAAGTGAGATGGAAAATTTCATTCAAAATGGAGAAAGTTTGGAAGAGTTGTGAGAAGCTGAAAAGAGGGTATTACAACAGGAAATGTACAGCCTCAGGAATATGCTACTGGCCTGACTGCGGACTCAGGGAGCATCCAAAACAGAGACATAACATTAGAAAGAGTGTACTGTAAGACTGAAAAGAAAGGAAGCCACAATAAGAACACCTAAGAAAATAATGCCTGTCAAGAAATAAGGAGTGTTTTAGAGATAGTAATTCCGGAGAACATTGCAGTGTGTATTTCTCTGATTATTCCTACTCCAGACTTGTGGCACCATAGAAATATCCTTTTCTTGTTTTCCACTGCCAGCTTGTACGGAAAAACAGCTTGCTGGTTATATAAAATAGAGGTTATCAGCAATATTGCTAATTAACGGTGTAGTTGCCAACTAAAAAGTTAAACTCTGACAAATCTGACCTAATGTTACACAAATATGCTTCATCAATCACGGTAAAAAAAAATACACAACAGCCAGTATTTTCTTTGGACTGGTAATAGAACCTATTGGCAGTTAGTGTAATTAAAGGCTAGTAAGCAGATTAAAATGTTTGGGGGTTTATAGCCTTCTTGTCTACAGAGAAAGGATGAAAGTGTTTTTAAAATGCCACAGCTTTGAACTGGTGGTATTTCTGTTTGTTTAAAAGGGGAAGAGTTTAGTGGGAGCCCAAGGATCTACAGGCAAATCCAGGTCCAGCACGGGGAGATCTCAGGTCTCTGGCTACAGTCAGGCTTTTGGCTGTCCTCTGATGGACGCTTGCTGTTGCTGGCACTGACCTTGCCCACAGCAGCCAGTGGTGCTGCACAGCACTACTGGCGTCCCCCTGGGTATCTGCCTGGTGTTGTGACATGCAGAGATACCCTTTCTTTGTCCCACTGTGCCTTGTGAACTTTGAAGCTGTTGTGGAATATCGGTAATGTGGAGAAGCCTGAAGGGCTTGTTTGGCCTCTTCCCGTCAAATGGAGCAGAGGGAAGTACAGTTCATTTGTTTAATTTATAAAGTGTAGAATTTTTTGAATGATGGCTTGTAACAGAAGAGAGCTGAAGAGTGCAAAGATGAATAGGGAACTTCAACAGCAACCAAAAATGAGACATTCAGCAGATTATGTTCTTAGGCTTAGATGCAAGGAATAAAGAGGGGAAAAAAATCTTGCATGGGAGAATTCACTTTACAGATCTAATGAAGTTAAATCAATGTTTTTACAATTCTGTTTCAAAAAAAATGAAGTCTAATGGTGAGGATGGAACAAACATTCTTAAGTATTCACTCTGAATGCCAGTTTCCCACATGCCATAGAGGAGAATGGATTGACCATTTTTTTAACACTGTCAGACAACGTTACTCATCTATTTTAGTACAGACTCAGTAAATCAAGGATACATTTCACAGTAATATTTATTTAAGCAGCAAAACATTACTCATTGACGTAGAGAGCTAAAGTTCCATTTATGCTCAGCAATTTATCATTAGACTCACTGGATTCACATACCATCCCAGCAAGATAAGGAATGCTATGAATAAACCCATTACATATAAAAAGGAAAATCAAAATCTGTATATTAAATACATTGCACTGCACTGAGACGGAGGTTTTGTTTGAATATTGGCAAAAGAGAACAGCTCTATAAAAGCAGAACACGCTACATGAAAAGAACATGGCTGGAAGTAGTGGCAGTGATAATTGGCTCTGAACCTTTCATGAACCCATTGACTTCAGTGGCCTTTGGATAAGGCCCAGAAAAAAAGCCACATTTTTATATGGCAGGCAAATTTGATAAAGGCACAGTCTGAATCAGAAACAAAGAAGTTGTGGGAGCTATGCAGAGTAGACCATGAAGCAGAAAAAAATAGTATTCATACAGTCAAAGGAAAAAGTATACTTTTAATGTAAGTACACTCACATTAAGTCCAGTTGACTGATTTCCATTTAAGGAAGTTTGAAATAGAAAAAAATGAGAGGCAGAACTGAAAAAAAAATCTTCAGGATCTGGGTTATATATCTAAGATGAGCCCTGCAGGCAGCAATACTTCTGTTATGCTTGGCATTTGGCCCATGCTTTGTATTGCAGTTGGGTTTCACTAATCGCAAACCCTCAAGGGTTTATAACTTCTCCCTCCTTTCCTGGGATCACCTGACCAGTTCCCCAGTATGCTTCCAGCACAGCTACAGCCCATGAAATGCCACGTACAAACGCTTTGGCTCTTCATGTCTCCTCATGAACATGGGTAAGAGCCACTGTTTCCACCAATGTAGGACCGGATCTCCGGTGAAAGAGGGTTCCCTTGTTCCTGTTGAAATGGTGAAAGGTTCCTGCTAAGGTGGCCACACACCAAAAAGAAGCACACAAATACACAGTATGGGTTCATAAACACAAGTGCAAAGCTGCAGTGTCAAACCTTTTCATACCACCACAGGTATGAGAGCTCTTCAGGTGCCTTGGTTTTTCAGTCCTTTTTTAGCTCCTTGCTTGCTCTACTGGTTATCTCAAATTCCCTTCTGGGATGTCTATTTTTTTCTCATGCACCACAGAGGTAACCCAGGTACGTACAGGATTTTGTGTTCTGCATCAGAACCTAGCCACCTCAATTTAAGGCGATTAAGCGTCTTTGAAGATCCGGCCATTTGTAAGTGATGAAGAGCAAATAACATCCTGTATTTGCACATGGATGCCAAACAAAGGCCTTATTAATGATCACACATGGCTGCTCAATAATGTCTCATGCTATGGGGTCAAGATTTCTTGGAACAAAGTCGTGCTCCCCCACCTACTCCCTGTGAGGAACTTTTTCTGAAGAAGAACGTGAACAACAACTTACAAGTCTTTAGAAACAAATATTAATGACTAAAATAGAGCATCATTAATATGTAAAGGTGAAATTTTGTCTGCAGTCTTTCTTCTTCGGGTTTCTGCAATGATGTCTTCTTTTACCTCCCCCTCTAAAAATAGTCCATAGTTTGTGATGCACAAACAAACTGCTTTCACAGGCGAGAAGGGAACAGCGACTATGGGCACGCAGTAAAAAATGATCAAGCTGGAGTGGCCAAACTGCCATTAATATTCTATGTATTATACATTAACCTGCTTTAACTGAGAGGCAAAACGCAGGACATTAAACCAGTCTAACCAAGGTTTGAATAGGGACCCAGAAATAACTGGGAACTGAACCATGGCATGTGTGTACCAAAATTTACAGAAGTACCTGTGACAAAAATTATGTTTGCAAACATAGCACATTCGCACAAACATCTAGAAAACAAATACCTGAATAGTTATCCAATGTTATTCAAAGCATTATTGATATTATATAACTTGTAACTGGGAAGAAAACAAATGCTGGGCTTTATTCCACACGTAGTTGATTATCTCAGCCCGGGAATACCATAAATTATGTTTTAGATAAACTTGCAGTCACTTCAAGACAAACTGGTACAAAAAAAATCTAAATTTAATTGCCACAGAAAAAATGTTAAGTACACTGGATCAAAGGATTGCTTTGCCCAGTTACTGATATGTAGTCTCATCTTTCATATTTAGGTATCTATGTTTTCAACCGTGGTCAACTCAACGCCTGTCCACAACTGTTGTTCCTATCCTTCATAATCACTGCCTTGGGAACCCTCACGACAGGCTCTGCCTTGGCAGCAGACTAAAAGAAATACTCCGGAGATCCCAGAGGAAGTGTTGCACCTTTGTCAGTGTGGTTCACGTATGGAAGTATGTATGGAAGGTGGAAAGGAAAATCTTAGTGTTTTTCTCCCGTTCAGTATGTCACATTTCAGGTAGGTTTGGATGCAGACACATTACAACGTAGAGCTAGCGCTACACTTTATTTTTCACTACGTTTATTAGTCCTGAATTAAATCCAGCCTGTTTTCTGTGTTGGTCAGCCATGTGTCTGACTGGCTGGATGGGTCTGGGTCTCTTGAGGACAGGGTTTGCTTTATTTTGGAAATAAAAATAAGGCTGTGAAAACCTTTGAGGACAAAGTATTGTTCTGCAGATTAAAATTAATGATGGAAATATTTTTTTTTGTTAGATGAAGCTAAATTTTAAATGTCCTGTTTTGTTATTCCAGACTCTTGCATGCACAACATTTCATTTAGTCTTTTTTTTATTGGAGAAAGGGCATGTTTACAGGAGTATAATTATTTAGAATGAGGGTTCGAAATTTTATAAGATCATTCCTGCTATTAAATCAGAAATCATTTGACCGAGGATATAATTTTAGAAATATTTAAATAAATGCTGAGTAAGCAATAAAATGTCCTTCTATTGCATTTAGCCGTTGCACGAAGACACGTCACACACTTAGATGACACCTTTTCACTCCACTGCCGTGTTGTGCAATGGTTTCCACATGCAGACTGGGGACTGAGAGGGGGATGACAGACTGCTTTATCTCCTTCACTTCGGGAAAACAGAAACCAGTCGACAGTGTATTCAAAGAGGGAGAGAGAAAGAGGGAGAGAGAGAGAAATTTGTTTGAAAACCACCAACGATACTATGAAATATCAAGTTCTAATTCACATGACTCACACTAACTACTCTTCCCCAGGCTGGCCAGATGACAAAGCACATTATAATTATGTGGCTAAGATTGAAATGCTCTTAAAGCCTACGTAACTAGCCCAATGGACTCCACTAAAACCCACCAAGGGCACTAGACCTCACAACCAAAGACCATAGCTAGATATTACAAATGTCAAGGCTGTAGTCCAGTGAAAACACGGTGCTACTTGCAAATTGTTTCTCCCTAAAATGATTGCTCTGCTGAATGCTCGAGGAGAGTGACATCAGTTAGTGGTCACCCGTGACAGTTTTATTCCTTCAGCCATTTCCTATCGCTTCAGCTGTAACAAAAAAGGTTTTCTTTCCTTGCATAAAACTCCAATTGAAATGAATAGGCAGGGGAAAGCTTTTCTAAAAGGAGAGCTCTCACTCCTTGGGTAAACAAGAAAATTCCTCGAAGGACGTGTTCATAGGAGGAATATTGTTCTCAGCATGGGTTTTCAGCAGAATAATTTCCCTCTGTGTGTGAAATAATCTGGCCAAATGAGGACAAAAGGAGAGCACAAAGTGCTGTTTCACTGCCTGAACTAGATCAGCCTTCCTGATTAGTTTGTCTGTGCTTTTGCTCCCTATTCCATGCTAAAATGAAAATTCAGGTCTACTATGTGTGCATAAAAATGCCTTGTCCATAAACAAAAATTGGTTTTGAATAGTCAGTTCTCAATGCACTGCAAGACCACCTAGAGAGTCCTCAAAAGGCAAGGTAAAAAAAAACACAACAACAAACCAAACAAACCAAACAACAAACAAAACAGGAGGAAATATTTTCAACATGCAAAACATTAATCTACTATTTTAAATGCAGAATAGAAGCACGGATCAAGAAAATGATACCTAAAAATTTCTGCTTTCCTTTCCTCAAACTTTTTCTGTTCATCCTCTATTTTCCTGTCCTGATTTCTTGGTTTTAATGAGTTTATTTACTTTTTCCTATAATTGTTTTGCCTTTCCCTATACCAGTCCCTGACTGTCCTTGTTCCAGTTTTCAGTATGCCCAGTTCTTCCTCTTCCCAGCTCTCTACCCCTCCCCTTTTTAATCTGTGGGTCCTGCATTTTATACCATATTTTCCATTCCTCCTTTGCTAGTGAGGAGCTGTGAGCTAAGGTCTCCTTCCTGCCACAGAAGAAAGTAGGAATAGGAGCCCATACAATGGCAAAGCCTCTTGTAGGAAAATAGGAGAAAATAGAAGTCCCACCCAACCATTGCTTTGTGCTGCTGCCATTCAAGAGCTCGCTGCTTAGAAATTCTTACTTCATTTTTTTCCCTCCGCTAGTATGTGAGGAAAAGGGAGTAAGAGATCCCTCACGGAGCTCCCAGACCACAGAGACAGCAAGAAAAAGAAACATTCCCTTCTAGCAAAAGAAGAACAGATGTGCATGCTTTCCCTTGAACCTTGAGAAGGATTATATAGGCATATCCATTGGAGAAAATCATTCATCAGATTTCTGTCTATTTTCAAATTACTCCCTTTACCCTAATTCTTCAGATTAGATCATCACCTGGCACACACAGCCAGCAGGAACTCACTCTGCCGACACAAAGTCCCTGGTTTCCCAATGAAGAACTCAGGAAACTTACAATATCAATCTTAATTTTATACTAATTTCTTTCATTATTTTTTTTTCCCCTTGCAAAGATTTGAAAAAGAGCTCTTGGAGAGCTTAGATGTTTCTAGCAACTTAGTTAAATGCCAGGCCTGCCACATCTACTGTTCTTCCCAGTAGCCTACAGCTGTTTGGTCTACTTTGCGAGACCTAGCAGGTATCCTAATCAACCTATGGATTTATTTTTGGCAGTGGATCAGGACTGAGTATTAAACTTGTGAGATTAATAAGGAATAGTGCCAATATAAAACCGGGCTGTTCTGTTTCCCTGAGAATATATTACCCAAATACGGTTGACACAGATTCACAACTATTGAGTAATTCTGGGTAATATTTTCTCCTTTGTTTTAAATTTTGGGCAGAGTGTTTGTATTTTTGGTTCATGCTTCTTAAATGAGGTTTCTAGGGGCTACAGTCACTGGCAATTTACCAGGATGTTGTCAGAGGCTGAAAAATAAACGTTGCCTTCAAAACGATGCATCTTCTGGCTGGATTTTATTGTAATCAACATTGCAATGCCACTACTTGTTTTTCTGAACTCATCAGTACAGAGCTGTTGAAAATAGCTTGACACTTCTCCTTTGCCTCCTGACATTAATCATGGTTAATTAAGTGACAATAAAGTTCGGGTTAATGCAAACAGGCATTAATTCTTGTCATCTCCCCGTTCTCAGGAGTATTGAAGTTGGACAAGCAGAGAGAAACAACATTGAAAATATATCCTGGAAAAAAACATTCAATTAACATCAGCATTGGAGGTCTTGTCAGAGATCTGTTATAACGTATGCTCCAATTTTTCCCAATAACTGCAAGTGGGCAAATCCCAGTGTCTACTTGGAGTTAGATGTAGGATTGAGGTCTACTTTTACAAGCACTAGGATAAAAGCTGTTGTATCCTTGCTGCTGGGTGTATGCCAGGCAGTGTCAGGCAGCAAACATGCCAGGTTCATTTTTCTGGAGACTCTCACCAGAAACACTGAAGTGTTTCCTCACACTGTGTAAATGCAGGAAACTAAATCAAATTGGAGGGTCTAGAGCAAGCAATACTTCTCGGGTGGCAAAAAATGGATTTAGAAAGAAAGATTTAAATAAACAGTTACTTATTTTTTTTGTGGGAGTTGGGGAAGAATAATAATTTAAAAATCAGCTTAGAAAATTGAAATAACTATCACTAGATGAAACTACTGCTGTTCCAAGAAGGTGTGTTGTCAATCCTGAAATGCCTCTTTCAGCAGAGGGGGGAGGTAGCTGGCTGCTACCTGCTTATACATTGCTCACAGCTCACTGCCCAGGCTTCGAGCATCAGCAGGTAGATCTCTTTCTCAAAGGATATGAAATGTGTGAAGTCTGTTACCTATTTCAGCTAAAGCATTCACAGTTCTGTTTCTAGATACAAGACCCACACAGCAGCTCTGGCTCTAAACGTGCTCTCCATGGCTTCAGTTCCACCCAGCCATTTGCGACCATCAAACCAATGCTCTACTGCTGCTTCTTCCCCTACTACCCAGCCCTGCAACACTACTGCCACTGCCACTTCTCCTCTGAAGCTTGCTGCTGCTATGTCCCCACCTCAGTCACCCATTGCTCCTCATCCCATGGTGTCACCCTCCTGCGACCCTCACAGCAACCCCACAGCACTGCTGGAGAAGATTTATGGCCTGCAGGACTGTCTCCTTCCATAAGGAGAAGGCACTAGAAGTTGGGATTGGAGTTGCCTTTTCCTACAGTACAGAAAGGCAATCTCTCCTTGTGGCACTTTGGAGAGATGTCTCCTGTTCACAGGTTATCAGATATCAACCTATACATTATGGTTTTGTGAAGATTAAGTGAAAAGTTTATTTGCAGTAAAAAGACACACACTCAGGACTTGAATTGTCCAGTCACTTCCCCTTGCCCTCCCAAAGGTCCTTGGAAAGAGTTCCTACGTGTGACCCTGATCACTTCTGCTGAGAAATTTCAAGTGCTTTTCAGGTTTCATAGAATCATAGAATCACAGAATGGTTTAGGTTGGAAGGGACCTGGGAGATCACCAAGTTCCAACTCCCCTGCCATGGACAGGGACACCTCCCACTAGACCAGGTTGCTCAAAGCCCCATCCAACCTGGCCTTAAACACCTCCAGGGATGGAGCTTCCACAGCTTCTCTGGGCAACCTGTTCCAGTGCCTCACCACCCTCAAAGTGAAAATTTTTTTCCTAATATCTAATCTAAATTTACCCTCTTCCAGTTTAAAGCCATCCCCCCTCATCCTATCACTACATGCCCTTGTAAAAAGTTCTTCCCCACCTCTCCTCTAGGCCCCCTTCAGGTACCAGAAGGCCACAATAAGGTCTCCCTGGAGCCTTCTCTTCTCTAAGATTTGATTCAGAGGCTGCAGCTATTGTGTCCACCAGGTCCCCTTGGCAGCACCTTCCATCCCCTCAGTCCTCATGCAAGAGCAAGGGGCTGGTGGCATGGCCGAGGGAGCAGTGAGCACCCACCCTGGGGTGCCCTTGTGGGGCTCTCTAAGGGCACCGCACCACCTCCACAAAAGCAACATGCAATTCCTGCACCTCAATGGCCAAATGCCCTTTCCTGGGGTCCCTGCCCTGGGGGTACATTTATTTTCTTTCTGAATAATACCAGATAACCAGGAACAGAGTGCCAGTTAGTGTCGCTTGTGTAAGCTCATGGATGACTTGTTTTGGAAGAAAAGTGTCTTCAAGATGAAGTCATGGAAGGCCATTTACAACAAAGAAATGGTACTCACAGCATTTTAAGTTTCTCATAGCAATAATTTTAATAAATCTTTTAATTTGGGCACTCTTTTACATACCGTGCTGTACACATAAGTGCTGGCAGGTAGAAAAGCAGGCTTGTGTTGCAGTCACAGGAAGAGAACCTGAATTATTTACAAGGGGAAGATTTTTCAGTCTGGGAATCCTAGTCAAATGAGGAAAATTAAAAATCTCAACTACTGCACAGTGCAAAGGCTATAAACCTAAGATCTCCCATCCCAATTTTTTATGTGGCTAAAGGACATCTGTATTCAGCAGATCACAAAAATAATTCATGTACAAGTGGATGCGGGTCGACTTGCTTTCCCTGTTTTGGCTCCTTTAGCATTAATATATGCTAAATACATTATTGGACACAGAAACTCTAACTTACCCTTTGAATTGGTTATCACTGTCTTATTTTTGGCGCACACTGGCTTTCATGCTTCTGCTGCCTCTATGCAGTATTACTGCACTTCTATTATCTTCATTTTTGAGCTCGCAGCAGTACAAACCCGCTGGGTGCAGTGACTCAGCTGCTTTCCTCCTCTTATTGCTGTGTACAGCACATATATCTAATAGCAATGATGAAGGGTAAAAGGAATGGGGGAACCAGACAGAGAGCATGCTTCTTTGTAGGTACATATATTGGATAATATAAATACATAAATACCTATGCTCTTCATTGGTGCCCACTCAAGAATTTGGTTTAAAGGTGTTTTAGTGTATCATAAGAAAGAAATAGCAATGCATTCTTGTGTTGATATTACAATGACACTTGTGGAAAAGACAGTCTTTACATTCTTTCTGTAAAACAATTTGTCATAAGGACAATTTTCCTCTACCCCCTTAGTTTATTGGTGCTCACTCATCCAGAAAAACAGTTTTTACTAGAAAAATAGTCTTGGCCCTCACATCGTGCTCCCAGAACGGGGGTCTGAGCTCTCCTGCACCTTTGGATATAGAAAGAGATGTAATATTCCCAGCTTTTCGAGCTGGATTGCACAGAGGACCCTATGTACACACCTAGATTCGTGTGCTACAGCTTCCCTTTCTCATGATAAGCAACTAAAAGAAATAAAATTCGTTTCTTCATTTCTAATATTGTACAGCAGCTCTGCACTTACTTTTGGTAATCTTTCCTCTAGCAGATGCACTGAGTCCTTGAAGAAATCAAAAGCTGCCAAACATCAGCCTCTTCACTGAAGTGACAGGAGTGGGAACCGCTTTGCAGGGAGAAAACCACTGCAGGAAGAGAAAACACAGCTCATTTCTGTTTCATTTTACCTTCTAGACACTAGACCTGAGGTGGAGATCACAACACTGGCTGCACCCCTTGAAAAACTTGATTAAGAAGTGGCCAAATTACACCAAAGAGGTCCTCCAAGAATTATTTACATAAAGGCAACATCATCTTACCTGGTAAAAGCTATTTTTCATCTGTTAAAAGTCAAAGGAAGAATTTAAGAAAGACAGAATTAAAATTTGCATAATTTTCTTCCTTGTATTCTCTCATATATACATTCAACCAAGCTCATTAGTGCTTACAAGGTAGCTTTGCTTTAAAAATATTACAAAAAATCAATTATGACTGCTAGCTGTTAAATGAGGAGGTGACACTGGGGAGCAATCTGGATTGCATGATAAGCAGAGTTCATTTGAACAATATGCACTTGAATACAGTTAATGTAATGTCATTAACCTTGACATCAAGAATGTAGGTTACTGTTATAGAAGGGTGACTGTATTTTGGAAATCAATAACCAAGTCAAGGATTTAAGGGTCATCATTACCAGGCAACTAATCACGCGTTCCTAGTGCGAGGCTCATCCTAATTTCACCGCTGCATTTGTGTCGAATGTGAAATTAACTGTTTCGGTAGCCTAAGTTTATCTGAATAAGAACCTCCAACTGGAAGGCAAGAATAGAGTGGAGTAGAGTAGAGGGTAGAACAGGGTAGAACAGAATAGAAATAGAAATTAGAAATAGAAATAGAAATTAGAACAGAAACAG
>VUYV01000069.1:525892-715847 GCA_008711295.1 Anarhynchus alexandrinus
AAGGGAAGGGAAGGGAAGGGAAGGGAAGGGAAGGGAAGGGAAGGGAAGGGAAGGGAAGGGAAGGGAAGGGAAGGGAAGGGAATATTTCAATAGGAAGGGACCAACAATGATCATCTAGTCCAACTGCCTGACCACTTCAGGGCTGACCAAAAGTTAAAGGATGTTATTAAGGGCAATGTTCAAGTGCCTCTTAAACACTGACAGGCTTGGATGAGTGATAATCTTTAAATATAATACATTGCTTAAAACAATAATAATTTTTATAGCCAACTGCCATTGCCTGGCCTCCCAAAATCATGCAATCGTGTCAGAAATGCAACTTGCATTAAAAGGGAAACTACCCTCCACCAGATATTTCTGTCTAGTTCTGATTGCTAGGGGAAAAAAAATCTGAAAACATGAACCTTGCTTCTTTTAATTAAATCTCATCATGCTTGGACCTGCCACGCTGCCTATGCACCAAATAAAGACAATAGAAGCATTTTCATTTTAGAAGGTATAACAAGATTAAGTAGCTAAAATTAAGCCACTTTCAAATATGAAGTAAGATGCACAGTTTTATTACCAAAGGTGTTTCAGTCTTCAGTCTGAGCTGGAGAAATGAAGACTAGTGCAGGAAAGGCATGCTGAAGCTGTTTGGCTTATGTATGTAGATGGTCAGTAAATTAGGATAGTCCCACCTACCTCTAGAATCTATAGCTTTAAAGCTGTCCATGTTTGGTTTCTTGGCTCCAGTCAGTTGATAACAGAAGTTCATAATCTGTATTAGCTGGCAATCAATCAGTATTGCCAGTTGTCAGCTATACCTACAGTTGAGTCTCCCTCCCAGTTCTTGTAACCTGAAAAGTCCTGCAAAGTTTCGTAACACTTGTAGTCCTGGCATGGAACAGGACTTGGACTCTGCACAATTTACTCCTGCAGTTGCTGAAAGTTGGTGCAAATGCCCTTTCCCAATGTAAGTGTAAAAGGCATTTTAACTTTGTTGATGGAAAATGTATTCCTTCAGCAGCTTTATTTTTTTCCTAAGGAAAACTCTGGGTGACCGGGGTTGCCTTTCCCCTGCCAGCTTTTCTTCCTTTCCAAGTCACCGGGGATGTGCTCTGGCTCTTCCTGGACATCACAGCTCCTCTCTGGAAAGTCCCCCCTGGGGGCACCATGCTGCCTTTGCACCTCTCTCCTCAAGCAACAGATGAGCCCTAACCCTGTGATACTTAAAGAGGAATTCAGGAGCCCCAGGTACACTATACTTTTTTTTCCCCCCAAAGGAGGACCCTTCCTGTACTTCATACCTCCTTCTGGTCGTCCAGGAGCTCCTCCTGCCCACTCCCAGTATTCTCCAGGTGGATAACTACAGCCTGTTGCTTCCTTGTGCCTCCAAAGCAATTTGAATTTTTCTTTGGCTTTTTCACCAGACAGAAGCCTTTGCAAGGCTTACAGCTTTCCTGGCATCCCTCTGTTTTGACCGAAAGGCCCTTTTTCCCCCGGCAGTCCTTCCCAGCACCCTTTTGCCTTTAACTCTCTGCTTCTGTGCCAGGATAGCTTGCAGGAATGGGGCCTATATGAGGATATAATCGCTTGGGAAAGGAATGTAATTAAAAGCAACATATAAAGCAATTAAAAAAAAAAAATCTTCTGAGGACGCTCAGCTGGCACAGTGAGAATCTTGCTGAGAATATTTAATTGTTCGTGTTATTAAGTGCAGACAGGTTGGTTTTAATTCAAAACAAACATGGCAATTAAATAAAAAAAACCCTATATCAATACAACATTATAACTACAAAGTTAAAAACATGAAAACATGTAGGAAACGTAAACATTCAGGGTTTCAAAAAATGGGAAAGACTTACCAGATTAACCAGATAATTAAAAAAGGAGTCCTAAAGTTTTATATCAACTACAATATAAGAAACCAGATGTAACACTGATGCAGCAGCCTTGATTATTCATATTCTTTATTCCTGTTTTTCCAGTTAAATCTGCAGCAGAACATATTGCATTTGATGATATCAAGTGCCTATCATAAGAAACACTTCACAGCTGAATTTACATTTGTTACATTTTCTTTCCTTCACATCCTGTCTGCTTATCATTTCATTTTTGAAGTGTTACCACATTGACATATTAATGTGAGGTTTTAGTTTCTTTTCAGAGTTTATATGCACTTGTTTTGCTATTTGATGGAAATGTTTGATAGAAATAGTCATACATTAGGTAGTCTTGTGTGAGGTAATGCCCAAACTGATCAGAAAAAGTCAAAGACATTTTTTTTATAAGTAACTAAGAAGAAAATCCATATTTCTTCTGAAAGACAGTACTTAGCTTTATCTTGTATGTCTTTTCTGTGGATGTTAACCAATTAACCTATTCTTATCTGAGAGAAGTATGAAGCATTTAGCCCTGTGTGGGAAATGGGAAACTTAAGTAGGGAGATTAATAGACGACCATAAAACCAAAGAAGGAAACTCCTTCAGAGCTATTATTAGATATCAGGAGCTCTGGATTTCTCACCACTTGCTCAAACCTACAGACAAAATGACTCCATCCACCCCAAAGAAAATACTTAATATCTCATTCTCTAATCAGGATTATCATTTTAAGGTGTATTTTTCCCCAAACTGACCAGTTCCTCTTTTAGTAGCCGTTCCCAAACTCCTGTATTTATTCCCATTATACCCTTACTGCCCAACCCATGCATTCAGACACTGCCTAAGCCAAGTCTCAGCACAAATAAATTTTCCTCTTGTGTCAAAACTGTGTTGGGGAGGAGGGAATGGAGGGTGCTTGGATGACAGTGTTGACACTCGAGCTCCTGTGGAGAATCACAAACATGATGCTCTAATAAATAATCCCTGCTGACAGGTTAGAAATCAAAGCTCATTAGCACAGAGGAGAGAAGACGAGCATTTTAATGCCTCTGGATTCCATCCAGTGCAATTAACACCACATACAGCATATTGTTCACCTAAAGCCATAAATCACAGTAACAAGTGTCATATTATACATAGATCCTGAAACCACAAGAATGAAAATGAGGAACGACTTAGAAAAAATTAGGGGATATCACATTTTTTCATGCAACCAATTGGAAACTAAACCTAGTGCTGAAAACACTTTAAAATTCTTTCAAGATGGATAGTCCTCATAAATATGTCTGAAGGACTCCATTTACCTGAATAAACTACATTGCTGTAATGCCTGTGGGCCCAACCCTACCAGGACAAGTAATGAAGAGTAAGACAACGCTATTCCTAAAGTGAATGTACAAACTCGTGTGCATTAGTCAGTACAGGACTTGGTATAATTTTGGTAGGACTCTTACTGAAGTGTTTAAGGAGAAAAATAGTGACACCCCCCCCAAGTTAAAAATATGTCAGAGACAAATCTGAAGCTGAACACACCACCCAGGTGCAGATTAAATAAACTAGTGATTATTTCAGGGTATTTCTATTTCCAGGTGGGTTGGACCCCAGGAAGAGGAGTTGTTAGATTGCTGCTCCTGCTTAAACCCAGTATCACATCCACTGTGTTTCAATTTTTTATTTTAACCACTCGATGCACTGCTGGAGGAGGCAGACCTCATTACAAGTCCTGTGCTCTGTCTGACATCTTTCCATGCAGACTGTCATCTTTCACTAGTAAATAATACATAGCACTGAATACAGTGCACTGATATATTTAATTTTACCTGTTTTTTTAAGCTCTCTCTTCCTTCCCACTTAAGACGTTAGGCATGCACACCAACCAGTTGAGAGAGCCATCAATTTGAGACAGAAAATCCAGATATTCAAATGTTGTCCAGGGAAAACATCATTCTGATAAGCTTTGCAGCATAAATGCTGAACCAGGTCTATTCACATCATATCACCAGTGAAGCAGCGCACAGTGCAGCTGCTGCAGTGCCAGTGATAGCACAGGGCACCCCAAAGGCCAGCACCATGCTCCAGCATACAAGGGACACCATTGCATCACTCAGGAAGCATCACAGACTTGCAGCCTCTGCCTGCTCAGCCATATCCCAAAGCCCCCATGCCAGCCCTGCAGCAGGTCATATTCTGCAAAACATTTCTTCTGCCACCCAGACCCATTGCTCCACACCTGCCTCTCCCTTCTGCCCCAACCAGGAGAAAAGCAGAACGGCGTGTGGACCCACAAATCCCACGTGAGCTGTGTCATTCCGCCCCCCAAAAGATGTCCAATAGCCCATCTGCAAGCAGGTATCAGAAACTGCCAGGGGTCATCCCAGGACAGCACAGTTGTTCCTTAGGGACAAAAAGGACAGCACACTCAGAGCCACCCCTTATGACCCCCTCTGTTTGTCAGACTCACCTCTGTCCCAGCCTGGCCTCCCTATCAGACCCAATCCAGGCAAATCCACTTCCCAGGAGGGATCATGCAGCTATGCAGGTGCTCTCTGCTTGCATGGAAAATTTCTCAATGATCTGGGCTTGGCTGGGTGTGGAGGAGAGCACAGGTCTCTCTTGGGGAGCTCCTTGATGTAGTAGGAAATAGGCTTGGCACTGGCCACGTGCGACGAGCGTCTCTTTCTGCTCTGTAATTACCATTTCGAGCCGTGGGCCAGAAAAAGTGGGCTCTTGCTGCCAGTTCCCTCACGTACAGCTTCTGCAGAAAGGAGCTACAAAACCGTGTCCACTGCCAGCTGGGTGCCTGCCTGCTCCATGGCGGTGGAATGAGGTTCCTCCAAGAGGAGCCCCACTGCCTCCCCCTTGGCTGAAGGGTGGCCAAGGGATGGCAGGCTGCCCCCTGCCAGGGGCCCTAGCTGTGGAATTGGTTTCCATTTCTCTTGTTTTTTTCCTGCTCCATGACTCTTGGGTTCCTGTAGGCACGGGATGGGGTTTGACAGGAGGACAGGAACGTGTCCGCTCCCCAGGTTTCCTCTTGGGAATATTTTACTGGTTGGTGTTTAGAGACAGGGATTATAATCCCTTGGGAGACAGAGATTATCCAGATGCTCCATCTAACGGAGGCTGCAGCTCAGATCCTGTCTGAGGAAGAAGATGGTTCTACCTACATGGAGGCAGCCTTGGCACTTCTGTCCCCGTAGGAGACCATTACCCCTGTCTCAAACCTGAAGGTCTTCACATTCTGTGGACAGAGGAACTGAACATAGCCCTGAAGTAGGTGCTCCAGGGCCAAAGAGTGGCAGAGATCCAGGTGTACCTCTATGCCTACCATGTCCCAATGATTTGCTCTGTCCTGATCCCTGCTTGACATGTAAAGCTTTCTGGATCAATGTTTAAAGGCAGAAATCTTTCATTGAGTAGAAAATCTAAGTGCCTTACTTAGGTGGTCTAGATTTTCCTGCCAGATACCTCTTTCTTTAGTCACTGCCTGTTTTAGCTGTCTGCTTTGTGTGTTGCAATCTCTGTCTTGCCCGTAGGCACCAGCAAAAGTAAAATGATAATCAAGTTTTATGTCAACAACTGGTTGGAAACAAACATATTTCTAACACACCATTATTTCTTGCCATGTGGAGAAAAAAGACCTATAGCAGGGCAGTGACAGTAAGACTCATGCGTGCCTCCCCTTTTTTTCATGTTCCACAGATATGCATCCAGTTAGGAACAGGAAACACAGAGCAGGGTAAGGGGTGGCAGAAATTTGACTCTCGTGCACGTTCTGAAGGGGTCTTTTCCCCACTTCTCTTACATTTCAACATATTACACAAAGCACTCAATTACACGTCTAAATTTCCTCAACTTGTCAACAGAAGTTTAAGAAATTGGCTCTTCTCCTAGAAGGGTATGGCTGTAGCTAGAGCAGAGCAAGATTCTTACCATAGTTTTCTAATCGAGTGTTCTCTGTGGGCATATATTCCCAGTCCTACCTTAAATATCTCTGAGAAAAGACATACCACCGCCCCACTCTCCATAGTCATCAATTATCCAAGCCCTACAAGCAGCATTATTAAGAAGAGGAAGAGAGTACTTTCCCACAGATATGCTTCTTGTTTGATTCTCATGCAAAAATAGTTTCCAATTAGCCAAGCAAGTATATACTGTTGGGAACACATGAAGGCTCCTGGCCACAGCTGGTGGGTGGACTACTCTGCATACGCAGAGGGAACTCAGTGTGGGCCTGGTAGGATGCTGTCAGTCATGGCATCAAGAGTCTAAGTCCAGCCCAGCCTTCACACCACTGTGATTAATGAGGCAATTTCTGAAGCCACTGGCACACTGTGAATGACATGGTTAGCCTTCAGCCACTTCTCTTTGACTCTCCAGCCCAGGTGACCACATCATTTACTGTTGCAGCTCCAACAATCATATAATTAAGCGTGGAGAGCCTGTGGCACAAGTCCAGTGCAAAGGTTTGTTCATGCTACCATACCACAGTGTACAACCCTTACTGCATCTCCTACAGCTTCAAAATCACAGAAAGAGCTCATACACTCATCTTTGTGTGTTTCTGGAAGCTGAATGAACCTGTGGCAGCTGCAGCTGCACTAATGACTTCTTTGGATTAGGTAGAAGGTTGTGGCCAAAGTCCTTACAGTGTCCACTGCTTCCCACCCTACCTTCTGCTCCTCTCCTCACTGGGGAACCTGCAATCACCCTTTTGCAGTAGCCACCACTGGCAGGGTTTAAGGATTTTTTTCCTTATCTGGCACCTTTTGGGTAGGGAACCCGTTCTCTCTGTCAGTAATACTAGTGTACTAGGGGTAGCAGATTGCCCCAAGTTTATGGAAATGCATGTGGAAGAAGCCACAAGATTTCTTAGTTGATCCATGTGCTTGAATCTGCTGTGACACCTCTGTTTGCCACCTTCGGGGCTTTGTCGGCAACACTGAAGTTTTTCCCGAAGTAACCCAAAACAGCCTCTTACATCGTCATACTCATTCTGTGGGGCTCACAGCAGTTGTCTGGCAAAAACAAACAAACCCAAGACATTTCCAACAACAAATTAAATAAAATAAAACAAGTACCAACAATCAAAGCTGCATGGATTCTGTGGGCAAAACCCATAACAATTTATTGGCTGTTTACATTCCTTTAAAAAGCTCAACACTTATTCTACAGATGTGTTTTGACGGCAGCATTTTGGGCAGCAGCCAAGTGAGGATAAACACAGAGAGTTGATGCTTACAGAGGAAACACAAGAAGTGAAGGAAGGAAAGAAAAAACCCACACATGCATACACAGAAAACCCAAAGGACTTTACAACTAGATTAGGAAATGAGGAGCGTGTTTAGAAACAAGTGAGTAGTCATTGAGCACTTGGAATGACTTTTCCAAAAGGAGCCACCACAGCACCAGGATGTGACAGACATGCCCAGCCAGTAGGGTGGGCAGATATGAACTCTGCTGTCTGACTTGACCCAACATGAAGCCACAGGCCAGTGCTACAGGGCTGTGTTAGCATGGCAGTGTGCTCACGCCAAGAGGCAACTGCAAGGAGAGCTCTCAGCCCAAACCTGGTTTATGTCTGGCCAGCCTGGGGGATGTGGGAAAGCCAGGTTTGCCTGTGCCTATGTATATAGGCCTGGCCAAAATAACTTGGCTATGCTGAGCCCATGTAGCTTGAACCATGGGCTCCTCAAGGGCCACATTGGTTGAGGATGAATTGGTTGATGAATTGAGTGAATTGGTTGATGAGCTGGATAAATTGGTCAAAGATGGGGATCTCACAGAATACTATTATTTCATTATCAGATTGAGAGAAGGTGTATTTAGACATTCAAGGTCCTGAACAATGTTAAAATTTCTCCCAAAAGGACAACTTTGCCCTTCACTGATGGTCATTTCCCACTTCTCCACGACCTCAGCTTCTTCCTGTCCCACAGCATTACTGCTAAATCCCTGAACCAGGACCACAGCCTAGTGCTTCTCTCCACGCTGTCTCATGAACACCTCATTCCCAAAACTAGCCTCTGGGTTCTCCTCTGACGTCTGTGTTGCTCACTTTCAAAAAAAGACCCCTAATCCAAGTCCTTTTCCTCCCCGTTCTAAAGTGCTCCCCTAACAGCTCACTTAGAAACTTCTCCAAAAGTGAAGGCTGTAAAGAGGTTGCCTCAGCGCACAAGGCCCTGCAGAGCGCACACTGCCAAATACCAGCTCATCTGGGCATACCTAAGTGCACGACTTACTCTGCTTGAGAAATGGGGAAAACTTGCTGAGGAAAAAAAGATTTTTAAAGACACCTGGCTAGCTAGCACCCAAATGTGTCTGAACAGATACCCCAAATTGAGATTTGGTATCTAGATGCAGATTTGTCATCTGCAAATACCCACTAGTATCACAGAGTGGCTAGATGAAGATACAGCTATAAGAGAAACCAAAAGCTAGGATGCTGTGTAAATAGCCTAAATTTCAGAAGGGCCAAGCACCCAGTAAATTCCACCGAGACCAAGAGCATTATTGTTGTTTGATTGCGACTGTATATAATACAAACTCCAGTAAGAGAGGCAGACACAGAAAAGGCGAGATAACACTGGCTTTGAATGGGAAAGCTGATTAAATGCATTTCCCTCAGTCACTATTTGATGTTACTTGTCACTGTGTTTACCCATTACTCAGTCCTTCGGCATATCACGCTTGTGTTTGCCATGCTAAAGCACACAGCCTTATCCAAATAATCCAAATGCTGAACCACAAGCTGGTTGCATGTTGTTGGCAAGCTGCAGAAGGAAGAGATACTATATGCTACCTGACAGGAGCTTGTAGAGAGGTGGGGGTTGACCTCTTCTCCCGAGTAACAAGTGATAGGACAAGAAGAAATGGCCTCAAGTTACAGCAGGGTAGGTTTAGGATGGATATTAGGAAAAAGTTCTTCACAGAAAGGGTTGTTAAGCATTGGAACAGGCTGCCCAGGGAAGTGGTGGAGTCGCCATCCCTGGAGGTATTTAAAAGACATGTAGATGTGGTGATTAGGGACATGGTTTAGTGGTGGTTTTGGCAGTGTTAAGTTGATGGTTGGACTTGATGATCTTCAAGGTCCCTTCCAACCTAGACAATTCTGTGATTCTATGTTATGTATATATAGGAGGCACCTTTTCATAGCTTATCCTTCTGTGTAGGGGAGAACAATGACCAATCTCTACATTTTAGCAATAACTTCCCTGCTTATATTCAGTTGTATTTAAGTCTTTCAAGCTCTTATCTATGAGGAGTGATAATACTAATCCTTACATTACTGAATTGTTGCAGACTGAAATACGCTACACATGGTGAAGTGCTCCCATATTGTGGTAAAACGCTGATCACGAATACCCAGCCATGTACCTGGTTACCAAGTTACATAAGTTAAAAGTCACCAACCTGGCTTACAAAACCTTCTTATCTGATTATTATAATGTGATGAAAATACAACTTAACCCCAAAATATTTTGCCCCAGGACATTTTAAGATCAGTGACTGATGTTACCTATAGACCACATACAACAATTGGTGGCTGGTAGGATGTTCTCCATGTGGTTAGGTACAGTTATGTACCAGACTGGGTGTGTGCAACACAGTGAAATGCTGCTGATGGAGGTTTATAGTCCCTGTAGTTTAAGCTCTCATAAATTCAGTTCTGGTCCCACCAATCCTGGAGTTTGCTTTCCTCAAAACTTTCTGACTCGGCAATGCGCCCACTGTCACCACCTTCCCCTGCCCAGCGTATGGCTGGTATTCTGTTCGCTCGCTGGGAGTTGATCAGGAAAGCTCTGGTTAGATGCCGCAAAGGCCTTGACCGTCCTCCCTTTCTTAACTCCAGAACTGGAACGTACCCATGGTTATTCACATTAGCATCATTACATATGAGTTTAATCTTGCTGGCTCATCCTTCTTCTAGTTACTTATCAGCTCAGGGTACAATAACTAATAAAAATCCGGCATTTCCATGGTCCTCACCACTGTACCTAAGCATAAGTAGGAGGTGTGCAGCGTGTGAGGAATGTATTCAAAGCACATACATTTAAATGCCTAAATGCCTGCCTTTGCCAGCCTTGCCTCCCTGGCCTCCCTTGATAGTCCGCGCAGACAGAGCGTCTCCCCCAGCAGGCAAGTCAGAGCCTATAACCGAGGCTCCTCTGAGTCACCCCCAGCAAGTTACCCTCATCCACTGGCTCTGAAAGGAGGAGAGGGATTCTCATTTCCTAACGTAGGCAGTGCCTAAACCTTGGCAGCTTGCTGTCCTCCATCTTCCCTGGATATTTTCTTTTTTATTTATTTCTCAAGGGAACAAAGAATAATGCCAGAACCGCAGGTATTACAAGCAATTGAACTAAACCCAGACTAGCGAAAATATACTGTTGCCACGTTGGCTTAATGGAGAAATAAGGCCTGGCCAGGAATGTGTGACAACAATATCTAAATCCAAAAGATGGACTGGGATGATACACGGTGAAACCAACCTTCCCAACCTCTAATGAATCCTACTGCATGTATAGACCCATAAGCAAATGTTCCACATATGGGAGAAAACTGGTCGTTTTCCAGCGCATCCTCAACTCTATGTAAACCAGGAGGAGAGCGACTAAAGTAAGATCCAAAATGAGATACCAGATAGTTCTTTCATCCAGTTTTAAATATATGAATACATAAATCAATGTGCATGTTTATGTGTCTGGCTCCAATTAATAAGCACCCATCCTGTGCCTCAGGCTTCCTGACAAGCATCAGAATTAATAATTTAATACATGGAAGAATGATAATCTTGTGGTTAAGTCATTTGAAAGTTGGTTTCAGTTCTTGGCTCTGCCATAGATTTCCTGTGTGACCGTGGGCAAGTCACTTAATCTCCTTGGCCGAGTACCTCAAAGGTATGTAGGTGCCTGATCCCACCAGTTAGGCGCCACTGATATCTTCAAAAAAACATTGCTCAGCTGTTACTTCAGTCGGTAGGTGTCTAATTTCTGTCAGTAGGCATAAACAGGGGTTGCTGACGTCATCCCACAAGCTAATGAGCCGCTTCGAGGCCTTATTCAAGTTCAAACTCCTGGGCCCCCACTGTGTCACGGCTGGGAAAGCTGGTTTTCAGCTCAGGGGACCCCGAGTGAAGGTGCAGAGGACGTGCCTGCCTAGCTAGAGAGAAGCAAGCATTTTTGGCCAGGGAAAGCACTGCCTTTTCACAAGGACTTCGGTTCCTGGCAGCTTCTTCTCAGCTGGGAAGCATTTTTTTCCCATCCATCACTTGTCTGGACCATTAATTCAATCCTGCACATTCAGTGAGGTAGCAGGGAATTACAATATGGGGGAAATTAGAGAAAGAACAGAGGGGAGGGAAAGGACCACGCAGGGAAGGCGAGACTTTTCTTCGTCTGGGCCAGAGCAATGCAGTCTCTGCGCCCCATGGGAGGGGAGCAGCCACGTCTGGGCAGTGCCATCCTCCCCACGGCAGCCCAAAGGCTGCGCCTCTCCACTCACTGTCTCTTTTTTTGCTGTGAGCACCCGTTTGCCTTTCTCTTGGTGCTGCTGACTTTCTGAGGGCGCAAGCTGACGTTCATCACTACTGAAGTCCTTGTGACAACAGCAATGGTCCAATCAGTGCCCTTCTGAGCCCCCCAGGGACCCAGAGCTGTGGTCTGAAACTCTCCAGAGCAATTACAGAAAAAAAACCACCCCAAACCCATACTTGCTTTTGTGACAAATTTAGGGGATATTTACCAACTGGGTGATAGGAAATATCATATATTCCCACCATCTCCAGTTACTGTGTGAGTGTGGTGCGTGGGGCAGCTTGGCATTCGGTGGCCAGAGCCCATCTTCCCAGAGGGACATGGGGACCTGACTGTCACTGAGTGAATACCAATGGGCTGCACAAAGCAGGTAGCCATAGGGAGCTGCCTCCACGTTTTGCTGCCGCTTTCCTTTATTTCTCTGGAGGAACAATGATGCTTTTAGACTGTTGGGAGTTTTAGGCTTTGAGGACTGGATTTAAACAAGTCAGTCAAGTTGTTCGGGTCTTTAGCATACGTGCTAAGCTCAGCCAGTTGTACTTCATCCAAAGAAAGAATAAGGAGAGAAGTTTTACATGGCAGGATAGGAGTAAACAGAAAATACAGTGTTGGAATGAATTCAGTGGTTTAAGAAATTCGTCTAGCTAAAAACTCACTTACTCTGTCAGCTGATTTAAGACATTGCAAACCAATCAAAGCAGTATAGAAAATTACATTTTCCATACATTCTTTAATGCTTTCCATAAAAATGTGTAACTGCTAAATCTCATGAATTGTACATGAGAAAAGCAAAGATCTCTGAGCCCTACTGAAAGGCAACGAACTGCCAAGATAAGGAGATTTTGAGCTGGTGAGAGTTGTTCCCTGAGGTCAGTGTCCATGTGGATGTGCAGAGATGTCCCCGGTGCATGTGTTGTGGGGGCAGCAGCTTCAGTGAGGAGAAAACAAGCCCTACTGCTTATTTCTCCTCCTGCTGAAAGTACAGATCTCTCTTTTTGGCTCTTTTCCTGGCACGGCCCCATGGATCTGCTTCCTTCCCAGCAGGAAGACTTCCCAGCATGGGGGATGCAGACCTTTCCCAGGAAAGCTGTGCCTGTCCCTACCTGTACAAACAGACGCCAAACCAACCCCGTTCTCTCCCAGTAGCAATAGCAACTCAACGCTTCAGTCTTGTCTTGTTCCCTTGTTGTGCAGTCGTAGCCTCTCCCTTCCTACAAAACTGTAGCCAGGGAGGCACGGAAGAATTACGCAGCAAATCTCAGCTCTGCCCGGGGTGGGGCAGAGGCTTCCCCCAGCCCTGCAGGTCAGGCTCTGCGAGATTTCAGCTGGGATCACAACTCCCTTGGCTCTTGGCTGGATTTAATCAAGCCAGAATGAAAGCCCGCTCTACGGAGGTCAGTGCAATGTTAAATAGAGCGGGATCTGACAAATGAACGCCCCTAACATGCATTACTGGAGGGAAGTTAGTTCAGGGTATCTCCTACCCCTCCGTGCTGTTGAGGAGTGCAGCGCTGCAAAAATAAAAATTTAGGATCTCCTTTGTGGCTTTTAAAGTTACTCAGCAAGTGCTTGGACTGCACAGATTGGGACATTGCTGTAACAAACAAAAGAAGGCAGGAGACACATAAAAACAGCACAACATTTAGAAAATGAATGTTTTAGAGAGGAAAGCAATTCTTCAATACCTCTGCTGTAGGCATCCTCCAGAAGAAATCTTCCCAGCTTGAGTCTGCAGTATTATCAGTCATTATAGTCAGCACCTGCCACAAATGCCTCCAGGCAGGATCAGGTTTTGTGTTGCCCTTCTGGGGAGGTTTTTTAATGGATAATATAATGAAAAGAGTATAAAAATGTGTGGCTTAACTCTTTCCCCCCTCAGCCAAATCATGACAAATGTTGATCTTTTTGACAGTTGATCTATCATATGGGCATTGACCAAGTAAAGAGTGGATGTAGCCTTAGTAAGAAATGAATCTACCTGTAGGTGGAACATTGACCACAAAACGCGGTGGAGAGGCTCTTATGATAGCTCTTAAGCTACTCTGTGCTGAAGTGAGAGGTTTTTTCCTCTTATCGTCTGTTAGAGAGCAACTGTTTTTTACATCATGCATTATCGTTTAAAAAAGAGTATGTAGCCATTGCTCTCCACACTGTGGTTTACAGGCACATAAGCACAAAACACTTTGTGAGCTTAGTCATTATTATACCTAATGATAAGCATTTAGGAATAGTTTATTAACATCTGGCACTCATCAGCTCTTAATGAGAGGTAATTTTAATACATCCATTCCAGAAAATTAATTTTTGATGCTTAATGGACAGAAACATTACCATCCATAATTGAAGGATTATTTTTTTTTCAAACATCTTAATTCTACATATATTACTTGTTTTCATTTATTTTAATGTGAATTACTTGTATTTTCTTGTTGAGCGCACACTTTATAAAGGAAATTAATGGAGTCTTCCTATTAAGAGCCAAAGGAAGTAAAAATCTCAAACAGATGGATGCTTTAATGGGTATCTTCACAAATCCACATAATGCTTTCTCGTGTGCCCTTAATCAAGCGTACATTTGCATTATCTAGGTTCTGCATGCAGTTATACCACAGAGAAGCTGGGTGATTGCATATTTGATACAGCTACTGTTTAACCCCTTTACACAGTTCTTTCAGCAGATTGGATGCACGGGTAACTTCCAGGTCCTGTCGGTATGTCTCATAGGAGTTGAAGGTCAGGAACTCGAGACAAGAGACTGGGGAAGACGGTCAGAGTGCCAACCGTAGACAATCCAGTCACCAGTCAAAAAAATATTCTGCATTGCCCCTTAATCATAATTACTGCCCCCGTGAGCAATGGCACACAGCTAACCACACTGTTGTTTAACACAGGCCAGCTGAAGAGACCACCCAGCGTTGGTCACATCTTTGTGGAACAGAGCTCAGACGCAAACCTCGCAGTCCTGTTTGAGAAAGAGGTGTCCTCTGATAGCTGTTGGTACCAATAGTGACAGCTTTTATTCATTCATTTCTCATAATGCTTACAAACTGTAGCCAAGACCTATGAATTATTTGGGCTTCTTCATTTAAAGCCCTCTGCTCCATGGCCTATTCCATCCTTGCTGCTCTCCAGTGAATCCATGAAGCTCGGGCATGCCATCTCACTGCATCCGCCCGACTAAGGGCTGCTCTCTGCTCATTTTTTGCTGCTCTGCAATCTTCACTTCATATCACTTTTTACTAGTTTTGATGCACAAGGGAATAAAAGCTTTCAGAAGTACTTCTTATTGCGTTCTCCTGCTCTTCCTAGCTTCAGCAGCTGCAAACATGCAGTAGACATGATGTTAGCAGACATAATGTGCTGGAGATCTTTCTTCCTTGTCTGTGATCACAAGAGCAGCTGCACTTTGTGGGGGCTTAGCACGGCAATCCTGTCTGCCTGCTCTTGCCCCAAGCTCTGGGGCAGGGGTACTGTGCTCCTCCTGGCTTGGCATCGCCAGGAGATCCCTGGATCCCTTCCCCATCAGCAATGGCCCATTGCAAAGGGAAGTCCTTTCTGGACTGGGAATGTCTCACTCTGCATTTTCTCCTTTGATCCTTCCCAGTAGAGATTGGCTCAAGAAAAGAGGTGAAACCTTCAAAGGAAATAGATCCAGCATGTTCAATGGGTCTGCAGAATTTGATGGGCGATGGCTATCTTGAGGCATGCTCTTCTTTCCCACCTGTTGTTCTTTCTAAGCCTCCCGCTCAGTTAAATCCATAAATGATGAGGAAAAAACCCAAAACACCCCAAACCAGAAAAAAAAGCCTGATTACCAGTCAGTCAGACAGATCTTATTTTCATGGATCCGCTCTCAGTCCGCCAGGCTCTGTCACTGTTATACATGAGGCACAGTAACGCTATTACCCAATGTACATTTTACTTGATTTCAGAACCCCACGGATTTTTAAGGGTCTCTATGGCAAATCTGCCAAATTCAGATCCTTTGCCACATTAGTTGCTTCAATACCTTGAATAGTTTCTGGCACTGATATAGGAGATATCATAACAGCAGTAGGCAGAGCACGGCAAGGCTGGTGACCCACGGGGCATGCAGGCAGCAGGGCAGCTGGGGGCACTGGGGGTAACCCTGGGCATCAGGCACCTCCCTGGGGATGGGGACGGGACAGGGATGGGATAGGGATGGGGATGGGACACGGACTTGCAGGTGGGCCTGGCTCAGCAGGGCCAATGGCCAGGCAGGGCAGCGCTGTGGGGAGCTGGAGACCAGCCCCGCTGCAGCACTGGTGGGGCAGGAGCTGCCCTGGTCCTTATCTCTCTCCTTTGTCAATGTGTTCATGGAGAATCTACTCATGGGACAAAGAGCCGCAAAAGGATATAACTTGTTTTTTTCATATTTATCCCCAGAAATTAGCAGAGAACACTAGCCCAATTAAAAAATAATAGTTAGTAGGCCAGGAATACAGAAATCAGAAACCTCACCGCCACATTCCAGAAATAAATATGAAAAGGGAAATGCTTCAAATACTGATCATATATTTGTGATTTTTAGAAAAGGATCTTCTAGACACAAGGTTTTACGTTGTAGTTTTACAAGTGAGCTTTCTCATGAGATTTTTTGCATCCTGTGTTTACTTGCATTTTTAAAGGTCATAAATGGAGTTGACTTCCTTTGAGTTTTGATTTTGTAAATTAATTCTCAATAGACATCACAGCTTCTGGCATAACATCAATATTATTGTAGTTTACATGCAATTATTCTCACAGTAGGTTCTAGTTCATTAATTCCTGAGAAGCTAATACTGTCAACAACACTTTGATTTTAATGATATCATTAGAAATAATCTTTTCACTTCCCTGTTTTTTATTTCTCCAGTGGCACATTTCACAGCACTAACTCCTTCACTTCAGTTGCCCTGAGTTTCATCTGTGCTAGGGTGGTACAAATTCAATCTCTCTTGAGCAGACATCCCACAGGATTTTACTTGTGGTATAATAAGGTTCAAGTACTTCATTGGTGATTAAGTTTTCCAGCATTCCAACACCTTGCTGCAGAAAACTCTCTGTTGGTTGCCATTGTTAGGCAGCTAGTCTTCCTCAGCCTCCCTTTATATTGGTTGGAGGTAACCAGCCATCCAGGTGGATCCAACCTACCTTCACCAACGAGCACAGCTCTCCCAGGTGAGGTCTGCTGGCG
Organism: Anarhynchus alexandrinus; assembly: GCA_008711295.1. NCBI lineage: Eukaryota > Metazoa > Chordata > Aves > Charadriiformes > Charadriidae > Anarhynchus > Anarhynchus alexandrinus. Next base: position 542,488 of record VUYV01000069.1, read on the forward strand.
ATGAGCAGAGGTGAGGGCAATCACCCTGTCCCAGGGCTGAACGGCTCATTGAGGACTGTGGGGCTGGCTTCCCATGCGTGGTGTTGGTAATAGAGGTACCTGAGTTGTGGTGGAGTAAACTTGGCTATGGCAAGTAAATCCTTCATCGATGAAAATATCCTGTCATCCAACATAAAGCCAAATTTATGTATTTCTCCCCCCCGTTCTGCTATGCTGTTTGTTGGAATAAATGCTGGCATCCCACAAGCTATATCTGTTACGTTATGAAATTAGATGAGAAATTGTGTGTTAATCACCAGGTAGTACAAAACACATAGGTTTTTGCTTAACTTTCAGAGCACATGGCTTCAAATCCTTTAAGACATCCATGACTGATGCCAAGACTTTTTAAATCACTAGCATATATCCTTGATCCCCCAAATCTGATTCAGAGCTTTTGGAAGAAGCCTACGCAGGGCTTGACAGAAGTAAAAGTCATGCTGGTTTCACCTCTTTCTTGCATCAGAACTTCCTGGGAAATTGAGTGCTTGCAAAATCTCTTGAATACGTGGCTACTCCTTAAGGGACTTTGCTTTGCTTCAGAGGTTGACCGGGGATGATACTCTTTCCTGACGGCTTTATATTACCAGTGTTCAAGTTCCTCGTTCTGTTTTTCTTTTGAGAAAAGGAAGAGAGGAAGAGAGGAAGAAAAAGAGAAGGAAGGAAGGAAGAAAGGAAGAAAGGAAGGAAAGAAGGAGAGACTAACCATTTTTGATCATGGAAATAGCCATTTTAGTTTATGTTTGCTGGAGGACTGAGCACAGGGAGAACACTGGCCAGAAGCCACAAGGTTATCACATCACAGCAAGGGTATTCTAGAAGAAGCAAGGGAGGGAAATAAAAACTAAGTTCATGCCCTCTGCGACCCCGTGTTCCTGACAGAGTGAAAGCTTCTAGCTTGCTCAGTATTGGTTAAAAAATGACCAAGTCAGCGATTATGCTGTTTCTATACAAAAAAAATCCTGTTTTCCTACATCCTGGAATCAATAAACCCCAAAGGGGCGCGTTATTGTGCTGTATACCAGCACACAATTACTAACAGGAAAACTTATGTGATTTTCTAGGTCATTTCTATTAGCATATGTTTGGCTCAGTCTTCAGAGTTTGAATTATTGATTCCTCCCTTGTTTAAACAGAATTATTTTCCCGTCTTTTCTCCTGTACCACTATCTAAATCGTCACGTCCGCGACATCACAGAAAAGTCAGTGCTTTACATTAATAATAGAAAACTGTGCGGAGCAGCACCCAGTGGATTCATTCTGTGTGCTCTTTCTTGGCTCTGGGAGCACAAAGTTTAAACTGTCTATTTAAAAGCTGCCACAAAAACTGCAGAGCTCATCTCTGTTGGGTTTTTTTCCTTAAGGTATTATTTTTTGTCAGATTCTGTTACAATCCCAGCGCATGCTATAACCTACTTGTACAAGGCTCACAGATATAAAAACACCCACCCCCTATAGACCCTTTTGGGTTGTTCCGTCACGTACTTGTTACTGGAGATCAAATGAGGGATCGAAGCTGGCTGAAGGGTCTTGGATTTGATGCCAGATGAGACATCATCTTGACCTTGGCACATGTTTTGGAGGCCTGCAGTGGTACTGCGGTGCTGCAACAGGGCAGGCACAGAGGAGCTTTGTGGAGTTCTGACTGATTTTCCACAGCTCTTCAAGCTGCAAGTCAATCCATAGGCAGCCTGCTATGCATTCTGCCAGAATACAGTTAAATTAAGGTCGGTAATTAACTGTTTCAGAGTGCTGTCACAGAGGAGATCTGACTGACGCATGTGTCTCAACATCTATAGCTAAAAACCTCCTGGGCAGAGACAACGATATGTAATTTCATGAATGTTATTGGCTAAACATGGACTTGCAAGATAAATAATAGCAGTTTAGTTATGAGGTATGAGGTGAATCAGCAAACGCCTCGTCACACACAGCCTTGCCCTAAAGCCCTGTGCACATCACCAGATGGGGATATACATAGGGCTTCTCCTCTTGCAGAGAAGAGTTCCCTCTGAAAACTATTGCCAGCACTGGAGGAGGAGGAGTAGGATGGGGAAGAGGGAGAAGTCAAGCAGGTCTTTAACTTTCTCCATTCCCCGCTCGTCCATTAGTGACATCCAGGGCAGGTTATACTCCAGGGCGCACAGCATAGCTGCAGTTGGAGATGTGCACCTGTGCAGTCCCAACACTCTTGGGTAGCACCTCTTGATGGGAACCAGCCTTCAGCGCGGTGGGTGCCTCTGCTGCCAGGCTGCCGAACACCTCCTCCTGGCAGGTGCAGAGCCTGTGTGACAGATGTGGTTTTTTTTTCCAGGGAAATTATTCCGCTTTCCCACGTAACACTAGCTAACCCTATGGCAGTGTAGCTGCATTTATGGCGGATGCTTTGCTGACCCAGCATTTTGTGCCGGGCAGTGTCTTATTCTCTTCTCTCCCAGATGACATGCGGCTCTGGCACACCTCCCCAGCGCTGACCAAGCCTGGTACTACAACACAGAAGGGCTGTATTGCTACACCGTGATCTGCCGTGAGTAGAGGGCAGCGCGTAGATTCAAATCCTCAGGAACAGATCCCTCTATGAGTCAGACAGCACTGTGCCTTTTCTGCTGCCTGCTTTGGGAGAGAAGGAAATTATTTCATATCTTTTTGTGAAGCAGATAGTTAGTGGCTGTGACAACACACTAAAGACCAAAGGCGTCAGGTTTTAGAGACTATTAGACTCTTTAAATAAAATCTACTCATCAATGCTCACTGGGGGTTGTCTGTAGAAGTTACCTGTTGAATCATGAGTTTTCTAAGTATTTGGGGGAAGTAAAATTGGCATAATTTCTAGTGTCATCCATATTAATCAAGAGACTAGACCAGATTTGAGATCAACTAAGGTGAAGGAAACACTTTTGTGTCTTTTCAAGACGTCCTTTAGAGCAGACTTGGTTAACTGGCATCCAGGTAAAAGAAAAACATGTTAGCCTGTCAAGGAAAGAAAAGACAGTGCTACTCCTCTTTGAGATGTAAACATTATTTTTTATTTCCCATTCATGTGGACTTTTGTGCTTTCTGTCCTTTCTTCTGTTTTTGGAAATAAGAAGAATGTTAAAATGACAAAACAAAAGGAGCTAGTGGTAGAAACGTTAAAGAAGAGCTGATCATCCCTGGAAGAAATGGAGAAGGGCAATCTTCCTCTGCAAGACATTGCTGCTCTGTGCAGAAGGCAGGTGGTTCCCGCCAATGTCCGAACACCGTGAAAAGATTCCACTGGACGACACGTGCAAGGATGGAGCAAACACAAGTGCTAGAAGCTACAGAAATTTATACTGCTGCCAAAGGAATATCCTTATTTCATATTGTACTGTTGTAACCTGAAAGATAGTCATTTCCGTGATGTATTTAAATAAACAAAATCTCCAAACAATAGCATTTGAAACTATTTCAAGATCCGTACTGGAATGTATTTGGGTATTACCTGATGTCTGTTATTTTAATTCCAATAGGAAGTGTAGAGTAATGCAATGCTGAGGCAGATCAAGACTGGAAGATCTGGTCTTCAGCCAGATATCTAATATTTAAAGGCATATTTTTTATCATCTTCTGTAGCTAGAGGCTCTGTAGTCTGGAAACAAAGAAGTCTCACAAACAAAAACAAGCTATTCTTTGAAGGGTGGGAATAATGAACCTTTTCTCCTATGGATTTATGTTCTGTGCTCCATTCTTCCCCTCCTCACTCTGTCACTGCAATGATCTCAGCTGTCCCCTGGTGCTTCTCTCTCCTGCCATGCCACATGTTCAGGCTCCCCCCAGCCTCACTCGTCACAGGCAGGAGCAAGGGGAGCCGTCCCTGGCTTTCGGGTGTTTGCTGGCTGGGCATTCGGCAGGCTAAACGCAACAGGTAACACCAGTGACCATGCCGCAGCCACTTTTGACGCAAATTCCCAATTTAAATTTCTACCTTCTACTCAGATTGCGATTTTCTCCAGTAAGACGGTTGCTGCATTTGTCTGCCACCACCCAATAGGTTTGAAATCATTAGCAGGAAACTGGCAGGCAGAGATGCAAACCATATTTCTCAGACACCAAGATAAAAATACGAAACATACCTAATCAAAGTAGTGATAATCTCCTCCTCTCCAGGTCTGAGTCCTGCTCTGACTGATCAGACAGTCTTTTAGGTGCAGGGCACGAGGAACGCATTCTCTCATTGATTCTTCTCATTTGGTATCTCTGAAGATAAACGAAACTAAGTTCTGCGATATGACCGTCAGCTTCACCAACTTCTTACATGCCGTGTTTTGTGCGTTCCAGGGCCTGAACGTGACCCCTCAAAGGCAGGCAGTATCTCAGACAGTTATACTTGATGTCACCTCTTGATATTATTGTGATCATACAAAGCATTTAATCAGTATGAAGTTTTGCCATTTCAGCCACCTTTCTTTGTCATCTACCTAATGGAGTAGAAAACATTACCTGAAAAAAATGCTCTGCTCGGTTAACTCTCACTTCCAGCAATTTTTAAGAGGTCTCAGGAGACTCTCTGTCATTGACAGAAAATAGAAATTCTTTCTATCATCTATACCACCTATAATCAAAGCAAAACGGCCACCCTTATCCCACAAAAGCTCTTTAACTCCCGCAAAACTCACAAGAAGGCAGGGCAGGGACACACAAGATCTCATTCCATCCACACCTTTACTGTCACAGATGACCACATCACTGCTATGGAATTAGAAAGCTCCAATTCAAAAGACAGTTATTATATTTTGAGTAACATTAATACATTTATTTAATTGTAATTTACTTTTCATTCATAAAAAGGACAAAGCACGGTCCTGCTCTACTCATTTGAAAAACAAAAAAAAGATAAAAAGTAACTAAAAAACCAGTTCAATATTCATCAGTATCAAATAATAGTAATATCAAGTTTCCTGAAATATAAAGAAACAACAAATATGTCTATCTATATAAACTTTAATTAAGAACCTTGCGTTTTAAAGCAGATGATACATTAGTTAGTTTTTCTTGACAACAATTTGAAACTGAAGGTCCCAGTGGAATTTACACAATTCTGTGAAACAGAAAAATCTCCAACTATCTGATCAGTACATGAGACCTACCTCATCTGTGTTGCTGATTTAAAAAAAGAAGTGGCTTTCCTTCCCAGGTCATTTCCATGCAAAAATTAAACAGTTTTGCTTTTTACACCATGTATTAGAAAAGTAAAAGGCAATCATGCATTTGGCAAAAGATTTAGTTGTGGTTGTAGATTATATAAAAATGAGTCATACTGCAAAAGAACCAAACCAAATGAAACACAATAAAACACTTTTTTTTTTTTGTACAGAAGGCTTACAGCGTATTAGTTTCTCATGTATGAAGACAGCTCATTTCTCTTTCAAATAATTATACAATTTATGAAACTCAGTAGTGTTTGACACTTTGACATTCCTCTATAGGGAAGTTATCACTTTCACCTATTTAAAAAAATTTCATCTTGTAACAAATAGTTAAAATTAAACTAAAACAGTATTATTGATATTTCTTAATGAAGACTCTACACTTTTACATGTAAATATATAGTACAAAATTATACAAATAAAAGAAGTGGGTGTAAATTATTAATAGACCTATTCTTGCTTCATGTAAATATTATTATTACGGACCTCTACAGTATCAGTTCTAAAAAGATAAAATCTATTTCTAAGTAGCTAGCAAGGTTGTGCTAATAAAATATGATTCAAAGCTTATAATTCTTGAAGCATCAGACATTGCACTATTACTTGAGCCAGCTGATTCAATATCACTGTGTTTCTTCAACATTCACACTCAAACTAATTCCCAGCACACCATGGGAAACGAAAGGAATGTGCATTTCTTTAACAACTTAAAAAAAACCAAACCAAACCAACAAAAAACCCAACACTGAAATACTCTAGACACAGTCAGAACAAAAACATTCTCTATCTCTAATAGAGTCCCCATTTTGCAAAGGCCATAGTAAACATTTAGCTTTGACTAACAGTTGGGATCTGACTTCCATGTACTAACACACAGTTGGATCATTCAGTACTCTATCAAATAGGGAAATGGTCTCAGAACTTTATAACTCTTATTTACAACACTATGAACATTAGAATAATATCAAGTTCTTGAAAAAGCATATAATTTTCCCAAATGTATGCCTTCGGTACAAGAAGGTAACACCTGGCATCTGCAGCATAAAAATGTAAATATAATAATTTTTTTACTGTGCTACTCTGTTTTTGCCATTTATTGTATATCTTTTTCTTTTTTTACATTTTAAATCTTTTCACTTTAAAAAATAACATACGTTTCCTACCATTTCATGGTCCACTTGGCTGATCTTTAACATGGACTCCATCTTCAAACTACTAAGTCTTATATTGCAACCTTAATAATAATAATAATAATAATAGTAATAATACTAAATCAAAACCAATACATTACGCTGCTTCCCTGAAAGCTGACATTTCATTCCTAAAATCAGCAACAACGACCATAACAGAATTTTTCAACAGAATTGCTTTAAGAAAAGAATATGGTAAATCTCGTGTCAGTGAAGTACAGCTCCTTTAAGCTGAGCACGCTATGCATTTCTTGGGTGTTCTGAACATATTTAAAAAAAAAAATTCCTTGTCACTGCCTTTTATTTCAAGTCCTTCAAATTCTATCCAATAGCCTCAAGAAATATAGCTCTAAAAAAATGAAATGTTTTTGCTTTGACTGTCTCTCTAAAAACCAGTAATCCCAATATATGATGATGGGGCCATTCAAAAATATGCAGTACACAAAACATATAGGATAGTACAGACAGACGTAGTACTCTTACATTTATCACATACAATCAACATTTCAATCTCTATTATATTTCACAATTTGTTATTCAAGTTAAAGCACCTACGTATGGTGATTTTACTTTCACTGTACAGCCTATGTTATTGGGTTTTAACACTGTAACTTGCCCCATTGGACCGAATCATGCAACTGTTGCAGATCAGCATAAGTGTTTTATAAGGCATATTGGAACAAGTTAAAAATATTTCTTAGCCTTTCAAAAGTTGATTTACTTCATGAAGGAGTTCCTGGATGCCTCAGTCCTCTTAAAGTTCATAGGAAATCGGTAGGGTAATTTATTTTAAAGTGTAATTTATTTGGCTTAGGATGGTGTCCCAGGAATCAAAAAGAGTCGTGGTCCTCATCTTCAAAGGGAGTCCTTTGTGTTAGGCGGAGGACAAGGTAAATCCAGCTACATTCAGAATCCCGAGCAGGCGAGGACACCCAGGGTAGGCACCACTAGGACCAGGAGCAGGGTCGGTACTCCAGCAGCGGCACCTGCGCATCGAACAGATAACAACACGGTGTTGGTCTTACTTCAGCGTTACTCGTGGTGGAGGGGAACAACCCCGGATATGAGCAAGAACGTGGGGTACGAAGGCTGGAAAACCAGCTGGCGTATCTCAGCACAGCCCCTACCTGGACGGATAATCTGAAAAGGAGAGAGACTTGCTACAGCACAGCGGAGGACTCGCTCTTTTGTTCTGCAAGAGCTGTTTCTGCAGCGTGTTTATACAAGCAGCAAGGCCATTCAGAACACATCAGTGTATTTTGATTTGGCCGGTCCAACAAGCCAGGAGGTTATACCAGGAGGTAAAAGGTCAAAATAAATATTTAAACACGTGAAAACAAAATTAATGGAGTCTTTGAAATGTGACGAAGCAAAGAGACACCTTTGGAAATGTTAATGTTCATATGACCAGCAATAATCTGAGAGATGTCAAAGAGCCTGGTCCATTTGTTTACCTGCCAGATTACAAAGTCCAGATGGCTGACTTCTAGCAGTGTGGCATTTACACATTTACGTCTGTTAAAGTCACAAGGGTCTTTCTTAAACAAATATTTTAAGACAAAAAATATTAATTGACAGCTTACAAACTTTACCTGACTTGCTCTGCCAAAGAGGCATAAGAATTGCTATTATGTCAAATGGCTTGTGTTGCCATGGTCCAGCTCCCTGTTAAGAAGCATCAATATGAGAAAACAACCCAGCCAAACTGTGCCTGGCTCTCAGTCTTGGAGACGGGCCAAAGGAGCTGGAGAATGGGCTATTCTTTCATCCCAGAGAGGGCTCATCTACGTCAGGATGGTAACGTGTAGGTGGGCAATGGGGGACGCAGCTTACTGCTTGTCTTTCCTGTTGAACATAGACTAAGGACAGAAGTGCTTGCAGCTGGTGGCGACAGTGCTGAGCAGCTGCTAGAAATGTCCCACTGGATGGCTCTCCACCAAATGTATTTCCGAAGGAAGAAAAACCATACCGAAAAGAACCAAGCGGCACAGATTTCAGCAGGCAGACCTGTTTTTCCTAACAACAGGCACAGTATGACAAATTTCAAGTATTCTTTCATAGAATTTAAAGTCCCAAAGGAGCATTCACATTTTCTCATCAGACGTCCTGCAAGAACAAGTAAATCACATCATCTGGTCCAGCACCATGCAGGCTTGTAGAAAGACAGATCTGTAGGGTTTACACATCTGCCTCAGAAGTTTCTGCATCTTTCAGGATAAGTTAAGAGCCTCATAAGTGTCCATTTCAAACCTCCTATTAATAAGGTGCTTTATTAATTCTACGTTAGCAAATCAACATCTGGAGGGTTAAAAAAATGCTGGTTTGAAGTAAGAATTTGGCCAAATAAACACCTGTAAGAGACCTTCACACATTTTTTCTTACAGTATTTCTACCCACAATAACAAGGAGAAAGTAAGGAAACTAGATGGAAATGAAACGGATATTGATAACAAAAACCATTTTTTATAAAGTTTGTGGACTAAGTCCAAATCAGAAAACTCGACTTCACCAGCTCATCAGTTAGTTGTGGGTATATGGAAGTGATAGTATTTAGTCATTTGTGGTTCCTACATGCATAATTTCAGGGATTTTTCTCTGATAGTTTTTTCACAATATGTCTCAATGCACTGTGGATTTGATGTCCTTCAGATCAGCATCTCTGATGTACCGTACATGAACTGTTTGCAATTCCAAGATGAAAGCTTTGTCCCCCAAACAAGTCTTAACTAAAGATGATGACATACATTCCTAATTTTTGTACTGGGCAGAGCTTCTCCTCTTTGCAGAGTCATTTAATTGAGCCTTCATCTGCAGTTCGCCATGTTCATAGCACTATCTCCTCTCCTCATTTGGCTTTAAACAACCCTACCGCAAACAATGGCAGTTTTCAGGCAATTGTTTGGATAGCCAACTGGGAGCATATCTCAAACTAGAGTGCTTAGCCTTCTTTCCTCACAGCTGGCTTATTACAGCATTTCCCAACTAAATCCTGAGCATTGCTACAGTGGGAACAATCATGTTCCACCAGATATATATATATTACATAGATGTCACTGGAGAGAGCTGGGTCTAAAGACACCCTTCAGCCAAAATCTCTATATCTAGAGAAGGTGTCAGAGGAGTGTGTGCCTTCCCCTTTCCAGGAACAGAAGTATGCTTATACCACATGTCAGGATGAGCCTACAGCTGTTCATATGCACATATGTACAGCTTGTCACCTACCAAATCATTTAACAAAAAGGAGACTATAAGCCCTTAGCAAACAGAAGGCCTGACTCGTTTACAGTTGGCCTTCAGTAGTGAATTCAAGTGCTATTAGAAAGGCAGTTCTGAAAGGCAGTGTCTCCTGACCCATGGATGAAACTCTATGCAGATCTCATCCGGGATATATTTAGAAGACAGCCTCCAAGATGGAGCCAACTATTTCCCCTCCTGTTTCTACCACAGAAGATGGAAACAAGTATTTTTACATGATCCTGGCTTCTCCATTGTCCCACCAGAGCGAAAGTCCACAGTATCTGCCATGAAGACAGAATTTCAGGGCTTTCCCCACAGAATTTATTTTCAACTTCAGCCATATTCCTCTTATTCTCCTCCTTCTTTCTAGGTCCACCACTCTACTCCTCCAGACTCTGGTCCTCACTCAAATCAACTCCTTCTGATGCTCCACTCTCTTCCCTGTCCCCCATACTGAACTCCACCCTCAGCTTTCTCTTGCTTCTACTGCCTCAAAACTCTTCTCTGCTCCCATTTCCACCCTTGCCCCTACTGCTGTACAGATGATTTCTGAAGTCAAGACTTCTTGTTAAGTCCTTTCTGATATCCAAGCACTTGGAAAACCAAGACAAGAGACCTACCGATCCTTCTTCATCAGCTCAATTCAGCTGTAAAAAGTAAATTTCTACAAATAGCACATTTTTCCATAGGAAGCAGTATATCCACCTCAGTTAAAGATAAAATTAAGGAAAATACTGGAAGATTGCTTTTGTAAGTGTCCATAATCAGAGAAATTTGACACTTAAGACGAACATAAATGTATGTTCAAATATATTTTCATACATAACAACTGCACATTTTGGCAGCTGTGAAGGTACAGAAGTATATTTAGCTGTACTTTTCAGTGATTTATGAGACACATTAATCTTTTCTGTAGTCTTTGTCCCTAAATATCAAAGTAGTGTTTCTTAATGAATGAATAATAGCCATAGAAAAAAAAAATATCCAGATTTCATATTTAAGAACATCCACAGAAAATATATTCTGCCTTTTTCAGACCAGGATAATGCAGTAGGAAAGACATAACTAAACTCATGTTCTGAATGCTTCTAACGAAGGAAAACATGAAAAAAGTTTGCCAAGTGAAGTTGAGTGATTAGCAAGTATGAGGAAATTCTATTTGAATTTCTCTACAAAGAAAAAGGAATAATAAATCTTCCCCTGCGATGTGCTCGCTGGCTCCGGAATTAATAGTTAGCAATTCACTCCATTACAGCAGTTCCTTACAAGGTGTAGGCACTGTTGCAGAGACAGATATAACAGCTCTCCGAAGTGAAGCAAATCCTACCCTTAGACAGCACATTAACAGAACATTAGGAGGACAAATGCACATTAAACAGATCATCTCCTCTTTTTTCTTGTTAGATTACTGACCCGCATGTCAGGAACCATACTTTATTTGAAACGCCAGTCAGCAGTGCATGACAGCCGGTACACTCCTGCAGCTCATGAATCATAGAATCATAGAATCATAGAATGGTTTAGGTTGGAAAGGACCTTGAAGATCATCGAGTTCCAACCGCCCTGCCATAGGCAGGGACAACTCCTCTTTGATGCAGAATGGAAATTAATGTAAGTTTTGCCTGAGTACCGACTACAAGATTTAATTCTGTGCAGTAATGCAGTTGTGATCTGTCAGTTTTAACAATCTTTAAAAACTAGAGAAATGCCTGATAAAGACTTAATGAATGTGTACAAATAAACATGTGGATTTAAATGAAAACAGAAGGATTATTAAGCTCCTTCTGAAGTCTGGCCAGGTATAAGCTGGATATATTTAGCACCTAAAGATTCATTCTCTCCTCAGTGTTATAATGTGTGATTTCTCCTCTCAACCAGCATCTTGCGTATCCAGTGTGCATGCAATTGCAAACTACCGTCATCAAATTCAAGGCCAAATCCAAATCAGTATCACATGACCTAACCACCACTCTAATACACTGTGTATGGACCTCATATCAAGAGTCCTTGTTTCTTTCAAATAAACAATGAAACACACCCCTTAATTTTTTTTTTCCCACCAGCCCTAAGCAAAAGAAGTTGTGAAATCTTGCTATATTCCCATAGAGACTTTGCTACTGTCTGCTATAGAGCTCTTATAGTTGACATTTTAAGCCCAAGACTAAACTATCTACAGAAACATATACTCAGAATCTGGCTTAAAAACCAATACAATTTGTATGGGATGCATGCAGTTAACCTAACTTTTTTTCTTGCCTCCTGTTCTCGGCAGACTTCCTCAGAAGTGGTTGTTTATCTGAGTAAATGAAGAGTACTGCTGGACGGGTTTTCCTTCAGCAAGGTCTTTGCATATCACAAGAACTCCTGGTAAAGTCCCACTAATCCACAGTTTTCTAGTCGTACTTTAAATTCTGTGTTGCCATCTCAGTCACATAAAGTTTAGGATGAAATGATTTACACTTCCGAATAGCGATCCCGGATTTTACTGACATCTTGAGCAGTATGCAACACTCTTCCAATTATACTCAAAGTAATGAAATCAATTTAATGCCTAAATGAAACAGGCATTAAAACAATTCTGACTTTGATATATTTCCCAAGCCTTTGTAACAATTCGTTATTAACAATACGTCATTATTTTACTTATCTTTAAGATATGACATTTTTGGCCCTTTTCCCAACATCAGTATCTTTTTATACGGGATTGTAAAAAAAAAATCGAGAGGCCTGTTTAGAAATCTGACTTTCATCAGATCTGTGAACCAGGAAATTAGTTACTGGTCATCTGTGAAGCTGTCATATGTGAATAACTTCTCTTTCTCAGTGGGAAAGTGTTTGCCCTGCCAACATACACAAACTTCAAGCTATTCCCCAGCTAATCATGAGCTGATCCTGTTGTGGCAAAGCTCTTTCTCTGCTTTTGTTGTCAGGAAAGATTATTCAAGAATTAATTTGTATTAAATTACATCAGTTTTCTTAGTTTCCAGGTACTGAACATCGAGGGGGATGTCTGCACTAGTTTGAGGAGTGTGTTTTTCAATTGAGTATCTCAGCTGCCCCCTTTATTGGGGTTTATTTTGCACTGTGGAGCTGTCTTGGATATCCTGTGCAGGGCTGGATCACAGCTAGTGCAAAGTAAAACCTGACATGAGCGTACAGTGTGGAGCTGGATCCTCAGCACTGCTCTTTCTCTCTACAGATCCACTCCTCTTGTGCTGCACAAATTGTTTAGGTAGATGCAGACTGCCTACATGAACGACACAGCTGCTGCAACACAGTTTTCGTGACATATGTTATCATACATTGGGTAAGACTAAGGAAAAGAGAAATCTTTCTGGTATTTCATACATTTCATAACAGATTTAAGTTTGTAATATAAACTTTGTAACTTGTTAAGAAATGAGTCTGCCTTTGTGCCTGTTTTTCTAAATGGATTTCTTTTTTTCTGAAAGAATGGCCAAACTCCTACCCATTTTCCTGTAAATAATATTCTCCTCGTGTTTGAAGACCCAAGACTCATCTTCCATCGGGGGTGTCTGTTTTTATATTTCTCCTTTTTACTTTAAGAAAGATAATTGCAAAGCCTTCTCATATTCTGCTTCTCCCTGCTTCTAAGATCATCCACTTCTCTGGGAAAAAATTGAGCCACCTGAAGAAAAAGGGATTTTGCCTGCTCTGTTTGTTAGTTTCTTTAGCATCTATTAGACTTCATTAATATCTGTTCTCAGAGTGTTTTCATATTTACCCAGGTAGAACAGAAAAGCATGAAGGGAAGAAATGTAATTTTTTCAGGTTAAACTAAATTGCACAAAAGAAGTGGGTGGGTTTGTAGTTCTGTCAACTGGCTTTTGAAAATAAATTCCACTTGTTCCAGCTGGAAATACCGTCTTCATGAAAGACTACTGCAAAAGAAATAGGTAGTATCAGCTGACATGACTTAAATTCTGCTATCCCTATTCATGGTAAATGGAAAACAACTGAACTAATTAGAATATGCTTATCTTGCATCATTGGCATCATTGCGAAGTCATGGGTCCAACTTTCCCTTGTCTAGGAATATCTTTGTTTGGGCACGAGGAAATTTTCCTCTTGCCTGTGCCATAAACCTTTCAAGAAAGGTGCTATGGAGTAATTCACAACCCTGTGAATTACTGTTTTGCAGCAGAGTAGATGTACAGGATGGAACTAATGCTGTCTGTGCGTCTGCTCATGCTTTGTGCTGTGGAACGGTTTGCTGCGCATCTGCAGAACAGCTTTAAAACTATTATAAGAAAAAGAGAGAACATGAAGAACGTAGTTGAAGGGCTGCTGATGGTCTGGTGGTTTGTCCACCCCACAGTGTTCGTCTGTCTTCTCCTACTTGAAAATCCATATGCCAGAGCCAGGTAAATGTTTTGTTCTGGCAGTGGCACCTGATGTGTTGGCAGTATCAGGCAGCAGCAGCAGGGGCTTCTTTGCCATTGACTCTGGACCTGCTCACGACCTGGGCTGCCAAAATGAAAAGATGCCTTGGGCTCTGAAGAAAATTAGACAATTTTCAATTGGCGGGCTACTACTTAGCTATCAATAAATGTAAAATATTTCTCAGCTACCACTTCACTTTCGCATATGTTGATGTTCACTACATATTCTTTTGCATGGAGAGTTAAGTAGAAGACCACAGGTAATTTTTTTTGAAATGTACTCTTTTAAGGTAGTATACTCCACAAATAATAGCAAGAACAATCTATGGGGGTCTTTCTGTGACTCAGGCAATAGTTATAGTTGTACTTTACATGCATTTTGTGAGTTGCAGGATTGCTTATATGACCTAAAGGCTTGTCATACCTCTCAGCCCTGTCTCTCCATTTGTCAGAGATCACTCCAGACAAACTGGCTCACCAGCAGCACCAGGAGTACTGCCAGGGCAAGTAAGGCTGGATCATGTACTCAGCTTCGAGGAGGTGTTCACTGCTGGAAACTGCCTGCTGAAGCAGCAGGAGGAGCTTGAAGTGAGTTTCGGTAACTTGTCCCTGTAGAAAATCTTATCTGTGATTGCGCAGGTTGGTGTGGCAAAACACTTGGCTGTGAATGTTCCCACATAAATGTATTCTGCATTGCCTCAGAATTATGGTTGATAGTCATTCAGAGGAATTCAATCATCCTCTGAGAGAGTCATTGACATGTTTTTCATCAAACAGGGCTAATTTTTCAGGAAAAAATAGGAGGCCAGAAAAGAAAGTTTCATTGTAACCCTGAAAAGAAGAAAAAGACAGATCTTCTTTGGCCAGCTGGCATGTCAGGGGATTTGAGTGAGGCACTTGCAACTCCTTGTTCAAGAAAATAGGGATCGGTGAACGTTTTTTACAAGTAAATTCATCCTAACCATACACCAGATGTGTCACTCCTTTTCACTTGCAAATAGTCCACATTTAAACAACCACATGATACAATGGGCAAACAGTAGAAACTTTTCAGGTGCAAAACGGTGGTGAATTAATGGGAAAAATACTATAGTTTTGGAATTTCTGTGTTCTTGGGAACAAATGTGGCACGTCTAAATACTGAGGTACATTAAAAGCCTAGCTTGAAAATCTTCATCTTTCAGCCTGGAAGCCTGGCTCACTCATCAGAAGATGGATGCCCTCAGCTTCTAGATGAGCAGAAGTGCCCAGTCTCAACAGGCTGGATGACAGTGCTTGCTTCATGGCAGGGAGAGGCCACCATGCCTCCATAGCACGCAACAAGACTTGGACAGCATGTACAGTACAGTGCAGGTCTCATGCTCATGAAACTGGTCATGTGCTATACAATCTTCATGTACTGGTAAGTCCCATCACCGTGCAGCCCTCGAGAAGGAAGGAGGTAAAGTGAAAGGCAGGCAGTGCTGCCAAAACACAGCCTCCCTCCCTCTGCTCCCTGAGCACAGCAAGCATGGAACAACGGGAACAGGAATCGCCCAGGGCTGGGGAGCAACGTGGCAAATATGCAGCAGAATCAACTAGTGGACTGAGAAGGAGCAAAGAAAATAAGTTAGTCCAACAGGCCAGCTCAGCTTAAATTTGGCCTTGCTACTCAGCAAGGCAGAAAAAATCTTAAATTGGGCATGAAAGTTACTGCAGAAAGGAAGAAAGCAAATAGCTGGCCTAGCACGTGCCTCCCTAGAGCAAAATAATGTATTTTTTACTGATAAGAATATACTTTGAAGATTTGGGTACTGTTGAACCAGAAAGGTCAATACAATTTTCTAAGGTAGCTGGGTAGCAGGATCTCTGGTAAAGAAGACAGATAGGAATAGACAGGATAAAACAGCTTAGAGGGCTGCATAGGCTGCATAAACCAGAGAAATGGTACACTGATTAATACAGAACCTTTACTGGGAATGGTCCAATTTGCCCAGTTCCAAACAAAGGTAAAATAAAAGGAGAAAGAGGGGAAGGTAGAAACTAGCAAGAACACACCAAAACCCAAGAGCAGGGGGTTAGTGTAGAAATTGTTCCTCGTTTGATACATTTGTTGGCAACTCCATTTGTCTTTCCAACAAAGTAATTTCCAGATTGTGAGGACTTTGCAGGTACATGCAGAAAAGGCTGTGATTAGTACCACGCTCCCCTCCAGCTGAGCACACCATTTTACATTTTAGTGTCCTGCTACAGAAGTACTAACAGCCATCGTAACTGAGTGCAAACGCTTCCTTTAAAGCCAGATAAAGCTTTTTACTGCCATACTGTGTAACGTCAGAAAAAGATTTGAAACAACCCATCACTGGCTTCTATTATTACAGAAAATAATAACTCAGAAATTAATGAAATATTTGTTTTAGGAAGAGACAAAATCTTCTCATGTGGAGATAAATGACGGAAACATTTTTTTACAGATAATATCTAAATGAGCCAGCAGTGCTTAAACCCAGCTTTAAACAGCTGCTCATCTGTACAGATGAGTGACATCCTGCCACATTAAATTCTACGTTTCACTTATTTCTGCTCAGCAGTATTAGAAAGCAATGCTGAGTTACAGAATTAAAGCACAGAAAGGATCGTTATGTCTTTTAATGTGTATCCTATATGACCTAAATATCGCCTCACATACAACAGAGCTTAAGTAGCCTTTTACTTAGTTTCTTCTATACTGAGGCCAGGAAGATGGACTTTTCTCAAACACACCTTCTAAAATGGCTCGCAGCCTTGATTTAAAAACACCAGGAGTTGAAAAGCAAAAAATCAAGCAGGTTTTCATGCTTCTGGAGAAGAAATTTTCAAACTGATCTTCTGTTAGAATTTCTCTCCTGATAAAGTTCTTACTTCAGCCACTCTATAGCTAGAGCTACAAGCACCAAATTTGATACTCTGAAACACTGACATGCAGTTAGATGAAGGATCCTTCTGACATTTCCTATTTTGACAGAAGTAATATTCCTCCTTCCCTTCCCACTGGCTTAATCTAATTGTGATGAACAGCCACAGAAGACAGACCGGGCAGCACTCTTCCAGTGCCTACTTCAAAGAACTGTTGTCAACTCTCCCTCTACTGCTTCTATGAACAGGCATTAGAAATATGGTGAAAGTAAAATACATGGTATTAATCTTTAAAGGCAAGAACATTTTGACATTGAAGACCTTCGAGTATTCTGAAAAAGGCACAGAGAATTTCAATAAGATGTCATAAGAAGTACTATTTAATATAAAGAATTTAATGTAAAGAAGGCAAAAATACACACAAGTACTTCCTATATGGTCACTGGCACTTAAATGATATGTTTGAGTTAGCAAATATGGGATTTTATCTGCTTTTTATATCTGTAGTGACAAATAAATCTATTTATACATGAATACAAACCTGCCAAATAATCACACTACAAACTGTGCTTCTAATGAAACATTTATCATTTAACGTACTGTCAGTAGATCTGAAGTTTGGAAGTTACACAATTCGTAGGAGTGAAAAACGCCTGGTTGTACCTGGTTGTACCTCTGGGGCTCTCTAGTCTGACCTCCCACTCATATCAGGACTATCATCAACACTGAATGTTGTCAGTTGTGGCTTCGCCTCTCTGAGTCACAGAAACCTCTGAGGATGAAAACTGCACAGCCTCTCTGGGTAACCTGCTCCAGTGCTGCACTACCCACTGGGTGAAGTTCTTCCTAATGTCCAGCCTGTTCACAAATTGCCATTTCTGGCCACTGCCCTATATTTTATCATCTACCATTACCAAGACTTTGGATTCACCATCTTTGTAACCACTCTTTATACAGTTCTGTACTTCTGTTAGAACGCCCCTCTCCCCTGCACTAAACCTTGGTGTTTATTAAAGGAACTAGACTCAGTGATACTTCCTGAATACTAAAGAGCAGAGCTGTGCACCTTCCTTACTACCAAAGGGTGTTTCTGAAGTCTCTCGGACTTTGCCACTGAAGTAACCGGAAAACTATCACTGCTGCCTTTGTCGGAGAATCACTGGGTTTTGTTCTCTTAAGAGAGAGGTTTCATCAAAAGGTGTCAGAGCAGATGTCTAACCTAAGTCTTCTGAATCACTCTCCTCCCTAAGAAGAACAAGAGTTTGGCTAGGTTAGGTGCATAAAACAGAGGTATGCGTACGCCACCACTCCAAGGCACCCATAAAAAGTAAGATACGTTGTAAGCTGCTGAACTGAAAAATACCACAAGGATTTGAATAAGGCAATTCCACATCCTGCTACTGAAAATTAAAACACGTAAGAATTGTCATGACTAGAAAGTATTCCCTTCTTCATTCCTTCACCCCTGTGATCACGTCTGCAATCCTGTCTAGATTATTAAGGGGAAAAAATTAATGAGATGAGTCTTCCAAAGATTACTTTAAATCACTTTAAACACTACTTGTCTGGCTTTGATTTCTCAAAGCAATTAAAAATACTGTATAAATATAGTTCAATAGTTTAATGTCCTACCAAGAGGTGAAAGCAGAATATGCATTTGTATTAAATTAAATCATTATGCATCAAAGGGATTACACTATTAAAGCAAAATACTAATTTTGGCATTCACTCTATGAGCTATGTGATTTTTTCTGTGATATTCTTTTCTGCTGTGTCGCTACATTCAAGTGTAAGAGAGTTAAATAACAATCTTTTGGATTTTTTCCATCTTCTTCTGATGGTAGAGTACAATGAATATAAAATACCAAGCATTTTGTTTCATAAAAGGGAAGGAGTATAGTGCTCCTGTGTTGGTGTAATAAAAAACCTGAAAGTAGCTGTATGATATATCTCAACAACTGGATAAATTAATGGAGAAGTATAGTTCAGCCAAACTGAATTTGAATGTCAGGTCTTTAATTCATTGATGAGTTGATGGTCCAACTGAAACAGTGGTAATCAAAAGCTTGCTGATTTTTTTAAAAAGGTATTTCTGACTGTGAACCAAAGCTTATTTTTCTTCTTCTGCTTACACATTTTAAAAGTCAGTCATTGTTTGGTGGGTAACACCCAAACTGCTGATAACAGGAAAGAAAGTATTTAAGAGTTCCAGAAGAGGAACTAATCCTTAGTGCATCAACTAAATATTATTCAGGCATTTCATAGTACACTACCATGAAGCTGGGAGTATAGGGTCAGCTTTAGCAAGTCTGACCAAAGGCACAGGACACTGACTCCAGCAGTGGTCTGTAACAGATGCAGTGGAAAGGGGGGAAAAAATCACGGCATGCAGAATACAACTTTCCTCATATTCTTTCCCACTTTGTGTCAAAGTAGCTCCTGAGCTACTCCGTAGCTTCTGTTCAGTAGCTCCGGAGTCAGAGCCTGAATATAGGACACAGTTTTAAATGAGGGCTGAGAGACCAAGCCTCTATTTATAACTTTGTCCTGCACAACATCCTGTCACAGGAAGTTCCACAATTTAATTTTGTGCCATGCAAAAGGGCATTACCCTGACAGTTTCCAATCTGCTGCCTCCTAATTTTACTGCGTACCTTCATTCATACCTTCATAATGTGAAGAAAAGTGAATAATCTTTTCCTACTTACCTCTTCCTATTGTTGATGACTACCTTACTAGTCATCCTTACCCTAGCTGAAGGCTCCTTGCCTCTCACACGCATCACACAGAATTCACTCCGCAGCTGCGGTACCCTCACTGATTTTCTCTAAACTTTTGTAGCATCTTTCTTTAGTATCTTTTAGTATCTTCAGTATCTTCACTTTCTGAGATCCAACAAGAATCTATGTTTTCCATGACAGTCACACCTTCCTATAGCATTCTTGCAAGCTTGGGGATAGCCAGCAAAATCTCCAACGTGTAACAAGTCAAAACATGTAACAAGGCATACGAAGTTGCCATAGATTTCTTTTTTGCTAATGTTTAAAGGCGCTGCAGAGTTCTCATGCGTTCATGTGACCATGCAATAGCCGTCAGTGGGGATTTAGCAGGCAGTTCCCAAGCTCACGCAGACAGGCATGTAGCAACTCAGACTGAAGATGAAAGCAGGAGGAAGTTCCACGGTCCTTTCCAAGACAGTGGCCGCTTTTTCTCTTTTCTGATGTATAACAACTATGGATTCCAGTCTTGTCAGTATTCTCTGATAATGAGTAACCTATCCTGCTCTTGTTTTGTGTGATATTATTCTCTTAAACCTCTGTTGTGTTCTAAGTCCAGGTACACTCACATCCAATTTCCAACTCTAAAGCCTGTCAACCACCACTGCACAGCTTGATTTACAAGCCTTATGGCTAAAAATGAAATTTTGTTGTATTCACACTTTGTGTGTATCCAGACTGTCCCATACAAAGAAACATAAATGACAAAATACACAGCATTGGGATTATCATAGGATAATGCAGACTAAGAAAACATAAGTAGATAGGAAAACATTTCTGCAGTCTGTCCTACTGTTGAGTTCAAATACAAGAAAAAGAAAAGAAACTGAAATTAAGGAGAATATGTTTTTTCAAGAAAATGCTTGTTTTAGCACTGAATACATTGTAATGCATGGAATTGTCAAACCTTAGTTGTAAAAGTGAGGCTTGGAAGGAGGCTGTATCAATAAATTAGAACTGTGATGAAATGAAATGTGATGATAAGAAAAATGAAGAGAAATACCAGAGAACCAACTATGTTGTTTTAGGCAACTTTATGTACCAGGTTAGATGGTATTCTGAGTATTTTCTACTTTATTTTTGAGCCATGAGACAACCGCCAAATTCACTGTGAAAATTACCATTCTTGTAGAGGAGAGCTCTTTTGGAAATGTATTTTTAGTTTAGTAGAAGCTTTTTGCTACATTCTTGTCACAGATGCATAAGTTCCAAGATCAGTAACAGAGGACTGTCACACCAGTTAGAGGACTGTTTTCATCAGCATTCCTTATGACTTTTACCTGTGTTCTCCTCTTTTCTTATTGCTACAACCATCTTTGCAACAGATGGACATTTTCAAATTATGATCAAAAGATTTTGATTATACCACATGAAAAGTGAATGATCACCTGATTCACTTGATACTAATATGTACAATAAATATTAATGTCCCCTTTAAATAATAATTAAAAAATAAATTAAAATATAAAATAATTAAAATGTTAGTATGAGTTAGTACGGGCAAAAATTTTGCATTTTCCTTTGAAAAAGCTATGCTTCAAAGTAAATACTTTTTCAGGATCCTAAAACATGCCTCTGGCAAATGGAATTCATATGTGTATATATATGTGTGCAGTGAACAGAGAGAAGCTGTAATTTTGTCTCTTATTATAAGCATATACAATACATAAATTATTCTTTGTCCATGTCACTATTTAAACTGAGACATTAACCTGATTTCATATTTGAAGGTGAAGGTGCATGGTATCTTCATTTTTTCACAATATTTTCCCAAATCAGAAGTTACGCTCCCCTCTTCGCCACCCCCGTTGAAATTTTAAAATTTGATATCTTGATTCTATTTTCCCTTACTTGGGCATAAATTAATTGCACTGAGGCCACAAGTGAAGTGAGAAAAGAACCAAGCACCATGTGGTTTTAGTTCCTACTGATTGCAAGATTGCTTTGATTACATTAATATTAGCATTATGACAAAGCACTGCTATTTTAAAGAGCATGCAAGAGACAAAAAAAATAATCTCAGATTTAATATATTTCAAAGAGAACAGATAAGCCTATTATTAACCACTGAAATGGACTCCTTTGGTTAAACAAGTAGTTCCAACCTTCAACTGGGTGTGGTATCTCAAGAGTGAATTTTAAATTGTGTAGCTCGTTAATTTACTATAATGGGCTTGAAAAATATCCCCAAACCCCTAATTGTACAGCAGGCACTGGTCAATAAAATACAACAATTCATGACTGTATTTTACACTGATTATAGCAATATGCTGAAATTCAGCTCACTATATATACAGTGAGTGATTTTATGAGAAGCACATATATTTCAAGATGTTCACTAAAAAGAAATGCACGTAAGATGGCTGTGTTTGGTAAATTTCCTTTATATCATTCTCAGCTAAAACACTCTATCACATAGAAAGCTCACTGGTTATATGAGAGTCAAGTTATTGCAGGAAGTTTGCCTCCCTCTTCAGCATGTGCCTCATTTTCTGTGAGAAGGAAGAGGATGAGGAGAACATAAAAGATATGTTCTCCCTTAGAGAAGGGGTTGAGCTAGAAATAACATCTATTTCTAGTTTCTTTTACATTTGACTTTCAAACATAACTTTTGTTAGGTAAAATATGCTGTATTTTTAACACCTAAGTTAAGACCTCAGGGCCAGTTAGGGTTCCTGAACTAGATGTTCTCGTACTTAAACGTAATTCAGACCTAATTCAGCAACTGCTAAGAATTACTCAGAGCACATCTACAACAGGCTGACAACACAGTAGACTAGCACAGCAACAGCAGCCACACAAATTAAGGAAATGGTTTTGGTTTGCAAAAGGGTGCAATTCATATGCCTGAAACACAGGCCAAAAGGTGTCTTCTGGCGTCCTGTCTGGCCTCCATTTGCTGATCCAGAAGACCTCAGGTCCCCTGTAGATCATGTCATGCCTGCTAGCATCATGTGGATGACCCTGGTAATCTGGGGCACCTCAAATGCTACAGGTTTTGTTTAAGCTTCGGAACTACACCCTAGATAACAACTGATTATAATGGGAGCTTAGACACCTAACGTGGGTAATTTAGGTAGGTTACATTGGATTTGATACCCAATGAACAACAGGAAAACACCAACCTGGAAGACACATAGGTTTTCTAGACATTCTGCTCTCTTTGGTGCAGCCTTCCTGTTTGCTAAAGATTTGGTCATTCCTGGTCAGCATCAAGGCTATTTTGAATCCCTGCCCTAGTTGCTTAATTCTCCCCACTCACTTATGCAGGAAATAAATTTGGTTTGCAAACTCTAGAATCAGATGCCTAAAGGTCAAGTAAGGCAATGGTCCTCTCTGGATTTCATAAGATGCCTTACATTTTGCCTTAGCTATTGTTTACCTCTCTCTGTAAATATGTAATTTCCATTTTGGCCAGTCAACCAGCAGAACACACATTCCTATCACACTAGATCTTCTCTGCAAGTCTCTGAGAAAAATCATCATTACTTAAAAGCTTCTCACTACTCTATCACCCTTTCTGGGTAATTATTCTAAACCCTGTTGCACTACTGGAAAATTTCCTTAAGGATAAAAATGAGTAGACGTAATTTACCGTGTGTAGGTGTTAAAATGACACTTCATTCTGCTCTTTGGAAAATGCATGGTTTGAGCCCAGAAATAGCCTGAAATGCTTGCTCAATTCTCTGTATACTGTGTATTCCAAAGAGATTACCCTGCCTTTTGTCTCCTTTTTGATCTCCTTTCCTAAACTGAGTCCAGGGAACCCTGGCTTTATCTAGGCCACCAGAGGCACAGTCCCTCGCTGTCTAGCTGGGGTATGGTAGAAGTTGTGGCTGAAAACTTGTCTGCAGTGTGGAAAATAGAGCAATACAAAACTCTACAAACTAGCACTTGTAGAGTGCTGGCTGTCCCAGAGGTGCTAACTCTGTACGGGCAGGCTTGGGGCAGGTCTTACTGGCAAGACCGATCAGCTTGTGCTCAACATTGTACTGACATGATGGTTCTGCTTCCAGTCTGGGAAGTAATCTATCCGCTGCTACCTAAAGGGTCTTTGCACCACACTGATGATAGATGATAATATATGTGTGATACAAAGATGACCTAAGACATGTCCTAAAGATAGCAGTTGCTTCAACTTTTTTGCAACTCATAAAATATGTTAAAAGTGATTCCTCCAGAGTATGATAATATAATGCAATGTATTACAGCTTCTGTAAAGTGGTTGACTTGGTACCCCAAGACATTCTTATAGAAAATGGTATACACAATTAACAGAGTGTATGCTAAATGGATTAAGAATTCAATCCCTGGCAGATTTCCAAACACAATAATTGAAGAACAGTCATTGAAATTCTAGTGTAATTCCACAGTGAAAGGTAACAGACCGAAGGCAAGCCAATCATTTTCATCAAAACCAGAAGTAAACAGCTAAGGAACGTGTACATGAACCAAAATGGCAAAGTAGTAGAGTGATGATGGCAACACATTCATACAGAAACCCAGACAGCATTGGAACTTAAGCCATTCAAACCAACTGTGCTTTATCATAGCCACATGCAAAATTATAAAACAAGGAAAGAAGAGACATGCCACACAGATCAGGATGGGACAGTGTATCCTGGAAAGCAAGGATTCCAGGAAGGTTTTAGAGCTGGTGTTGGACAAACAAGATTAACACCATTTTATAGCCCAGTGCAAGGAAATAAATGGCTAACGAAAGCCTTTTGTGAATAATGCTGGGAGTAGCAAGTATAGGGAGGTGAGACTATCTCTGCAGACAGCAGAGTTGAAACAGTGCAGATAGTTATAGTGTCTACGGTCCTAAAGAAATTGTCAGAAGTTGGAGAGATGAAAAGAAGAGCTGTCAAAACCATTTAAGACCTGAAGAAAATGTTATCATGGAGAAACTCAAGGCGCTCAGTCTGTTTAGTGTTTGATCGGTCACTTGACTGATACATATACATTTCTTAATGGGGAGAACATATGAGGCACAAAAAGGCTCTTTAATGTAGACAAAAGCTATAAAATGAAGTAATAGCCAGACCCCAAACCCAGATAAAAATAGATAAAAAAATTAGGCAAAAAAAATGTCAACAGTGCAGGTGATTAATCCTGAGAACAACGTATCCAGCGAATGACGGATTCTCCACCTCTTGATTCCATTTGATCAAGACTGGAATAGATGCTTCATACAAACAAAAATTTTGATACCCATGAGTTCACACTAGGTCATATGAGCAGTATATATTATTGAAAACCAGCAGATCAGAGGTTCACTCCTTTAAGAATGGGTAGTTTCTCTTACAGTCTGAGGCCTGCACCATGTAGTTATGCTTGTAGGACACTACTAAAAGTGGTAGCCTAACTGGGGGCACCAGTAGAAACAGTCTGATTTTTGGAAGATTGGCAGCGCTCCCGGGATTGAGCTAGACTGCTGCTGAAGTGTCCTACGTGTGTTACACGTCTTCAGAAAGATGTTAAGATAAACCCTAATTCTCAGTGCAGTCACTGCTGAAGAACTACCTCTCAAATTTCAGATGTGAATGGTGTGCCTATGTCTGGATAGTGTACGAGAGGAAAGTATTTAGTCCAAGATTTCCAAGGAGTGTGGGAAAGAAGAAGGGAAGTTATCTGCTCACCTGAAATTTTTATTTGAGCCACTTCTCCATCTCCTCCTTCACTGTGTGCTCGGACCTCAACAACATATTCACCATCACTGGGGACTGGGACCTCTATTGTGTGCTTTCCAGTTGAAAACAACTTGCCTTCATGTTGTCCGTCTGGTCTATATAGTACCTAGGGAAGTCACAGTAAGTATAGTTATTGAAATGCTACATTTCCATGAAAACACAGTTACATATGTACAGTGTGTCAATAAAAATTTATTAGGTTTTTATTTATATATGAAGTCTATATATATCAAAACTTAGTGGCTGATACTACTTTTTCCATTTTTACATAGGGTGAATCTAGAAAGGATGTTTTTTCATTGTTTTCTCTGTTATAAAATTATGCCACCTTTTGAAAAATAATTTCAGCCCTTACATTCAAAATACGCAATTACATGACGGAGGATAATAATGCAAAGTGGCAAAGAGCATCAAATAAAAACCTCAGAACTCAGCTGGGTTTTCTGACATAAAAATTATTACTATTTGCATAAATGAAACAATTATTAATTTTATTATTAAGTCTTAGTGCTTTTAAACTATTGCAAATTTGGTGTTATATGTCTTGTGGGACCTTTAGAAAAGAGCTCCACTCTTTCTGGAATAATCGCTGTGAAACATTGTCAGCAATTCCCAGGAAGCAGTTCAACTCTTCAAGCAAAATTTGTACATGTAGAACATGACACTAATTTTCTTACTGCCAAGCAAGCAGCAAAGTTAAACAGGAATTAATTTTTGAAGCTTTCTATACACCCTATAGTTAGCTTATACACTTGCTCTAGTTATACAGTAATTGCATCTAACAAGGTTAAGTGTCCCTTCCCTTCCTCTACCTTCCCAGACTTTAAAGAACTCACGTTCCAGGAACTGCAGCTCCCATGGAGATGGGAAAGGGAGCTGGAACAATGCATTCCGGTATAAGGAAAAACTATTAAAGTGTACAATTTTTGAAGCATTATTTTTAGGCAACAGACAATAAATGTAATCATATGGGAAATCAGGTTGTTGCAGTCACTGATCTAAATTTTCCCATAATACGGCTTACCACCCAAATGAATTTCAGTGCCCCAGTGTTTTCTCATCATATTTACTAAGCCGACTGGCTTTGCCCTAAGCCTACTGGATGTCTGTGATCTACGAGCATGATACCTTCATCTTTTGCATGCAACTATGTTTAAGTCTGATTAGGTACCAAAATTCAACACTGCCTATAAAATGCACCTCATGTGGCATACATAAAGATAAAAAATAATTTCATAGCTCATACTTTGTATCCTTCAACTGCGGACTCATTTGACATCGCTTTCACATGATCCCAGGTGATGATGTACCTTGAACCAGATCTTACAGAGCTGATAATTCTTGGACGTTGACTTGGAGCTGAAAAGCAACATATGTATAATGTGCACATAAATGAGATTTCATAAACATTCAATGACATTTTTATTAAGACATGTAAAAATGTAAAAAGGGAAATTAGACTGATCTTTATATGATTAAAGGATAGTATCCTTGCTGGAATGAGCTGTTACAGCTCCAGCCAGGCAATTTTGGATGGCTTGTGCAGTGGCTGCTTTGTGGCTTTGCCTTTCTGTGTTGCCAGAATGGAAGTGGCCAAGATTACCCTTCACTATGTTGCTGACCATGTGTGTTTGCTGGCATGCAACTATGTTCAGAACCTCCCAGAAATGTGGCTTAAGACAGATTTATTCATTGAGATTAAATACTTAATTAACCATTTAAAGGCACTTCTACAGCATTTAACTCAGTAGAAATCAGAGTACCCCACTGCAGATACCATGAATTATATTTCACACAATAGGCTTATAAAGTGGAGTCTTCTTATTCAACACAAACCTTGCAGGTACAAGTTGCACAAAACACTATTTACTGACCGAAATCCTCAAATTAGCTGTACGTATTTTTAGCCCATATAAATGTGATTTAAAGACAAAAGATGTGTTTCTTACTTCAACACTGCTCAGCATTTGTCTGTGCTACGTATCATCATTAAGACAGTAGCTATATCCAGTAACCAATTATGGCATGGAAATTCAAGGGTATGATTCATGTAACCCACTTTTCAAGGCTCCCTGATACTGGCTCCCTCTGCTATTAATGAAAATGCTGATTGGTCAGATTTTAATCATCAGAATACAATCTTTTTCGCTATTGACTAAACAGAAAGACAGGGTATAGCTGCCTATATATGCTGGTCTGAATTGTTCATCCTTTGGAATATCATGTCCAGCTCTGGGCCCCCCAGTACTAGAAAGACACTGCTAATCTGCAGTGCGTTCCACAGAGGCCCACTGAGCTGGTGGGGAGCTGGAACACTTGCCCTGTGAAGGGAGGGTGACACAGCTGGGCTTGTTCACCCTGGACACTGCTTTGGAGGGGGCCAAAGAGCCACCTGTCTGTTTTTACAGGGAGATTAACAAGAAGATGGATCCAGTCTCTTCAAAGTGATATAGCAGGAGAACAAGTGACAAAAGGCACAAATTTGATTAAAGGAGGCTCAGACTAGATGCTCAGAAAAAGTCAGGCAGTGAAACAGGTTTCCCAGAGAGGTTGTGCAGTCTCTATCCCTGGAGGTTTTCAAGATCCAACTGGATAAAGCCCTGAGCAACCTGGTCTGAGCTTGTAGCTGACCCTCCTATGAGCTGATAATCTTAGTCTCTTTACCAACTTTTGTAAGATATCCACATTGTACACAGCAACAAAAGAGAGGAAGGAGAGCCTTCGCAGAAATTTTCAAAGAACCAATACCACATAAAGGGAGAACATTGGGTATATGCATGAGAAGCCAAGTTTGAAAACTTGATGGACGTGACGCAACATGCAATAATGAAATACATGACATTACACTTAACCTAATGCTCCATTTACTTACGTGCTTTCCTGGTAATAATATCGATGGTTCTACTGGGAGGTCCATAGCCTGCACTATTGAAGGCAGAAACATCTACATGGTAGCGAGTATTAGGCTTCAGGTTTTCCAATTTGGTTGAATATTCTTGATTGCTCACTTGTACCCGCTGTGCAGCAGCTTCTTTATCATGAGCAGCCCAGTAACGAATCTGTAAGCAAGCAAATTGAAGGATTAAATTCAACATATTCAGTCACAAAGAAAGTTTATAAAAATGGTGTATGCTGGGTGTTTCTACACTACACACTCTGGGTAATAAGTGAGCTAAAAGAAATGTAACATCAATAGCATCGAATTCCTTCTACAGACTGTGATTTTAACCAAGTTGTATATAGACATAAAGAAATAGAAACAAATTCAGCTTTTATTATGAAACCTTTTCACACAATGGTTTAACTTGTTCTCAGCTAAGTCATTAGAAGTCTGGGAGATGGATAATGCCTTCAGAGAACAAGACCATTTTCTTCTTGCTGTTTTGTTTGAGCATTTTACTCCGAATGGTAATATTGTTTTCCTACACTACACTGTAGACTAAACTCTGCTAATGTTTTCACAATATTTTGTTTAAAATGTCTTACAAATTTAATCCTTTTTTACTTCTATCTAAGGAATGAGAAGTATTCAGTCGTTATCTGTATGTGCAGGTCTAGATATGTATAAATAACAATTTTCTAAAGTTCTAAATTCAATCAGATTTCATAGTACAATATGGCATTTGTCAAAGTAGATGAGAAAGAACCTGAAAATGCTTGAACTATGGGAAAAGCATCAATGTAAGCTTGTAACATCTTAAAATCCAACTTCAATTAACTGTACATAGAAATTCTGTGAGGCTGATTTTCCCAAGAAATTGTTCCATTCAACTTTAATTCATTACGCATTACAAAGCACCAGTTTAAAAGAGAGTAATTCCTGTGGAGTGATGCCATTCCATAGGGTCTGTCACATACACAGGGTCCTATTCTGCATGGCCTTGTGAGATGCAAATGAAAGTAAAACACTGTCAGTCTCTGGGTTTTGTCTGGTTTATAACCATTTGCATAAGACTAAATTACAGCACTAACCTGAAAGAGTGGAAAGCCATTCCCATTACATTTTGGTTTCGACTGTTTTTACTCTCAGCATTTCTGCTAGGCTTCTGCCTGCCTTCAAAATGATTTTTGGGTACGTTACATGAGGGCATTTAAAAATCTTTTTAGGAAGAACATAATGTTGTTGGTAATTTCAGGCGCTAGGAAAAATCTTGCTTTGTAAGATTTGACTGGTGACATCAGGTATCCTGTTATTTTATCTTTTAAATAGCAAGCACTTTAATCTTCTGTTCTGCTGACATCAGTTTTCCTTGGAAACTTCATTTAAGGAATAGGTTAGAAGAGCAGATAGTTTGTCAAGGCATTAATATCACAGTTCTCTTTACAAATTATGGGCACGACCCTTGCTTGGCAGCTTGGCAAGGCCTTATTTTCTCCTGTTGATGTTTATATTAAAATGCTTAATGAAAACACTTGTTTTACCTCAGACTGTACTGTGGCTGAATGAGGAGAGGTGCAGCAGAGGATTTCTCTTCAGCTACTTCAAATGTCTTTGGACATTGTAACAATCAATACCACTACACAGAGGTTATGATCATTTAAATACTAAAGTCTCCTGGCAGAGTTTGTTGCTTCAGTCTTGCCCACCAGTGTTAGAGGTTACTCATGCTCTGGTTATTATAAATGTGACAATATCATAAGGTCTTTTCCCCCTCTTTCCTGGTGTAGAGAGAATCATGTTGTATCTGCAGGCCAAACTGGCTCCCATTTTTAAATATTGCATGTGTACCTGCCTTTCAGCAAACATTAATGGGTAATTTTAAGTTATATAAATGTATGTCCTGCACAGCATTTTGGAAGTTTAATCCACTAGCATCCTAAACATCAGTTTACTGTAATTTAGGCACTCACATGCACAAAATTCCCACTTATCAAGGTGACTATTTCACTGAGTCAACAGCCTTTGCCCCAAAATGAGTGAGGAATGTGCACCTAATCCATCCCGTAGGCTTCTCCAGCAGGGTGGTAACCTCCACTTGATGAATGTTTTCAAACTGGTGTGGATCTGAAACTGTCACAGCCATTTCACCTGAAGGTCTGACTACGATCTTCAAGTCAGATTTTTTTAAAAATATGATTATAATTAACAAACTGTTGTAGATGAGTTGCTGTGGTTGAATGCAACCAGCTGTATACCATAAGCTGTTAACTATAAGTGGCTGACTCAAATGTGAGAGGGTGTGTGCATCAGGAGCTAGAGGATGTCATGTCTATCTCTGTCCCTAAGTTCAAACAAGATTCTAGCCTGCAGCAAAGAGATGTCTGTGAAGTTCTAGGTGGCCAAAAGTTTATTAGCTATGACAGGACCGATGGCAGCTTTGTTGCTGATATTAACTGGCCATTGAAGACTAATTAATTCATTTTCAGTATGTTCTATTATGTTAATTAAGTACCTGATTTACCTAAAGATGGCAAACGCACTTTATGGGAAGCTTTTGTTAATCATGGGGCATATGCTGGAAGCCTTTCAATACCTCTGACTTGCAAAACTTGCTACAATTCTACAGTTCATTTGCACTACAGTGATACTGAGGGCGTAATATAACAAGTAACATACAGCATCAAACAAGACAAGTGAGAACCATGTATGAAAATGCAAATTACTTCACTGAGAGCATATTACATTTCAGGCAGAAGTAATATAATGTAAAAATTAAATTAAATTTAAATCCCAAATACTATTGTTCTTGGCTGCAATGTTGTGGACTTAACTACTCCTATAGTGTGTGAGCTGTGTGTCACACAGAATGTTCTTCTTTACCGCTTCATTTAATATACAGTCATATCTACATATTTGGATCATTGTAACTACTCTTGGAAAAGAAAAAAATTGGAATGACTCCCTTGAGAGGTAAGTAAAAGTACTGTCTTCTTTAGGCTATTCCTACATTTCTCTTCTCACTTATTATTTAAATACTTTAAAAGTCTCTTGAAATAACTTGGAAATTTCTTTCACTCTCCTGCCTCTGTGGAAGTGATACCTAGAATTAAATGCCCCATTGCTTCAAGAAGTCATATTTTCTCACTTTGCTCTATAGCCCCTCTCTCTTTTTATTAAAGAGCTTGGATAATAATCCTGGACAGTCTGCTTTTTCCTGGTGTGCTGCATTTACCTTGGTAGGGTAACCCATAGGTAACAAATTCCCAGGGGACACAGGAGGGTATTTCAGCCCAGCTCTCGGGTTTGTTGTAGAAGATAAGCCAACAGTGATCTGTGGGAAGGGAATGCCTTATCCATCATGAATTAGTGCAGCCCTCCATGCTGAAATCAGGGAAAAAGACTCTCTTTTGTGGTCCTCTCCCCTATTCAAATTTTAATATACTGAAATACACCAGAAGTTGTTTCTGTAACTGTCATGAAACAACAGCTGTCATAGTCATGAAAGTTTTACATAGCAGAGACATAAAAGAGATACTTTACTCATATTAAGAAAGAATGCTAATAGGATATTTCAGTAAACAAGGGACAATGGTGGTGAGTCATGATAAACTTGTTTGATAAAATAAACATGTATCTACTGCATAGAAGCAGCAGGAAATACAGATAGTGTCTTTGGTATTGCATGCTCTGAAGAGCTGTGGCTTTTAGCAGGCTATTGCAAGAACTCATAAATCTTACATTCTCTATATGGACGGAGATAGTTTTCATACTTTATCTCTTCTTTAAGTGTGAGCTGAGGATACTCCTCCGTAATGGCAAAATGTATCAGCTCGCACTCATCACCATAAGGGCAGTCATCCTGACAGTATGCATTAGTGTCAAGAAGATCTGACTCCTCCAGGTGTGAAAAGCATTGTGTCACAGGTGAAACACCTTCAGGTACTTTGCTCAGGGTACTCCCGGCTCTTAAACTCTAGCATTTAAAAGGTCAATTATGCAATTTTCAGGTAATAATAAAGACCAAAATGGAACCAAGAAGGTGTTCTGGTGAATAAGGAATTTTGCTAATATGTGTTACATCTGAGTAGTAATTAAAAAATAAATATTGGACTATTTCTTGATGCCTATAGACATAGAGCCTTCCAGATGTATCCACTGGAATTTTATAACGCAGTTTGAGTGCTTTTTCCCTCATAACTTGTATTGTATCTTTACAAAAGCTATCTACAGCTTTGACCTTCCAGAAGAGCCCTCTCTATTTTTGCCCTGTCCCATGGCTCCTTCAGGACTGATGGGAGATGTGATCTTCAGGAGCACAAGACTTTCTTTTTGTGCTCAGTGTAGAGGCACAGGCTTGCCCTTTGCTGCTTTCCCCACCACTAGAATGAAGCTGGTGATTGCTCTAGAGAAAAATATCTCAGAATTAACAACTTGCTGAGCTCCGTGGGGCACTAATTCATGCCTATCAGTCAGATGGGAACTTCTTTCCAGAGTCCTGATAACTAGAAGGTTACTTCAGAAAAAGAGGAAGAAAAAGAGAAGAAATTCATTCTAATGCCACTGCTCACTTTACATATTCAAGTCACCCAGTTCGTACTGGATTTGTGGAAGAGCAGTACTTCTCTAGGAATGAGTGGATGAAGTTACACTCCAGCTATCAAAATAAGACCATACCCAGCACCTCTGTATTCCGTCTAATAGAGCTCTCCACCCATTCACATGGTATCCCACCTTTCTTCAGAACAGCAGTTATTCTCTTTTCAACCCAAAGACCCTCCACACTTCTTTACAACTTTTTTTCCTTTTTTCTATTTACTCTCCCATACATCCTGTTCTTTCCTGCTGGATCCTCTCCCCTCCCTTATTTAGCTGTTTTCCCCTGACAGCAATTCAGATTGCTTTATGTAAAATAAAGTATAATTTTTAAAATTGCCAAAAGTGGGTTGCCTATGGGAATATTCTCCCACCACGTTCTTTCCCCATTCATCCTCACTCCTCCAGCCTTCCTACCCCATTCCCCATTACAGCTCTCAACATCCATTGTCATGCTCTATCGCTACTGCAATCCCAACCTCTCCAGTGCTCCCCTTGTTGCTGCTCTCTCCACACCCCGACAAGCCCCCCCCAGTGTGTGCCTGCTGAGCGTCTGCTCTGGTTATTCAGGATGCACAGGCTTCGTGCGCAGTTTCTGCACTGACCGTCCAGCTTGGGAGTGCAACACTCCTACATGGCTGGCTCCTCGAGCTCACAGATCAGGGCACTCCACCTGGCTCTCAGTTAAGGCCATGAATTTGTCTATTCGACTCTAGTTGCACAGTCCCTATGAAACACCAAACCACTGGGCTGCTTTAGTAAGTTAGGAGATACCGCTGATGCCAGTGTCTTAATTTCAAACCCCAGTGTCCTCTGCTTGTAATTGTAAAACTTGATGAGTGTACTGTGTAGAATCATATGGGACACTATGCTAGTTCCTATTGAGATCTTCACTATGATCATGTTACAGTACCCCAAAAGTATTACATAAATCTCATGGAGACAGAAACAAATACTACTAATTAAAAGAACATTTATTCATAGATTCCAGTCATAAAAATACCTTCTATGAGGGTACACCACATTTGTATGTGCTCCTTTTGGAACATAGAGGCTACCATCAAGCAGCCAACAACTTAACTCACAAAGCAAGTCACTAACAAACTAAGGCCCAAATCCCTATTTTGGAGTGCACCCAAAGTAAGCCAGCTGTACACTGCAGAGTCTGTCAGCATCCACTCTGCATGGATGATGTTAAGACTTCCCTGCTGGAGTACTACGTGGCCATTTCTGATTGCACTCACCCTGTGGCTGTTGTCATCGTTGTACAAGGATCAGAACAATTTTTACTGGTAGTAACACTTAATCTTGGACCAGATGAACATACCTTTAAGCTCTTTTTCATGTTGAGAATAGAAACTATGAACAACACATTGTTGTCTTGCACAATAGCACTGTCTCTGTTATACTGGATTCTGGGCATTTGTCACTTACTATAGGATTTGTGGGTGACATATTAATAACTGCTGAAAATTTAAATGGGCCACGAGTTAGTCACAATTTCATGTCTGTGTTGACAATTACACCCAAAACTTAATTTCAATATGTTTTGAGAAGGTAGAGATAGGCATTCAATTACGTAACATAAAGAGACAAGATTCTTTTATGAAATAATGATGCCTTTTTTCAGTTGAATAGTGAGCACATACATGCGTTAATATGTTTTAGTAATGAAGTACATAGGGTCAAAAACAATCTGTTTCTCAGGATGTGAAATCTGTACAGAAAATTACAACTACAGAGAAATGAACCCTAAGAGACAGAATGCTAGAGTAGGAATTACCTTGCATTTAACTACTGAAAGTAAATGAATGAGAAGATATACAGTAACACCTCTAAACTCACCTGATATCCTTCCACAGATTTATCCGTAACATGGTGCCAAGAAACAGACATTTCAGAAGATGACAAAACTTTTACACTCACATCTGTAGGTATTTCAGTTGGAGCTGGAAGATGAAACACATGTTAAACATTCAATCTCCACCAGTGACATTGTTATACTCGTTTACACAGGCTCCTCTCACTTCAGTATTTCGTATCATTTTCTTGGTATCAGGGGGCCAAGTGTGTTAGTTTTTAATCTGTTTTCACTTGAGTGAACTTTAAATTTGTGGTGATCTGTATGGGAAATGACTCTATAAAAACAAAGCAATGATTCTATTACTTGGCTCAGACTATGTATTTTTATGCTTCAACAGTTTCCATGCTGAAATCTGTAAATTAAAACCAGGCTTTGATAAACAGAATGAAGCATCCAGTGATCTTTTACTAAATTGGATGGCAGCTCACAGATTATGTACATCAGATTTTTTAACCTAGCTACACACAAATATTCATGTATATCTCACTTACTCCTGATGATACAAAGTTTTTATGAGACCATATATTAGACATAGAGCTGGCCAGTGGCACATATAGACTTGAACATAAGTGTGAAATAATCCAACAGCACCCTTCTATTAGGCGTACATCACACAATTGATTTTGTTTGTGTTCTTAGTTCTGGACACCAGCCAATGCAGAATACAGACCATTATAATGTGATATGCTTTTATTCAGGATTTAAATATTAAGTTCTAGTTTAATTATAAGACGCTTTTAACTTCACTGTTCTTACATTTTAAGTGAGGTAAGGAATTTAAAAAGGCATAAACTTAGCAATGCCTATAAAAGATAAATTTTCCAAGCTAAGAACAGTTCTCTGTCGTGAATCTTTTGAAACAAGTTGCAACAGACAGGCATGACAGCCTGAGCTGAGGAAAGCTTTCATATACTTAATCTTCCAACTGGGCATCCAGTCAACTATGCATCAAAACAGCCACTGTTAAGAAAAAAATCAGTTACATCGCTCATGAAAAGTATCCTAGGTAACAAAATAATCTTATATGCAAAGTTACCTTTTGTAATTGTCTTTCAATGAGTGTTAATAATGCAAATGTATAATTAAAAAATGATATGTTATTGCAAAATTGTTTTCACAACGACAGGAATTTAGATAAGCAAGAGGCCTGTGCACTCATTACTAGCAAACATGACTCACTACTAGCAATGGCAGGTATGACTAGTAGTTGTCAGATATGGAACTTGGCTTAAAACACATGGGAACACAGAAATTCCCCAGTCACTACAGAAGTGAATAAAGATGCCCACAGTTATAACTAGACATACATAGATATATTATAAAATACACAACTTAGTTGAAATGCTGTCATATTTATGTATGTACGCATATTTATACATATCCATATGGAATATTGTATGACCATATTGCTTTAAAATCTCACTAATACCTCAGAGAACTTGTGTTGTCTGATAGTTGTAATATCACTTGCTGATTCAGAGGTACAGAAGTACAGGTTGAATAGATGTGATCATCTAATCTATTCCCAAATCACTGTCAGACTCTCCTCCATTGTATGTTTCATATTGAAAAGTTCCAACTGCCAGCAATTTTGCTGATACAATACTCTAAACAATATTTCATCTGCTTATGCTTGTTTATGAACTCCAAATAATTTATATCCCTATTTGGCATTTATGTTCTATAAATATTTTGCAGTCTTTCCCAAGCCAGAAAGATGATATCAGCTGCTTTTCTCCAGCCTTCCAATTCAGTAATTCTACCAATAAATGAAGCAGTCATGTGGGCCTCACAATATGTTCTCTTCACTGAAAACATAGTGATCATCACACAATTATCTTCTAACCTTAACTATACGAAATTAAGGCTGGGAGCCAGTAAGGATGCTACAAGGTACTGAGGTGACTTTATGCAAGTCCTGATGCCAGCAGAAAAATACGCAGAATGTTCTTTGGAATAGCTTTCATTACACCTATTGGAAAAATTCCTTCTAACCTGCCCTGCTGTTCCTGGATTGTATATGGTCAGTAGGCAGGATCATAGCTCCTCACAGGAGCTGTGAGCACTACTGTAAGGTTTGGAACACCGTGAATCTGATTGTTTTGGTGACTCTTGTGCTTGAAAGCAAAGAAAAGTAGGTTCATTGAGCTTCTATTCCTTTTGCTGCCTGGATCTGGCATATTTTAGCCACAAGTGTTTCTATGAAGTGTCTGGACTTTGCTAAAGTCTATGTTAGAACATCAGCAGCCACTGAAGTAACTTAGTTATCTGGAAGCTGGCACTACTGCACATTTGCTTTTCTTCTGTCTTTTGGAGCTACTAGGCTCTGCCATGTCTCTGAACTGAGAGAGCTATATGAACATACTGCCATTCCTGACATGATTAGTGCAATCCTAACATAAACACATGGGAGCTTATCAGTCAGCTGTTGATAACGTCTCCGAGAAAGGATGGATACTGAAATGTTATTTAGCAGATATGGCTTTTATTACATCATAGCTATTTACTAACTCATTTATACAATTGCAAAAACAACTGTTCTGTTGCTGTGGCAGCTGTTGAAGATGATATCCTAAGGTATGCTTTTCTGAGAAAAAGGATTAGTATTAACCTCTTGAGATAGTTAAGTGTCGCTAGCTTGAATCCTGAATTATCGTAAGAAACAAAAGGACTATTTTATCTTTTCTCTGTGTGTGGGTGATTTGTGTGCAAAGTTCCCATTAGTGCTAATGGGAATCATGAACATAAATCTCCCATAAAGTACACAGAACAAAGAACAGAGTCGGAAGTGGGAGAAGAGGCCTTGCTATCATATCCCTCCTCTTGGCTCTTTGGTCTGGATCTGTTGACTTTGTGAAGGAGATTCTGCTCTATGGAAAGAAAAATATGAGCAATTCTTCTTTGGGTTTCTGGCAGAAATTAATAAACCATATTTTTTTTAAAACAGACTTGAGTGATTATGTTGCAATTAGGATGTTGTATATATTTCTTTTGATTTAAGGTAAACCTTCTACTAGTACTTCCTCTCTCCTGCTAAGTTTGGAAATGTCATTTAAACTTGAATCCTAAAGATCCCAGCATGTGAAATAATTCCAGCAAGAACTAAGAAAAAGATTTTAGTGAACTGTCAAAGAGGTTTTCATCAAATTATTCACTTGATAGCTCTAACATCAAAACCAGAATAAAGAATGTGGCAGGGATAATTTATATTAGTGTCTAAACATGCTAGAAATATAACTGGATACAACTGAACTATCATTCCTTCACAATTTTTGAGCTAAATTCTGATGCTCATCTACTCTAATAATAGGCTTTAGTATAGTCTGTTAAGAAGAAAAAACACATACATGTATCAAATATATTAAGATCACAGAGACATTGCTGGATAAAGATGTAAATGTTTTAGGTAAAAAATACGAAGATGAGAATTTCTTTTTTTTTTAATTTTTAAATCTTTTAACAAGCTGTGTGAAAGATCTTGAATGCTTCTGTGTATTGTTCATTCAGACATCAAGTACAGCCAAGTGCTCTGCATCGCATAGGAAATAGAGTCTGAAGTTATTTATTCAGAACAACTGCTAGTGTTTTGTGGGAGCAATGTATACCCTCCTTGCTGAAGGTGTATGTTGCTGTATTAATCAGTGTCTAGGACCAGGTTCTCTCTGCTGATGTTGGTAGTGCTGATCTTGGCCCTCAGTGTAAAACTTATCTGGAACCTTTACTCACCATCTTGTGCTGAATAAATGACAGCAGTCAGACTGAATGGTCCATCCCCTTTGTTGTTAAAAGCTTTCACTTTTACTTGGTACTGGGTTGAAGGTGGCATTGATTCATCCTTGTGGACATACCGGCCAATTTCAGGATTAGTAACTGTAACTCTTCTCCATTCTTTCTCACCAAATGGCTTGAAAGCCACTATATAACCAAAGTTATTGCCATAGTGGTATTCTCTTGACAAAGGCTAAAGAGGTAAAAGATAAAACATTACTTTTTGTAGCCAACTAAACAAATGGGTGTCTAATTAAATATAAATAATACAGAAAGCATTGATATGCGCATTGTAAAACCACTGAACTAAAGTTCCATTTTCTCCCAGTTTGCTTTTATGGTTTGCTCCCACCTCGTTTAAAAATACACCATCTTCCTTTAAAAATACACCATCTTCACTATGAAAATCTGCAGTAGTAGTATATCTGCTACTAAAACATTTTAAGATCTTGTTCCTTATCCAAACTCAGTGAAAGACACATCATGTTATCTCCTACAGAAATAAAGCAAGAATGATTGTGTACTAAAACTGTTGTCAGCTGTAGCTGGCAAAAAAAGGCTTTCTTAAGGAGTAAGTGATAGTGGATATGTAACACAGACACACTATGTAAGTACACAGGTCCATGAGCATGTGTGGAGATAGATATTCTTGTGAAACAGAGAAGAAAAAAATTATGTAGTGGGCCTAAATTATATTAATTTACCCAAACTTGGTCACCTATGCAACTTGCACCATTCATACATAGAAATGGACACATTCGAAGAATAATTCATCCTATCACTTCTCACTGATGATGAGGGCGTACAGTTGCTGGTTTAGATTATCTACCTAGATTCTAACTGGTAAAAGTTTAAGTTAAATGACTCCCTCTTTCAGCATAAGCATTAAAGGTACCTATCCAAAATATTTCTTAAAACTATAGCTGATTTCCTATACCTAAGAATTATGGAAAATATAAAATTATGGAAGACCATCTGCTATAATGAATTTTGTTCATTTACCAAAGCTCTATATTCATTGATCCCTCCTCAGTCCACGGAGCCTTTACCACAAGTGTTAGACAATGCACCCAACAGGCCAAAATCATGTCATTCATCAGTGCATCTAAAGGCTGACCAGAAGCATCCTTTGAAAATAAACTTCCTGCATCACCTTTTCCCATACTGTAAACCTCACAGAGATGAAATAGCTTATCTTGAGACAAAGGTCTTGCAGCAGGACAACAGAGAGCAATTATTATTCTTAGGTGTTTGCCCACTGCTGTAGCACTTCAGCCAACACGTGTGGAGATATTCTGAGCAAGGATTTATGAAACTTAGATGTTAATAGTGGATAAAGCCAAAAAAACCCTAGCTCACAAATTTTGGTGTTTGTATTTCTTTGAAGCAAGAATGGTACTCCAAAGATTCTCTGAGAAAGAAAATTGTGGTGAAGACTCACCAAATTTCTGGACTAATAGAAACATTTACATTTTGACTTCAGAAACATAACACATGGATTAGAACACTAGTATACATAGTACAACAAGAAAAAAATTAAGACAAACACAGATGTTGGAACTCAAAATTTGAAAAATGTCTGATAAGGACATATGAACAATAATGGAACTTCTTTTCTTCATGACAAAGCTTCCAAGAGAAATGTACAGAATCAGACCAGAGACTTTTGACTTTACTCAGCTTAAGGTTAACTGACACCTGCTCTGGGTGTGCCCACTATCAGATCCCATTGCATCCCATTTTCTCTGTTGCTGCTGCAGAGTTTCATCACATTGAAACATCAGTGCTAAAGTCACAACAGTAACAATACAGCAATATTAAAAGCAGGCAGCCTTCAGTTGGTTGAGGACAGAAAGCTGGTTCTAGGTGATGCTCCCTAGACACCCTTGCTTCAGCATGGGATCATCACAGGATACAAGCGAAAAACAGCCGTTGGAGCAAGGCCCAGAATCCAGCAGGATTTACCATCTGCAGAGTTCAGTAACCAGCAGGTTTTCTCTTGCTTCCTGTTCTTTTTTCCACATACTTAACTGCATGTCTAGCAGAAGGGTAGCTCAGTTCAATCAAAAACTGGAAAGTGGCCTCAGTACACCAAGAGTAGGGTTAGGGCACCCTTCCAGAGCATGGCGTATGCACGGACAATCTTCTGGACTGAGTGCTTCTTGCTTCCTGCGTGGATACTCTAACCATGACTCCATGCTGCAGAAGACAACTGACTGACTGCAGGTCTCTGCATACATAACTTCTTTGGCTTTTCTGGGGAACACAGGTGAAATGCTGACATATGACAAATCTGAATTATAATGGAGCTTTAGACAGTGGAAAGATATCCATCTACCTACATGACTTCTGAGAACACATGAATAACTTAAGTATAATTGGTAATTAAGATGACTACCAATAGATAAAATTCAAGAAACCCCTCATGTGAAAACCAAGCTGGATATTCAGTCTCTAGTTGTGATGCTAATCACAAGCCACCAGGTGAAGACTTTAACTACAAATCAGCTATAAAAAAAAATAGTAGATAATCTATTTTATGTGCTTAATTTTTTGTGTGTCAGGCATATTCTGAGTGTATTGGATGAGGTATAACTCATGTCTTAGCTTGTTTTCTACCTCAGGCCTGACTGGACATCAGGTAAAAATTGGATACCTAGTTTCCCAGAACAGCTAACGTACCTTCACGTACCTAAGTGTAGATTCATAGGCAACCTTGCAATTCAAAAAGTAGAAGGTTTCATGGACTGGATCACCTTTGATAGCTCATCTTCTGAATCTATCATTGTATGTAGCTGCTTAAAATAAACCAGAATCCTATCTCATAAGCCAAAGTAAACAGCCTGGATGCAGCTCTAGTCTCAGAATGATTTTCAGCCAGAGCAAACTTCAGAAAGCCAGGACTGGTGCTTAAACGTTATATTCTGGAACGTCTTAAAATGTTGAAAGCAGCTTGCTTTCCAATGGCTGCACATAATAAGTAGGTATAAGTAGCTGAATAGTTTGTAGTATCCACTGAAAACTTTGAAAAACAAAACAGAAGAGGGAGAGACAAATGGGGAAAATGAGGAAGAATGAGCACGCCACTCCTAGCTCTCTTTCTCAGTTCTTCTTTCAAAACAAGACTCAGAAGAGTTTTGATTGCATCTCTGGCTGTCTCATTCAACCTGGGCTTATGAATCATAGCAAAAGCTGAAAGGGGGTTGGCAGCAACATGTGAGCTTGCCATACATTTTGTTCTTCTCTTCTTAATTAAAGACTATTTTGAATAGCATATGCAAATGTCATCACATTTTGGCAAATCAATATACACCTTTATCTTAGCCTTACAGATAGATATATTGTTGTCTGTCAGACAGGCTCCGTAAATCTAATGCCTCTATTCAAAAACACTTGCTAGACATAGTATGGAAGATTCTTGGGAAGTAAATATTTGAAGTCATGCTTAACATGTCTGACTAAATGAGCTACTCATTACAGAACAGATGTAAAAAGCATGACACTAGCTAAGAGAAATAACTGGAATATAAATCTACTTGGGTGTATAGGAAAGACTGAAATGATCTTGTACTTCAGATCTTGCATTAGTCAGTATTCTCCTGGATTTTTTTTTAGTTTGGTTACAGCGGAGTTTTCACTGTATTGAAAATGCCACGAGTATGGGTGTTTACATGCAACGCAAGAAGTAGCTCCGTACTTTGTTAAAGTTTTTATGAGACAGCACTTGTGAAGAAATAATAAAATAATCTAGGTCTTGTGCAATTGTCCATTGCATATGTTCTTATTTGACTTTTGCTCTTCAAAAAAAAAAAAAAAAGATCAGAATCAAACCAGTTAAGATACATCTAGTTCCTAACCTATTGTTAGTGGAACTAAGAAGTAACGTTTTCAATATATTTTAACAGAAGTGGGGATCTTCCTTTTTCAGAAACTTAGAAATTTTTTTTGTCTGGTAAATTCATTGCTAAAATACTTAGGAAGACTGAATAAATACTTTGAACTGAATTAAAAAAAAACCCAGAACAAAACAGGAACGCCCAAATCTGTTAGCCCAAACATAAGGCTGACTATTTCTGTGTCATACTTGAGAATTTTTTCAAAGAGGTATGATCAACCTTAAGTACCAAAAGATGGAAATGTGCATATGGATTAAAATTTGTGCATTCAATAGGAGGACCCCTATACAACGAGAAAGTTACTGTTGGAATTATCTCATTTTTATATTACTTCCCACAAGAAAAAGCACTCTTCATAGAGGTAAATAAGCTGGTATACATCTGAAACAAATTATTCCCCAAACGACACAAATGGCATAATGTGCCTTACGCACCTTTTAGCCTTATGAAGGTGAACAGAGAGGTCAATAGCAAGATAAACTCAGTAACTTTTTTCAAGCATAACATTTAATTATCTGTCTTTGCCAGACGTAATGCTTCTGTAACTCTGTTTTTGCTGGT
Source organism: Anarhynchus alexandrinus (assembly GCA_008711295.1). NCBI lineage: Eukaryota > Metazoa > Chordata > Aves > Charadriiformes > Charadriidae > Anarhynchus > Anarhynchus alexandrinus. Next base: position 585,432 of record VUYV01000069.1, read on the forward strand.
AACTGATAGGCTCTGACATGAATCAGATAGATAGGCTTTTTTTGCTTTATTTGTCCGCCCCAGCTTTCTGAAATATCCTTCAGAAGACCTCCAACTCTCTCTTCCATGCAACTTTTGCATACACAACAACATTGCTTAAAAATTCTTATCCTCTCTTGTTCTGGGTTTTGCTTTCTTCCTGCCTTCTTGTCCCTTTTCCCTTCTTCCCTGTTTTCAGATGCATTTTTTTTTCCCATTGCTTCAATACCAGAATGAAGATGGCATTTATATATATAACTATATATAAAACACATTCTAAAAACAGAATATCATGGATTGAATACCTAAGGTACATGAGAGAGATGAAATTTCCAAAAGACTTTGCTTACTGAAAAGCTTTTTTGGTAACACTGTAATTTTTTGAGCTTTTCATTCCATTCTTTTTGTGATTAACATTTTTTCTCTGTCCCTTTCCCCTTTCTTTATTTTGCTTAATACGTAATCACTAAAGAAAAATTAATGGCTTGGAGGAAAAGAACAACATCATCAGTATGGGGATATCAATGAATAGCTACATTGTGGTATGAGGCAACATTGTTTTGTGTTACCAGTCACATTAGCATAAAATAAAACTTACAAAATGTCAATATACAAGAATTTCCTTAAAACTCTAGTTAATAATTATGACAGGCTAGTTTACAGAATGGCAATGTGGTTGGTTTTTTTTTTAATAGAGCCTGTAAATCTGCTCACAGCACATTAAAGTCATAATTAAGACATTATACTTTTAGTTGTAGTAAGCAATTCTGCATGCTATTCAGTTTGTAACTTAAAAAAGCCTCGACGATACAATATGCAGAATTTTCAAATGCAATTACATCAATCCATTATCATAGTCAGTATGCGTTTCAATCTCTTTGAAACATACTCAGAGAATTTTTTAGATCGTATTTTAGAAATGTCCAATACATAAACATCTAAAATATCATCGTCCTTATTCCTTTTTACATATTTTTATGAGAAAAGTCTGAAAACCTACATACTGTGTACAAATCCTGCTCTCATAGGAGCCAGTGACAAACTATCCATGGGTTTTAGGAGGAGCAAGATCAGCCACAAGGAAGTATAGGTTTCATGCCATCTCAGTGCAATACCTACCATCCATGTTATTGTCAACTCTCGATTGCTTCCACCCCCTCCTCCGACATCAGAAGGAGCCACATTAGGAGCTAGAAAAATAGAAGAGACAAGACAAATGACTACAAAGTATGCAGTCAGTAAAAATATCACTATTTACTTTTCTTTTTACCATCAGGGCCAATGAGCACATGTGGCACACACAATTAAAATAATGATAGTCTGTAATAGCTGTGAGAGCCTGTGGTCTTGCCAAGACTAATGTATAGCTACTGCTGTGGGAAACATGACAGTTCTAACCATAACTACCAATCAATCATTCCTATTTTTAACTATATTCTCTACAATTATTTAATTGAATATTCAGAAATGGAACACTCCTCATAGGTCTTAAGAGAAGTACTGTGTATTGTTCTTGTGCTTCCTCAGACATTGGTATGCCAAGGGCTCAAGCACTCAGGACTTGAACATGTATTTACCTCAGGACACTGTGATTATTCCCCTCTACTTCAATGGATTTACTCACAATGTATGGTGTTAAATCCATGGATGCCTCTTTGAAGCATTGGCATCCTAATCCTATTCTAGGTTAGTGGCACATGTCTGCTTGATGTGCATGTTCAAAATGGGTAGATGTCCAGAAGTGAAGCTGGCACAGCACTTAGTAATTTACTAATTGCATTTTGCACTGATATTCTATGTAATGAAATAAAATCTGCTGATCTGTCATTAGTGCACAGCTGAGTGGTAAAGCAGGATACTCTCAAGGACTCCATTATAAATAATTTCTGTATTCTCTTTTCTGTAAGACTCTTTGCACTAAGTGTGATGATTCTATTGCTATCTTCTATGGTGTTTGTGTATTTATTTGCTGTCACTCAATACTGAGGACATACAAAGTACCACCGAAAACTTTGGAAATGATGGCCTACCTATAGTGCATTAAATATGCCCCAGGTGATCATGCATTAGCTACATGCCCCATCTACATGAACATGTTCTTTGTGTTAAAAACTCCTATATGATCAGGCATTTTCTCCACTAATCAGTGAATATCACAACATAGTAAGGGGATAGTTCCTAAGTGCTCTCCCACTATTTAAGAAAGATGTTTGCTGAGGCTTTCTCTGAGGGTCAGCTGAGGAGAAACACAGAGCAGAGAAGAATTAATGTTTTCAAAAAGGATAAAAATATGTAACAATAAATTGAAATTAGCATTCAGTGCATGGTTTGCCTTATTTATTTCTGGCCTTCCAGAAAATAATTAGTGGAGAAGGAGACTAAACGTACATATCATGACAATTCAAGAGGAAGCTTGAACTTATTACTCGACCTTGTTATTACTTAAATACGCAGTAGCCACACTATCTATTATAAGCATACAACTTCAGTGCTAAGTCAGAAGCAGAGGTTTGCTAGAATGCTTAAGTAGCCAAAGAAGATACACAGGCTGCCAGAGAAGAGAAAAGAGACTGTCTCATGTCTTACAAATCACCCTTTTCAAGAGAATCTCCCTCATTCTCTCAACCATTAAACCCAGGTTTCTCTCTCCATTAAGACCAGATCACTAATTCAGATAGCTATACTTAGACAATTACTCTAATGCATCCATAAGCTAAAAAACATAGAAGCAGACTTTGATCCATTTAATTCCAAGAAATCACTGTGAAATGTGTTATTCATGAAGCAAGCAGATTTCATTAAAAAGAAAAATCATAGCACACATTCTTAGCACACTAATAAAAATGTTACTGAAATTACAGTTATCTACAAGAAGATATACTTCAAAACTGAAAAAGACACTGATAACATTTGAGTTTAACAGACAACACTTGTCACCCCTACAGTACAACAAAGACATAGAACTGTTTGTTTCCATTTAACCCAGAAGAAATGTTAAAAATAAGTTCAATGTGCAGACATGGGTTGTTGTTTGTGCAATAAAATATTTACCCTCTTCAGATTTACACGAAAATGCACATGCAGTACTAGTTCTGTAGTACCCTGGAAGTTGACAGTGCAACCCAAATCCTATTGTTGCTGCTTATAAAAAAATCCAGCTCCTGGCAGAAAATGCACTTGGGCACAGACGTTCATCTGCAAACTGTAACTGATTTATACCCTATTTTGGCACGGCAAGAAGTGCTGACTGATGCCTACATTAACATTTTGCTTTGTTTCACCAAAAATGTCTCACAGTCTGCCAGAGCTGACAATGGTACTGTGCATGGGGAATCAGACAACAGACTAAACAGACTACCTCTTGAAAAAGCATTGCTTCCTGCTACAAAACTGGAGAAGATGCCATTTTTTGGGAGGCTACAACAAATACCATGAACGTGACACACTGCAAACTGCAGGACACTACCACTGTTCTACCTGTGAGCATTATTTCCCCTCCCTTTCTGTCTCTTCTCTGACATTTCAAAAATGTCTATTGTGCACTAGGCACTGCAAGAAGCATGTGTAGATTTCTCATTTAGATTCCTGGGCCTTCAAATACAGCTGTTGAGTCATAAAACATATGATGCTAATAGTCAATTTTATAGGAAGTAATTTCCTTTTACTTTAGTATTAAAGTTCTGTGGCTTTTCCTTCCCATTCCTGATTATTTTAACCAATCTGTATTTCCTTTCTCCCTAAGCAACAAAATTTTTAATGGACCAAATGTGAGTCCTTTTTAATAAATGTTTTGAAATTTGCAACGCAAATACATTTTATTTTGAAAATACTATCTAATCAAAGCAATGACCTAGCAGGTCTAATTGCAAAAAATAATTTTTACCCTTTAGTTTCAAATCTCATACTATGGGACAACAATTTTAAATATATCTAGGTGGCACATGGATGCTAATATGTATTAAGGAGGATAAACTGGTATACACGCTTTGTTGGATAGAGTCTTTTTGCAGTGATACATTACCTCCTAGAGCACTGCTGTTATCTTCTTTGTACAGTCAAACCAGAATGTATTATCTTGAATAATAACATCTAATTCCTCATTTTGGAGAATTCATTTTAAAAAGGACGTGCCTGAGCCTAAAGGATATCCTTAAATACGCTCTGAGATTTTAACACCGAGCAATTAGACTGATAAGGGCATATGTTGTGTTGGATAATGTCACATCTTTGACATGGAATAAGAAGACACAAGACAAAACCTTCAATCACAGAAAAATGGCATTATCCAGAATAACACACATCCTGTCATTTATTCTTTAGTTAGAATATAAACCAAAGAGCAAATGGACATTTTCCGTGTTAAAAACATGCATTTTTTTTTCCTAAGTCCTGTACCCTGGTCCCAAGCATGTGTATACATTCATACACACACAACCTGGCTGATAGATATAGCGGGGGATCTCCGAAAGATGCAGCATGATTCTGTTTCAGCAATGGAGGCAAATTTGCTGTTTGTATCACGATGTATATTTCCTGTCTCCTTTGATGCTATCACATCTGAACAGTCTGGTATTTGCTTACTAAAATCTATAGCAGTGGGTGGTGAAAATATATTCTCTGGACTTGCATCTTATAAAGTGCTTTTTTAAATAATAAAAAAAAATATACAAAATTGATTAACAAAAATGTGAAAATTAAGAAGCACATTAAAAAATTTGACATTTTCAGTTTACGTACGAGCGCCTTCAGTTCTAATTCTCTGTGACGGCATACTAGGTTCTCCTGTCCCCAAAGTGTTTGTTGCTATTATCCGGAACTCATATTCCATCCATGGAATTAAATCAATCACTGTAGCAGACTCCATATTTCCTTCAATATCTGATGGATCTAAAAAAAATAAGAAATTGCTTTAGAAAACAGCATTTTTACAATGAGATCAGCCAACAATGTGGTTGATTTCAGCAAAACTACCACTATTCTGCAACCACACATAGCCAACTGAAGGAAACTTTATGTTGTACATAAGGGATACATTTTACAAGGAGTATTTATGGCAATGACTGGGAATTTGGAGACTATGACACTATCTTGGATAAACCCTTACAGATTTGTAAGCTTTTACTGGGTGTGAACTAGCAAAAGAATTACATGTAGTTATGAGGTATCCTTACTAATTACATATTGTAGTTGTAGAATTTTATTTTACCTACAGACAAATGTGATGAGAAATCTGGAATGTAAAAACAGTGAAATAAAAATTCATTACATAGACAAGGGCTAGACATGTGCCAATGTAGGGTTTGATCAATTGATAAAGAGTGGTTTATAAAATGTGGTCATATTTTGGTGCACCTTATTAGTGACCATGTTACAACTTGCTATCTAGTTCTGATCCAACAAGGCTAAGTGTTCCTTTAACTCCTGTGAAAAGACATTATTGTCACAAGGATGAACTTCTTTACCATAAATAAAATATGTAACTCGACTTTCTGTCTACAATTCACAGATAATAGGGGTTGTTTCTATAGCTGTCTGCAGTTAAAGACAGAGGATTTTCATTTATTGTGTGGGCCAAGAGTTGTTTGTCAAATTAGAGTCTTGGGTTCAGAAGTAGATGAGAAATGAGATATTCTGCACTAGGAAAGCAGCTGATTTGGAATTAAAACATGGATGCAATGGTTGCAAAAAACCCAGGCACAGCAGTGTGAGCACTGGATGGTGACACAACTTTCCTCTGCCTAATGATCATTACATTTTTAATTCCAAAGTACGACCCTGAAGGAGAAAGAAAAACACTTTCCATTTTCTTTCCACCTGCCCACCACCCTCCCTCCTCCTTACTCAAATAATTTTTCTGTCTCGTCAATAAAGCCATTGCAAACCTTCTATGGCATCCAAGCCCTGATATAAATTTGGCATTCCTTTTCCTCAGGTACTTTCAATCTCTTCATTTAATCTTACTGTGCCACAAATTCCCAGAATAATTATGAATACTCAACACAATGAGAATCTGATCCCCTTAATTGGAAAGAGCAACATAAATGTAAACAACTTACTATGTAACCCGTTCATACATATGTCCATACTGTGAAGTAGAATACTCTTCTTTCATAAAACACACTTGATGTTATACAACCGGAGATGAATGATTTGGTTTGGGAATAACAGTGGTAGAAATAATAACAACAGTATTTCCAAAGTGCAATGCCAAAATATATTTTTTTGTTTCACACATTGAAAATTAGCAGCATTAAATAATAGCCTAAACACCGATGAGAGATCAATTTGGACTGTTCATCATGCTTTTTTCAAATGAAAGTGAACACTGAGCCAAACTGGGAGGAGCCCAGAAATTTAGTAAAAGCTTGCAGTGGTGCCAGTGATGGTTACTATGGTGATTTTACCTATTTTTTGAGGCAATCATCTATTAATCAAAATTACTCAGTGTGGTTCAAATGAAAAAGCAATGAGTTTGAAAACACTGGAATAGTTCATTTCAACTTTTCAGAAATGAGTAATTTATATCTTTCCTGCTAGCTTTTTAAAAAAGGAATTCAACAATCTAGATTCCTCCTTGTCCCACTCAAGATGTGAATCCTACTCAACACGCTACAGGAAGAGACTCAAAATCTGATTGCATGTCTCAGTGACTATCTAATTAATTCTGTGAAGCAGAAGAACTTCAGAGGTGCAGGTAAGTGCATCCCATCATGCCTATAACACTGCAAATAGGGAATCTTCCTGACAAGTGAGAGAGATGGATTCAGGTGTCTGCTCTGAACCAGACAGAGTGAATATCTGAATCCAACACTTGTATCTCCCTCACACATTTCTAGTTCTAGTAACAAGCAGCACAAAAGGAAGCAGTATCAGAGATGCCACCCATTGCTTATAAATTCCTATGGTTTATGCTTATGTTTTCCTATAACCTTGTTTCTTCCATTTTTTTTAATTAAAAGAAAAAAATGAATGGGAAATAAAATATAATTTATCCTGAAAAAGCGGAGGGTGGCCTAGAAGGACCCTCCCTCCTGCACATATTTTTACTGAAGCAAATAATCAGTTACTTGAACAGCTCTAATTTCTACATTAATTATTTTTTTTTAAGTTCAACAAAATCTATTCTACAGAAGCTATTAAACAAGATACAAGAGATAGCAAGGGACTAGGGAACCTTCTAGTTTTATTTTCCAAGCTACTTTAACATAAGCCATATTCTAGTGCTGGCTGTTGGAGGTAATTATATACAATAGAGCTACATATACTATATATTCTAGAAGAGATATCTGATTTAAGGCAGCAGGCCTAGTATTTTTAACTTTTTACTCTGAAANGATCTTCCAGGTCCTTTCCAACCTAAACCATTCTATGATTCTATGATTCTATGATAGCAAGGGACTAGGGAACCTTCTAGTTTTATTTTCCAAGCTACTTTAACATAAGCCATATTCTAGTGCTGGCTGTTGGAGGTAATTATATACAATAGAGCTACATATACTATATATTCTAGAAGAGATATCTCATTTAAGGCAGCAGGCCTAGTATTTTTAACTTTTTACTCTGAAAACGTAACAGAGATTTTCAGGTCAATATGTCAATAGCTGAATCTACTGATATTGTTAGCATTTAGAAATGCTGAGTATGTGATACCCTAATTCCACAGAAAAGTACTTAAGTTATAATTTATTACAGTGGCATAATGAATCATATTGATAGGACAATTCTGTATAGCTTGTAGTAATGCTATCCTTCATAAAGCATTCAAAGATATTGGTAGTTTAAAATTATTTTCATGATTGTGCATTTGTGTTAAATCTTGCAAAGAAATATACATTAGCATGCCCTGTGTTCAGGCAGGTGCCTCCTCAACTGCAATTATGTGGCACAATGATGACATCCAGTGGTTAGAACGATAATCTTAGTTATGTTTTCTCTAGGGGTGCCAGTTTTAAGGCAACTGGAACTTAGTCTGCTCCCAGGAAAAAGCAGACAATTTCAACCAACCTTCTGCATAACAAATACAAAAATGAAGACACCTGTTTGTCATCCAAATTAACCTGTAAATAAATTTTTATGATTCTAGTAGTTGATGTGGAATCTTTCAAGCAACAAGGAAAGAGTCAAAAACCAGGTAAAAACTCTGGGCTGTTGTTTTCTGTATTTCTTGATATTCAGTTCAGGCCCTCCAACTGCTGGAAACAAACCTGTTGACAACACACTGACGGGGCGGTACCTGCTCCCAAACCCTGTAGCAGACATTAATAGCATCCCTGGTTTCCTTTTATTGTGATTATTTTCTGATTAGCCAAACTTTCTAACAATCAAACATTTTAAAACCTATTGAATGTATTACTTCTGGCATTACTCTTACCTGTTTTGGCATCTTTCCACTCTTCAGATAGAAAGGTTTTTGACTGGATAGTGTATTTAGAAATAGGACTATGATTGTCTGTTCCACGACTCCAGGTAAGTGCTACAGCAGTGTCTCTGATTTCTTCTACTCTTATACCTCCAGGAGGGCCTGGAGGACCTGAGAAAAAAAAAATAAATTGGTAGTTCAGTTCACAAATTCAATATTCTGAAAATGAAAGTTCACTAACTTTCCTACTTGTATTTATTAGATACAAGCCTTTCGAGTCTCACTTTCTACTTAAGAACAGACTGAAAATGTATATATACATTTTAATACTCTACAGAGTGATTCAGAGGATAAGTGCCCTTGGAGGTAACAACTACCAAACGAAACTCCCATGATTCCTGCCTAAGTAGTAATATCAAGATTTTCTTAAGTGAAAAAATGATACTTTGAAACTGTTGCTACTCTTTTTTCAAACAACAGTGAACTCAGGAGTCAGAAAAAATACACAAAATCTTCCTTCCTAAATTCCACCTAAGGATGACCTTACTGGTGGCCCATCTTTAATCTACATTTCTGCCTGTGCCATATTGGCCCTGACTGCAATTTATATTGAAAATCTTGTAACTTATATTGGAGAAAAATCATACCTTGAAAGACACATCTATAGACCTCTTCACATTTCTCTTGGCATTCATATTACCCCAATGTGGTAAACCCAACATCAGATTCAGACTTCCTACAGACTAATATAACTTGAGTGAAAGCAGAAATAGGCAATGTTTCTCTACAGTTTAACAAAAGCCATCCCACAACAAGAATTTCAAAAATCCATGCAAAAATGTGGAAGCCACTACATCCACTGAACTAAAAGCAGTCTCATGCACTACATGGGTGAAATCAAACAACCTCTGTGCACCGAATAAACCCACAAAGACCACCACCAAGGAACAGCAGCACTAAGCTGTCAAAGGGAAAACATTTTTCAAAAAACAGCCATTCCACATCTGCCCTTTCAGTCTTGATCATCAAGAAGGACCTATAAAATAATTTCTAAAGGGTATTTTCTTTTTCTTCAAAAGGCAGATACTTGCAAAGATTAATTTCAAATTTCATAGCTGTAGTGAATATAAAAAGTCATGAACTAAATACCAATGTTGGCTTAATGGCACATTACAATGCTCCCAGCACCCAGCTAAATCATTACAGGTAGAAGTTGCTTTCCTAAACTAGTTCACAGTTTCATCTCTATGCTTTTCAAGTATTAAATACTATTTCTGCTCAAACCAACTACTTAAAATAGCCATGTAAAACTAACATCAATTATTGTCAATCCATATTTGGCTTTAAGTTTGTTAGTTGTACTTCATATCTGAAGAGACAGGCCTCTGTTCCCAAAACTTGCCTGTTTTTTCCAAGTGTATCACTGAACATAATAAATGGTATTACATCTGTTCACCAAGCTGCACTTGGTTTATTTCTGAACAGTAATAACAGACAAAAACTGCTGGACTGAACGTTGACATTTTAATAAATGCATTTTTTAAATTTAAAAAATTTTCTTCTAATTATTACTACTCCCACACTTCTAGTTTGTGTGGGTAACTCTCTTATTGTTGCTGTGCTGTGCCTTGATCGCCAGAAGAGAGGTTGAAATGTGCAGATCAACAGGCACAGGTGATTTTTTCATAGACTAGAAAGCTAAGAAGAGAGTGATGCATGTGCACGCATATGTGAGTATAATAATCTTCATCTGTAAAAGACACCACAATGTTCTGTAAGCTGTGCTAATTAGTACCTATTTACAAACTTGACCTATAGATATTTTCAGATCATTCTTTTCATATTGACTGTTCCAGATTTGTTATTATGCTTCTGTTTTATATGATACACAGTTATGTGATATATATTAACTGTTCTGTAAAAACAGAGACAATGCAGTATTTTCTGATTCCACAGTCAGAGCTAATAACATGCCAACATGATTCAGGTAATTATCCAACAATCTGATTGAATGAGTCCCAGGGCATCTTAAAAAAAAAGCCAACAAGAAATAACAGGATATATTTCTCTGCAGTATTTACAGAGAAACCACAGAAAACAAAAACAACTCAACAAAAAGAAAGGATTTTTACATCAGATCTAAACACACAGTGTGCCAAATGTATCTTCAGCTCTTGAGCTGATAATTTTCTCCATTAATCTGAGGAAAAGGAACCAAATGAAATTCAGTGAATCAAACAAATATACTACCATATATTGTTGTTCCTCTGTTTCAATCAATTTATCCTTCTAACAAGCAAGCAATTCCACTCCTGACTCCAAAATTATTCAAATTTAGACTGGTTCCTCAAATAATATATATGCCATTGCTTAAAAAGAAATAAGTGTGATCACTCTGCACCATCCATTGGGCTATGGCCTATGACTTTGACAATCAAATTGCTGATTGTTTTTTCTGCTAAGATCCAAGAATAGTTCCCATCTAGTATCCTTGGCAAAATGTACATCAGTTGACTACTGGATTGCTCATAACCAACTTCTATTAAAATTCAAATCCTGGCATCTAAAACTAATCTACTAATTAGCTGTCCTCAGACCTTCCTTTCAAGACAAGGACTAGATACATCACTGCATGTGGAAATGGCCTCTTACTCTTCACAGAGGATGCACAAAGTAGAAGTTGTTGCTAAGAGCTGATTTTTAAGATGACGATTGTTAGTCCACCCTGGTAACACGCATATTTGCTAGCCCAGCCCAAGGACTCAGGTAGATAAGGCCTGAGACCCATTCTCCTGCAAGACTGTTCACTTCAGAAACCCTGGAAGGTATGGAAAGGTTCATCAGTCCCAAGATCTTTTGTTCCTTCATTCTTCAGGAGATATCTCTTACAGATTCTCAACTCATTGTCAAAGTTTCTGAAAATGGTATGTGTCAGGAAACACCAAGGGCCAGCTGCTCCCTCAGGAAAGCTGAGCCAGGACTCACGAGTTACCCCAGGGCTGGTTGTTCCTTCGACAATGGGGCACAGTCCCACAGGGTTTGAGTACAGTGGGCAGAGCCGGGTGCTGATACGGCAGTCCTAGGTACCACAAACAATGAATCAGGTGGATCCAGGTGACAAACTACTGCATATATCCCAGCAGTCTATCCAGGAGACAAGCTGCCTACAGCATAGGTCTGAGGCCCATCCAGGAGGCAGAGCCAGAGACAGAGCTGGAAGCAGGCATGTCTGTAACGCAGTTCCAGTCAGGGCTGAAGGGCCAGGGTTGAGCCTAACGGTGCTCCTGGGCCTAAGGGAAGTTGCATGGGTGTGTGGCTGGTCAGGGCCATTAAGGCCTGTTGGCGCACTCAGGGGTGTGACAGTCTTCAGCGTACTAGTATCACTAGCAATTCTGAACACAACAGCACTATTAATAGTCTAAGATCACATAGGACAATCCATATGAACTGTTAAATTGTGGACAAACAAAATATCTTAATATGCTGCATGAACAGTGGCTATAGAATCGTAGAATCATAGTATTATAGAATGGTTTGGGTTGGAAGGGACCTTGAAGATCATCAAGTTCCAACCCCTCTGCCATAGGCAGGAAAACCTCACACTAGACCAGGTTCCTCAAAGCCCCATCCAGCCTGGCCTTGAACACTTCCAGGGATGGGGCACCCACAACTTCTCTGGGTAGCCTGATCCAGTGCCTCACCACCCTCATAGTAAAGAATTTCTTCCTGATATCTAATCTAAATCTACCTTCTTCTAGTTTAAAGCCATTCCCCCTCATGCTATCACTACATGGCCTGATAAAAAGACACTCCCCATCTTTCCTGTAGGCCCCCTTTAAGTACTGGAAGGTCACTATAAGGTCCCCCTGGAGCCTTCTCTTCTCCAGGCTCAACAACCCCAACTCTCACAGCATGTCTTCACAGGAGAAGCGCTCCAGCCCTCTGATCTTTGTGGCCCTCCTCTGGACTTGCTCCAATAGGTCCACGTTCTTCTTATGTTTGGGGCCCCAGAGGTGGACACAGTACTCCAGGCGGGGTTTCATGAGAGTGGAGTAGAGGGGCAGAACCACCTCCCTTGACCTGCTGGCCACGTTTCTTTTGATGCAGCTCAGGATAGGGTTGACTTTCTGGACTGCAAGCGCACATTGCTGGGTCATATCCTTTACTGCTTCATTGATGAGATGCCCTGGAACCTTGCTCTGTGTTTCATACTTTGCTCTTGTCTCCTCTTACCAATGCAGTGAAACTATAAAGTCACCTTTGTCATATTTCAGCAGATATTTAACCTTGACCCTGCAAGATGCTGAGTCTTCCACTGACAAAAAAGGTAGTGAGAATTCCTCAGGACTAATCAGAACTGTATTCATCGTATTAAAACCTGAATGTTGAGCATAAAATGAATGCTAATTTCTTCCTCAACATAACCTCAGAGCAATGATTCTAATTGTAATTACTGGGTTGGAAGGAGAATCAAAAGCTTGATAAGACACCTTGTCTCTTTTTTTTATTTTTAAAAGGAATTGCTTACATAATACTAAGGCACATGAACAGACCCTTCTCTTTTTCTTTGCAAATGTATTCTGCAGTTTCACTACTTATCGTATTTGCTTTGACATTTCATCCATAACTGATGACATTTCACTGGCTGTTAATACCCAGTGAAAATTAAATACAGAAAGATTCAAGTCCACAACATCCTCAAATGACAGAAATTCAGAATCAAGGCACAAGCTATACTTCAGCTGCTATACAGCTCTGTAGTATAACTGGAATGTGGGGCAAAATATGACAGCAATGCAGCCCCAAGCATCTGCTTTGAATTGTCAGCATGACAAAGCGTTAGTACTTCAGAACATGTTATACCTGGAAGCACAAAACAGAGTAAAATGCCCAAAGGACATGAATTAACTCACGTTATTGAAACCATGCATTGTAACAGATCTTGTAGGATACATACTGTATGAGCAAGCACAGTGTTTTGAGACTGAAGTAACACTTAACAGACATGAATCAGTTAACAATGGAGTGACAGCCTTAAGCCCGAACGTCCTGGTTTCTGTCACTTGAAAACTAGGAAACCTTTTAATGTAGGCCTGGTATTATACACAATAGTGTAATCCATAAAGCTTTATGAGAAAACGGAAGTGGCTTCTTAAAAATGTTATACAGTGGATACATCGAAATGATTATTAAAATCTATTTTTATTAATGAACACCAAATTAAACTGTCTAAAAATTACTTTAACATAAGGAAAATACCCATAATAAAAAAAATCTTTATTGCTTTTCAGGAAAATGCATGCTCAGTTAGACCTTTAAGTGTCTGGAATCCAATCAGTACCCTGAGTAGACTTTAAGGATTTTGCACGGTCATGCACTTCTCATTTTAATTGCTGTCATTTCTTGATGAGAAATAACATATTCTAAACAACCCAAAACACTTTGCTTGTCTAGGTGAAAACCAGCCACATCTGTATTTTACCTGGCAAACCTTACCTCTCACCACAAGGTCAGCCGAAGCCGAGGAGTTGTCAACGATTGTCTGAGCAGTGCAGGTGTACCTCCCCGCGTGCCGCAGCTGAACGTTTTTAATGAGCAGCTCTCCGTTGGATTTAATCTGTTAGAAAAATAGCACTTAGTGAAGCTGGCAAACATCCCTGTACGGCCATGTGATACCTACCTACACATCCTTTCCAACGGATATACAGTGGTTGCTATTTCCAAAGAGTAAGCGCTTACTTTGAGCATGGATCACCCTCAAAGATACACCTGATTTATACAACAGCTGTTGAAAGTGTCCCGTGTTTCCTGAAGAGATGCTGCTCTTTACCAGATATGGAAAAACCAAAGTTCTTAGTAAACGTATTTTTCACAAGCCAACACTGCCCTTTTACTATTTGAAGCCCATATCTGAAGATTAAATTTAGTCAAGAATTTTTTCACAAAGAGCAGTCAGATGATTCCTCCGTACCATTATTTGTTTTTTTATGTCTGTTTGTATGATAAAATGTCACGGAGTCCTACTAACAGTGCAGGATACTGTTTGCCTCTTCCTTTACAAGCCTAAAGCAGTACAGATGCTTTTACCGCAGAGAGGCTACAATCACAGCCTAAATAAAGATGCACCAAAGAGATGCTAAAATGCAGCGACTGCGAAGAAACAATAATGTTGAACACGGGTCAGAGCTCCTCAGAGGAAAGGCCAGTCCCCGCTCTGCCCAGTGGTGTTGGCGATGGACAGGAGGATGGCAGTAACCATAACCCCCACGGAGGGAGGCCGGGCTGCCAGGACCCCTGGCCAGCTCCGAGACAGCCCAGCCCAGGGTGGCCCCTTCCTCGGGGCCACACAGACCAGCACAGCAGTGGGGCCTCCGCCAGGGCCGAGGCCCTGATGCGGGAGCTGTTGCTGAGCTGAGATGCTGCCTTTCTGCCCTGCCATGGCACAGCCCAGCTGGCCATGGGCCCCACTGGTCCTGACTTGCCCGACCACCACCTAGCCTCCTCACCAGGGACCTGCCCAGCCACCCCTGGCTGCCACCACCAGACCTGCCCTGCTCCCCTCCATCGGTCCATGCAGGACAGGGACCTTGCTGGTGAGGTCCCTGCTCTGCCAACCATGCTATCCCCCCTGGCAAACGGCAGCAGGACCTGCAGGGAAGCAATTTGCCGTTCAGCGAGGCTCGTACCATAATCATCATCATTATTGCAGACCCTAATCCTTCCTCAACACTCTTCACCAATGCTATACTACTGGGAAAATACATAACTGTTTTCAGATGGCTACAAGGTCCACTACCTGTGGTTGTACAGGTAGGCAAACTCAATAAAGTACTTTGTCCTACAACACTTCTGTGAACCCACTGAGTAACTCGATGTGCACCTGTAAAACAAGGAGAGGAAGAGAGGCCACTATATACACCACAGCTATTCCTAATAAAAAACACATTTTATGTTAAGATATTTATACAAATGTTTAAAAATAACACACTTGATGTATTTTGCTTATCTACCCTGCAGTTTATTCCAGAAAAAGATTACAAGGGTTATACATGTGTTAGTCTTAAAGATATTTCAGAAAAAACCCAAACGTTCTCTCCAAAATATATCTGATTCCTTTCATGGAAGTCAAAATGTTACAAAATATTAACAGATGGATTTATATCACACTATACTGAAAGGGGCAACATTCAGATTTGCTAACTCACTGCAGATTGTTCAGAAATGCAATTTTCTTAAAAAAAACAAACACTGAGATAACTCACTGCAATCCTGAGACCTTCACATGCAGGAGCAAAAGGAATTCAGGTGCAAAATGGTATGTTAAAAAGAAACTGCTGAATATTTAGGTATAAGAACTAGTGTCATCATCAAGGAAAGTTCGAGGGAACAGCAGAGACCTTCAATACAACTCAAATATTATGGGCTGTCATTAGTGTCTCTGCATTTAGACATTCTGAAGCAATGAAATAAAGCTATGTCATCCAGTTTATGTTTCCCAATTGAGAAGGAGGGGGGAAAAAAAAGGTTAAATCTTTTCCAAATGTTCTGAAACCAGAATGCCAGTTTAGAATCTATATTTAGGGGAGATTAAAATAGCCAGATAAAACTATCCTTTTCCTTTCCAAACTCCAGTGATGATTTTGGATGCCAGCTTCAGATTCTGCTGGCATAAAATTTCAGCACAAACTGAAATCTGTTAATACTAATTCTTTTTGTCCAACATGAGAAGCCACATTTTTAAGAACTTACTGAGGTAAACTGTTGATTGGATAAAGGATGAAAGAAACTGCTTAATTCTGGCTATCAATACTTCAGCTGTTTGCCTCATAGGGTCAGAGAGAAATGCAGGTTACGCTGTACCTTTTCAATTTTTGAGTGACACAAGTGCTGTTAACAATGATCAAACAGATTACCTGGATCAGTGAACAATCCAATATTCTTGATATATTTCTGACCATTTCCCTTTTAGTTATTATTAAACTGTGTCCACGTGTATATATATTTTTTTTCCACACTTTTCACTCAAGACTAATATGACAGGGCTTTTAATTTAATTTGCCAAAGTGCAAGCAAGATACAGAGATGAGGTGAGTCTGGGACAGTGGCATTTCTGTGCAGGTGCCCACCCCATTTTATTCATGAGAGCTCCAGGGGCACTGCCTTTGAGGACAGCATCCTTTGAAAATCTGTGGGGATTACTGCATAAGCGAACACTGGCTGGCCGCCTGACATAAGCCTTTTGTGTCTAGAGTGGGATATGCAATGCTGTCAGTGGCTTTCAGGAAGAAAAATCAGTGGGACTGTCAGTACTTCTGTGGGAGGAGAGAGGGCAGCGACCTGCTCCTCTGCCCTCCAAAAAATTACAACAAAGAAGCTGCAGAAGTTCAAACTCCTTGATTTTTCAGTTCCTGGTTTGGCTTTTTTTTTTATTTTGTTCTTATTGGTTTTGGTTTTAATAAAAGAGACAAATAGTTCTCTATTTGACTGCTGTGTATAAACCTTTAGTTTATTAACACTAAATGTCATCCTCGAAAGAACCACACTGCCTGTGAATCATTGCTTGCACTTTGATTTGCAAATAAACATAAGCAAAGGTTGGGCAAAGCAATAAGGTTTAGAAAAACTGCATAAACTTAGAATTCTCATAATCATATTATTACTTCAATAACAAACGATTACAAATTCCTAATAGTCTTAGTACTCATTAATTCCTATGTTAGCACTTTAATTAAAATACTTTATTATATCTACTAATGGTGTGCCCATGTACTTGCTTTAACATTAATTTCCCCATATTGGAATTTGGTCTTAAAATCTAAATGATGAAAAACAGATGGGAAAATGTAACGTAATTTAAAAACCAACAACCGATAGATATGGTATTGTATCCTGTTGGTTCAGAAGCTCTCCTGGAGCAAGGTTTTATGCAATTGGTGATGAAGCTTTCCATACCTCAGAAGATGCCTAAGTTCTTAGTGGTAAAAGAAGAGCTTACAAAGCAAATAAAGAGCATGGGCATCAGCAAATTCTGTCCACAAATTAGATATGAATGCACTGTATGTTTTCATTAAAAAACCTCAGCTTGGCTAAGTTTAAAAATGCCTTCCTTAACTCAGAGAAAACTGAATCACAGACTGGAAATAGTGATAGCAGTACTGTGGGATGTTCCAAGGGTATCTGTGGTTCACCACTCGGTTATTTACCAAGTTTCAAGCAGACTTTCATCATATGAGCCCTATATTTATGTTTTAATAGTGATGTCAAAAATAGCATTATATGACCTATTTCTGAGATTCACTGTTCTCTTTTGACTGTCACCTTTGCCAGTGCACTGGATTACAGAAAGCCATCAGAATGTGCCCCTGTGTGTTCAAAAATCATTTACGGAAATCTAGTCTTTTGACTGAAAGCAGTATCCGCTTCTGTTGGGACCTCAGAGGCAATAAAGGAACTTATGTTAGTATGAAGCTAACAAGCCCTTTGTAATAATAAAATTAACTTGGCAGAAATAGAAGAACCAGGTAAGCAGACAGTCTTTTTTTTTTTAATTCAGGTTCAAAAATTAGACATCTGAGCTTCAGAGGTGTTTAATACACAGTGGTGATGAGATCAGCTTTTCCAAAGTAAGCAATGATTTAAAACATATTTTTCTATTACCTATACCTAAAATTATTAACTTTAAGTGAGTTCATGTGATTTGTTTTGTTCCTGCCAGTAGACGATCTGCTATGTGGTAGGTACAAGTAGAACAGGTAATCCAACAGCTGTTGATGTAAATGTGATTATAGCTGTTTTCCTGATATTGAGATCAGAGACGACACGGGGACAACACCACCAGTGCAGCTTTATTGTCTCAATCTTATTCACAGGAGAGTTTATCTCACTTCACTTGTAAGCCATGGCTGGCATGAAAGTTACGGGTAAATAAAAAACCCAGCAGGATAATGATGACAGAGTCATTCCCACTAAAGAATCTCTTCCTTCAGCGGACTATATTTATATGTAAAGGAAGTACAGTGCTAATTCTACCCCTGCAATGCGGACTGGGAAATATTTCCAACAAATATATTATTCTTCCCCATTCAGCATACCGCTGAGAATGCCTGAGGACACTGTGCTTTGTACCAGCATCCCTGTGGTAATATGCCCTGTTGTTTCATTTCCAACAGCAGAAAAAGCCTAGGTACATGTTCACATACTCATGGCTCACAACTTCATGGCTGATGATGAAAATTCTCAATACGCTGCAAACTGCATTTCTCTGAGTAGTGCTCACACCAGGCTTTCTCAGCTCGTGCTACCTAACTAGGGATGGTACATGGATTTTGGTAGTTTGTGAAGTCTTACAAGCACATAAAGTTACAGTCAACTGATTTTGCAGTGTATTTTCTTAATTCTAGCACAGAAGTTGGCATATTGTGATCCTCTAAATGGATTACATTTCTTTGTGCTGGAAATAGCACTGTGGATTAATAATAGGTTTCCTCAAAGGCTTCTGTCAGAGCTAACTGCTCGTTGGCTTCACCCTCAGCGCTATGTCTTCTGCTTTCCTTCCCCTCCTTGTTCTTAACCACTGACTCCATCCATCCCATTCCATGCTCGCTACATTACTATTAGGCCCTAGCCTCTAAATTCTACCCCAAACCTAGCCAGAGTATGTGTCTTCCAACTAAATCATGTCAAAAGCATCTCCCTAATACATCAAGGCACTGAAAGCAATGTATTGAGACAGTGCCTTTGGAGAGTGCTGCGACTGTTTTTCAGAAAAAGCAGTAGCTCAGCTGATTTGGTTGCCCATGCTTCATGAACAATCACCTGCCCCCTCAATATAATCAACAAATTTTACTGAATGAGCTCACTATGACACTGCCTCCCAGGTTTTGTTCCAATCCATACACAGCCTCTTCTTCCCAATCCATACACAGCTGCCTCTTCCTTGTCAGGGAGTAACTGAGCTTTCCTATCTAAACATTTTTCTCTAATTCTTCAGTTCTCCTGAAGTTCCTATTGATTTCCTGTCATAAAGCTGTAGCTAGACTCCACACTCTGCAAGGAGGATTACTAGGGGAAGCAGTGAAGAAAAATTAAAATTACACTCTTTGTATCTTTTCTGCTGCAGAAAACTGGAATGTGCGAGGAGAGAATTTATACAATAAAATTAAGTGTCTGCTCAGTAATATGTTGAAGCAGAAGCATGCAGTAGAACACCTTTGTCTACCATGTCCAGCCAAGGAACTCCAAATTGTAATAATTTACAAAACCCAAGCCAGCATTAAGCTATACTCCTCTAACAGGATTTTTATAGTTCAACTTATTCTCTGTGGTTTACAAAAACAGCTGTTTTGGAGAACTTTCCTTTTTAGCAAATGTCATCTCCAATCTAGAATTCATCTCACCTATTTTAGACATCTGTAGTGTGGATTTTGGTATCTGAACTAACCACCTTTTACAGTCAAAGCGAAGAAAAAGGCCCTTCCATGTGTCATTTACTTAAATGTAAAGTAACTGTCTGGCCATGCATCTCCAGAATATTATGAATGTGGTCCTAGAAGACTGCAAAGCTTTCTGTACTTTGGAGAGGGATAAAGTAAGATGAATAATATTTGCATAAGGAAAAAAAAAGCTTTTGAAAATACAGTGAGATCCACACTATTGAAGGTTAACTGTATGATGGTTGCAGGGACACCAGAACAAGTTATACACAGACAGCTTGGATTCAGAAGTGACTTCAAAGCTGAATAGAGCCTGAGCTACGAGCCCTACAAGTTCTGTGCTGAACATGTTTGGTTGCCTTTGTGTCATGTCCCTGAACCTAGGAACACCGGAAAGTGCACTGTAGATTCAGCAGGTCTTAATTCCTGCTCAGTAGCAGTCACAACACTGAGGTGTGTCAGCAGCATCTTGAACAATGCTCCTCATTCTATGAGAGCTTTTTAGTTGGGTGCAATGCTATGAAATGTCCAGCATCAGTAAAGACACCTTTCTTGTCCTGTGAACTCCCCGGGAAAGATTCCCTATCCATTCTGTAAAAAAAAAATTCCATCATTAAAGCTGGTGGTAAGGTAAAAAATTCCTAAATATTAAAATGAAATTATTTGCCAGTTCTCAGAGTGTTATAATTTTGATGGAAATCAGAAAGAACAAAGCATAACGTTCCATGACACACTTCATAAAATGACCTCATTCTTGCTGGTACCAAGCTTTGGGCCAATATCCTAACTTCTTATTTTAAAGACCAGAGCTTCTGCTTGTGGTGAAAGGTGCTGATATCCCATTAGACAAACAACTGTGCACCAGCATATAAATGTATTGGCTGAGCAAAATACTGCTGCCATCTGCTTTCAACACTCAATACCATCTTTGATACACTTCATTTAACTGTATGTTTTACACAACTATACTAAACCATCACAGAATCACACCACAGTTGAAGTCATAAGGGATCTCTGGATGTGTCTTGCCCAACTTCCCTGCTGAAAGCAGGGTTGACTGGAACAGGTTGCTCAGGGACTTCTTCAGTCCAAATATTTTGAATAACTTGATGGATGGAGACTCCATAGCCTCTCCAGACAGCCTGTTCCAATGCCTGACCACCTTTCCTTAAGTTTGATTGGAATTCCCTCTTTTTCAGTTGCTGCCCATCACCTCTTGTCCATTCACTGGGTGCTAATGAGAAAAGTCTGGCTTTGTTTTCCTTAGTTTACTCTCACCAGGTATTTACACATTTTGACAAGATCCTCCTGAGCTTTCTCTTCTGGAGGCTAAATAATCCCAGTTCCCCTGGGTTCTCCTCATACGTCACATGCTTCAAACCATTAATCATCTTAACCCTATCACTGAGAAGTCCAGCAGAGGGTTTGGGGGCACACACCTTTGATTTTTCTCTTTTTACAATAGGAACAGAATGATGGCTTTCTACTTTTCAATATTTTTTAAATGCAAGATGTAAATTTC
This sequence comes from Anarhynchus alexandrinus, assembly GCA_008711295.1. Taxonomy (NCBI): domain Eukaryota; kingdom Metazoa; phylum Chordata; class Aves; order Charadriiformes; family Charadriidae; genus Anarhynchus; species Anarhynchus alexandrinus. The sequence goes on from VUYV01000069.1 coordinate 606,763, forward strand.
ATACATAACAAAACTCAAGTATGAAACAACAGAAACCACGAGTCTTTGACTTGCAAAAAAAATTTAAGAGAACTCAAAAATTCTGTCAATTTTAAAAAAAATATTGTTTATCTTAAAAAAGAATAAAGCAAAGAGTTGCAAGTTTCTCTTGTCAATAGTCTTGGTCACTCCAATTTTGCACCATTTTGGAATTCTGGTTTTTTGCTGGCTTTATTTTGTTTTTGCAGAGGAGAGGGGAACTCAACATCTCTAGTGAGGCTCCATGGAATGCTTTTTTTGATAAATTATGATCACAAAGCAGCATGAAGCCTTGAAGCTGTCTGCTGTGAAAATAAGGACAGTACCTTCTGTGGGATATAAAAAACACACTAGATGAACAGAACTTACAAACCACTTCAAGGTACTTTAAATGATCCAGATATTACATGATAGGGTGACACAGACCTGCATTTTGGTAGGTGTGAAAGCATCTCAGGTACTCAAATATGGTTCTTCCTTATGTTCTTTTGAAAATCTCACTGCTAATATGCGAAAACATGAGCAAGCAACAAGTCAATGGTCTCTATGACAAAACTTATTGCTCATCTTTCTTTTAATTCTTATAAAATAAAGTTATTTGCAAGCAGTCCAAGTTCCTGAACACTTGTATGGCAACTTAATTTAATTTATTAAAGATAAAATGGTAAGAGAACTATCAGGGTTTCAGGTTCACTGATACTTTTTAAGAAAACTAATAAACAATGCAGCAAACATGGGAATATTGATGGTATGGAAAGTATTTTAAAATGTATGCATGTCTATATGTGACTAACAATATTACAGCCAACTTCTGGACTCTTCCTAAGTGTATGTACAAGTTTCTGACTTGAATCAGTTAAATTACAGAGTTCCTCTTCCTGGCTATCCATAGAAATGGACTAATGTAGCTTCAAAAGTACGAAAAAAAATAGTTATACACCTTCACATATTAAAGACATTTTTTTGTAATAAACTCAAAAGAATATACTTATTTAGATAGTGTATATTATTAAAATACATATTAAAGTAAGCTTTTCAGTCTTTAAATACACATGACAAAATGCAGATCCACAAATAACAAATGATCGAACACTAGAGTTTTCCAGATTACTTGAAGTGTTCTATCTCTATGGGACTTGAAAGGATGCGTTAATTTTTAGTTCCTCAATCAAATAATCAGAGTCATACATAAAGTCAAAAGCAATCAATTTAATAGTAAGATTTCAAAGACTTCATTTGACTTTTTGAAAGCTAACCAATTAATATATATATTTCATTTTAAATATCACTGTCATAGGAAATCAAAACAGCACTGACAAATGTTCTTGTGATAAATGAGTTTTAGTACTAATGTAATGCAAATTAGTTTTTCCTTCAGCAAATGATGGAGATACCAAAGCTTCCATTTAAAGAAAGAAGCCTTATGCAGGTATTTACATGAATTTCATTAGCATTCCATTATGTGTATGTGACAACAATATTAGTATTATTTTGAGCATTGAAATACTGTGGCTGTATCAAGTTTCAGCATGTTGATCTGCATTGTCACATAAATTAATAGTGATATTATCACGAAGACAGATGAGGATCCTTCATCAATAGGAAATTACAGCACAGAGAGCATGCAGTAATTTTAATATTCATGATGGAATATTTTTTTCTGTTTATGAGGGGTCTGGTGGCAGCATGGGAATCCACTGCTTAAAGCCCAGCAGTTAGGGCTGCTGCTGTCAAATGCTCCACAGCTCACGCCTTTGCATCCGAGAAAGCCTGAGCAAACCTGCCGCCCAGTGACTCGAGCTGAGAACTGCCAGAGATGGAAGCGGTAGGCAGGAGAAAATCCCTTTGTTCACACAGGAAGGAAAAAACCCCTTAATGTAAGAATACGGTAATTTATGAATGAAACAGAAATACTGAAAGTGCATATTCCTCTTACTTACATCCTACATAAACCTTTGTATTGGATTAGTTTAATTTGTTAAAAATTCTGCATTTGTTATTAATTAAGTGCTGAATCTCCAAATAGCTAAAAATCACAATTCCAGGTAACTTCAAACACAATTCTACTGTCCCCTCTGTCCTGAGTGATGAAGACCGATCTGCCTGTGGAAGAGGAACAGAGATTATCTGCACTTGCTTTGCATTTGAAGTCCCAGAAATAAGGCTTAGGAATGCAAGACAAGAAGCTGCCCCTGCTAAAATAATTTCTACCGGTATTGATCAAGTGCAAAAGGAACACAATAAACCAAGAATATTCTTCAGGAAGATGGAGTTACACACTGACAAATGAAGGAACTGATGTTTGGATCTGACCTATGTAACTTTAACTGTCTAAGTGAATAAAGAGTTAGTCACTCTTCAGTTACTTCTGCATCCTACGGAGTATCCATCTCTATAATCTACTGAAAGAGGAAATCTTCCAGCACAAGATTCAACACCCTCATGAAGTGAACCACCTCTTCTCTCTCTCTGCAGACCATAGAAAGTCTGTAGAGACCAAGCTAGCCTACAAAAGCTAGGCTCATTTGTTCTTTAAATTAAGCACTTCAATAAAGTGTCTAAAATATCATGGAGCTAATAAGAATTTGGGATCAAGAGATCCAGGAGTACCGGCTATCTGGAATATGAAACAGGTGGCTGGGAACCTAAATATTAAGTCCATCTTCACAGAGAATTACAGCTTACACACTTGCTGAGGTCCTTATTTGGCCCCAGATTTGTTCACTTGAAACGCTTTGCTAGAAAGTGCCCTAAAATTGGGATTACATTTCAGAATTACTTTCCCTGAAAAGAGAAAAAATCCAATTTCCTTCTATTTTCATTATTAAGAGGAAAACCAAAAAAAGTATGTCCATAATATAAAAACTTTTGTTCAACATATGACCAACAGATGGAGAAAGCTCAGGTTCCTTTCTCTTGCATTACACGGTCTTGCATTAGGAAGTCCTCTGGTAAAGGCATTTTTACCTTCCTTCCACACCAAAATCACGGATTCATCAACACTTTCAGCCCGATTTTCTGTTTCATGAAACACAATTTCTTTGTGCGGCTTCTGTCAGGTAGCCAAATGCAATCAACTAAATAAAATTTGACAAAACCAGAGTGGTTTTAGTTGCTCTTTTACAAGGAATACATTTAATGGGGCATTACTCCTTAAGCTCTTATTTTGACTGACTCTCAAGACTCATTCCAGCCTTTATCTAAGGAGAAACTAATGCCATTAGGAGGTGATTCAAACTTTTCAAGGTACTCTTATGCACTGATTAGTACTGAAGTGTAAATATAAACCTATCAAAAGCATGTTTTAATAGCCACATGCAGGAAATGTTTTGAATGATGCTAGTGTACTAGTGTAGATCTACATATTTTGTAATTCCTGAGACAATACAAAATACACCGCAAATTGCTTAGTACCCTGCTATTAAGTTTGGACATAGACTTTTGGGAGGTTTATTGCAGAAAGGGGTTTATGTCTTTGGGTTTCAAAGTTTTTCAGCTGATCTTAGCATACTTCTACTGGCCTGCTGGACAAGGACTTGTTTTCTCACTGAAGGAGAGCAGTGTGACTTTTTAGGAATGATTAAAACTCAGCAAATGAGCAGGCTGAGGCAACTCTTGACTCCTCAAAGGACTGTTTAGTTCCAAATCATACTAGAATAGTTACGGTGAAACATCTTCTCACGTGGAGATAAACAGACATTGAAAAAGAATCTCTTGGTCCATGGAAAATCAAATAATATTGCCAGCTTAGGAGAAAGACTCTGCAGGAGGCACTGTTATATGCTACATCGTTTTGAACACGGAGCTGAAACTGAACACGGCTCCGGCATTCCCAGACACTACAGGCACCACTAGCAACCTTTTCTCTCCACGTCTGCAGTTCCTCTTGGGAGCACAAAAAAAAGGTATCTAAACTGGAGGATTTGTGTATCATTTAAACCCAGAAAAACAGAATAAATATATACACATGTGGGCAACCACTCTGAGGTTGTTGTTGAATATTAGGTAAATTAGCATGTGATTAGACATAACCAGACGGGATTTCTACTTGAGATATTAATTTTGAATAAGCCTGATAGAAGACTGTGAAAAGATAACCATACATGCAAACATGAAAGATCTATGATTCCTCTTTCTATGTGCCAAAATGAGTCTTTGTATTAACTTGTTTAGCCTTCACACAAACTCTTCTTGCTCAGTGTTTACAGACTGTTTGACTCCTACCCACCATCTGGCTCGGTCTTGTGCCAAATTCCAGAAATGTTGATGAGAAAAACATGGGTAAGTAAAAGTGAATGCACATGCACACTTTTTCAAGATAATTTGCACCCTGTTTATGATCAGGCTACCCACTTACCAGCTATTTTCACTATTAATCAGAGTGGGATTTAACTGAGGTACCAAAATACTCACGTCAATTTAGATACCTGATTTCAGGTATCTACCTGCAAGTGTCTACATGTCTGTAAGGCGTCTAAATTGTAATTTTATTTTATGTTCTTAGCCTACTGCATTTTTCTAGACCTGAACCAACACAATAGAAAAAGTAAAACAGAAAAGACAGCTTTTCACAATAAAGAAAACTAGGCTTTCACGTACTAAATAAGGATCTATAGTATCTTACCATAACATTCCTTTCATAATGTTCGTGCTCTTTCTCAAAGTCTATTACAAAGCCATTTAGAGACCAAATAAACGTCAGGTCTAATGTGGGATCATGGGATGCAATGCACTGCATGGTAGCATTCTCTCCAACGGTGACATCAACATTCAACGGAGCTAAAGTAATCCTTGTAGCTTCTGTGAAGTTAACAGCAAACATGGAAAATTCCAATAAATAAATGTTTATCCAAATGTAAGCTCAGCTCCATAACTGATTATACATTAAACTGCTCCCTCGAGCTCTAATTTACATGTTATTCATGCAGCTACATTTCAAAGGACAAAACTCTTCAGAACAAAGGAAACCTTTTACAACTGAAATGCCTAACTTCTGTTTAGCTGTCCTTTGAAAATGGCTATGTTTTAGTCTCTGAATCACATTACTGACTATGTAAAGCTATTTTTATTCATTGACTGTATCTCAGCTAGAAAGAAGACAGATGATGAATCTTACGTGACTTGTGTTGCATTGCTTGTTTTAATTACAATATTTCTTATGTTTTAAAACCTGTCTCTTTAACAAATGGAAAGTTCTACTCAGTTGTCAGGCCAAGTCAGATTTCCATTAGAGCACTACAGGGACTGAGATCTTAATTTATCTACTGAGAAACAATATAATGGATGCATAACAAACCGTGCAAATAGCTACATGCGGAAAGGAAGAGAAAATAATACAACAAACGGAAGAAACCTGTATATCCTCCAGAAATGCCTCTTGTTATTACAGACACAAAAAAAGGCAAAGATCTCATGATACTCGCTAGAGATCTTGGTATATGCATCAAACTCATATGGCAAATTAGCAATACGGTTCTGGAAGGGACTCACTGGGTCACTGAAACCTCCTCCTTTTCTTTAAAGTATTATCATAAAACAAAAAGCCACAGAATATCTTCCTCATGCCATGACACATAATATCTTTCCCACCAATACAGGAGTGGGAGTAGGGTACCAAAACCTGGAAGATGATAGCCATAAGAAAAGAGCTATTGCTACTAGTTAAGACCTAGGTTTTAGCATGCTCCAAGGAGCACACTAGACCCCACCACACACAGAGCAGCAAAAAGTCCTCAATAAAGCCAACATTTCTTGTCCATCTGCCCTGGAGAGAAACCTTCCTCTGGATCCTACTCTAGTAACCTAAAACCCGCTTAATACTGGGACTATGAGAATGGCACAACTACTGGCTTTTGCAGAACGGAGTATCTCATAATGCATTGGAACAACCTGTTAACATCTGATCTCTAAAGTCCTAGCTATAGGCACACACTTAGGATACCTGCTCCATTCTATTGTTGTGCCTGTACGTTCAGCATCTGGTTCTGCCATCGGTGATCTTCTAAATGTTTACATAAAGTACTCTACCAGTCAGCAAGAAGTTGCTGAAAGAGTGGTCCAGTGGCAGTGAACAAACAGTGTGTGGGAAAAAAAGTCTCACTTTATAGTGCCTGTCAGCTTCAGATTTAACTTTTTAATTTCCTGTAGTCACGCGCAATGTCTGAGAAGTTTTATGGGCCACACAATGTGCTTGGGAATACCATTTTCAAAGCATTCTTCGTCAACCGTCATCATTGTCCACAATGTGAAAATAATTTTGAACTATGTCATCTGACCCTTCTGCTTCTGCTGTGATGCGAGGGAGATGTCTTATTCTTTTGGTTTTCCTTTTTAGATGAATCAAAGGAGAATTCTACAAAATTTTAAAATTCTTTATACTTAGTTTATAAGGTTTATAAACATATGGTTTAAGTTTTTCACTGTGCGAATTTAGTATGCAAATGTTCTTCCTGATTTTAGAAGGTATGATACAACTATTAAGGGGCTGGATATCTATTTACATAACCTTTCAAAATAATGAAATGACTGAAGGTAATATTAAGACATATAAATCTGCAGAAGATGATAAAAAGTAACTGCAAACATTAACCAAATCTGATTAATCAAAATAAAGTCTTACAATTCATTTGGTACAATAAATTTGGTATAAATCAGCCAGAAAAATGGTTTCATATGATCCGATGCTACAGATTAATTCTTATATTAGTACATCAATATTGTGGCATCAGCTGTCGCATCCAGCATGATTTCTGGAACAGACATTGAAAAACGAGTTTGATAAATGACTCTCCTACAATCAGTGATACTTGATAGACACAGCTGTTCATGAATGTCATCTTTCCTGTGTGTATTCTATAGCTATTTATTTATTTGGCATCAGATTTGAAATACACAATTAAGGATATCAGTACTCAATCAGTAAACCCTAATCCCCATAAAGGAAGGGAATTTAGTAATGCAATCATATGGCTATATGCCCCTATCTCACATATGCAATGCAGGTTTCTTTAACTGCAGTGCTTTCTCAAACTTGCTTACCCCACCAAAAAAAAAGAAAAGAAAAACTAAGGAAGGTCTATAAAAGTCCCATTTCTCTGTTTGAGTCATGGCCCCAGAATCACATCTTAGCCTGAGCACTAAGGTACCAAATTGAATGAATGCATTAAAATGCGTCCATTTAATGGATCAGATTTAATAACCTCTTACAGAAAAATCAACCCTGAAAATTGAGATACAGTCTCAGAACTGGTGCAAACATACCCGCTTTCTACTGAGCAATATGCTTTCAAAGCATCAATTCATTGTTTAATGAGCAGTTAAATGAGAAAGAAAAGATATCAAATGTCTTGCAAAAGTAGTGCAATGGTGGAACAAAAATTAGTGATTTTGGACTCTATATGAAACAAACTAACGCAATTTAGAGGTTTACCTGTCATTTCTAGAACACCAGTGCTATTAGCTTTTCCTCGGTTATTTTCTGCAAAACAGGTATAGCGACCTTCATCCAGCTTTGTGATATTGATAATTTCCAGGCTCCCGTCATCCCAGATACGTATGCTATTGAAAGTGCAAAAAATACGTCAGAAGAAATTAGGTTTTTGTATTAGAAAGTAATACTTTCAGTAGAATTGTAGTAAGCGAAAGGACAAACCACAAACATCTCTTGGAAGCTCACATCTCACTACTGCATTTACAAACACTCCTATAGTAAAAAAGATTTAAATAGATTGTGGCATAATTAGATGCCCCATGTTGCTGGAGCAAGAGAGAATACTTTCATTCGTTTGTAGTCACTCAGATATTTTTCTTACAGTCTTGTGATCCAATTCAATTTTGAATTGCAAACAGCACCAAACAGACTGGTTAAAGTTGGATACCCTCACAGCTATTTGGAGCCATGCTGCTAGTAACATTTTTGGCATATCATTTTCCTGAAATTACACATTCTCCTGCCCCTGAAATCTGTAGAAGTGAGAACTAGCCTACAGGATAAATAGAAACATAAGGCAGAATTTTTAAGATTCACAGTGTCCACTAACAACCAATACTAACCGGCTCCCATTTACAAGCAATTCTGTTCCTTTGCTCCAGGAGAATTTTGGCTTAGGAGCAGCTTTAGGCTTGCATTCAATGATTACACGGCCCCCTTTAGCTGCTAGGATTTTCTTCTTCATAGGGTTCAGTTCAAAAGTAGGAGGTGAAGCTGAAAGCAAAAATTAACACAAGTACTGTTGTTAGTGATTTTTCTGCAGAATACAATTGGTTTGCAACATGAAGGTAAATGACACAACTATGAATTTTATACAAGTGTCCATTATTCACACCAGTAAGAAAAATATTAACGATACAGGGAAGTGGCGAGAAGTAGATGGTGACCTAAAAGAAACAGAAGAAATCATTATGTATTTCTATGCTGTGTTACACCAGAGGTTTCTTTCTGTTGATTTCTCCATCTAAGTTTAATCTAACAAGATCAAAGTCCCCAGAAATCAATAGAAAGTTCCTCCCTTTCAAAGGCCTTTTGATCAGTCCTAATAAAATTTAGATTCCTAGAGCCCAAGTTCTGTAAAAAGTTACTCACTTGATCATACTTTCAAATAAAAATTTGGTTTACTTTTCATTGGTTTTAACCCCCCTTTAGCAACTTTAAGGTTGTGCCCTTCTTCCTCTTTGTAGTTCTCTGGCCAACTGGCCTTAGGTGCACTCTCAGATGTACAAGATTAATGAGACGTGACTAGCAAGCACTGCACTTACGTATCTGAGGTCACACCTTTGCTTCCCAATTTTCTCTTTATTTGTAACAAAATAATAAAAAAAAAAAGCTTTTAATTATTTTCCATCTCAGCATACCATCATTATTAATCATGCCAGCAACTGTGTGCACAGCTCGAGGAAAGAGGGCTATTAGTTAATTATAGCAGTACAGAGAAAAACTCTGATGAATATCCACATCTTACCAACACTGAATTTTGAAAATGTGCATGCGAAAGGTTCTCGTTTCTGGGTAATCCAGGCTGGTAGTGAGTACATAGTAATGGAAGAACAGTGAAGGATGAAGTGTTGTTGTGCAATGGGTTGGGGAAGTCAAGAACAGTTTAGCTCTTCACAGAATCACAGGATCACAGAATGGTCAGGGTTGGAAGGGACCTCTGGAGATCATCTAGTCCAACCCCCCACCCTGAAGGCAAGGGTGCGATGGAAAGAACCCAGGGTAACTACAGCAGGGAAACCTAGGAAAGCCATGTCATACAGCCAGTACACCTGCTCTAATGACATCAGTAACAACGTCAGAAAGTGTTTTAAGCCTGACCATTCTGGATCTGAAAGGCAAACTTTCAACAGTGTGCTCCTTAGGAAAACACAAAGGATTAATTTCTATATTTAGCCATCAAAGGGGACAGCTATATTGCACACAAACACTGCAGCTGGTCGTAATGGGTTGAAGAAGGCAAAAACAAAGTGGAGATGGAAGAGGCCCTCAAAGGCCTGGTGACTGACAACATGGTTTCTAAATAGGCAGATTTTGCCCCACAGAGGAGTGAGCATAGGTCAGCAAAAGAGAAAACACTTCTCAACCAGTTTGGGAAGCTTGATAGGGCAGACAGCAACTCTACATGCTTCATATAATTTCTGCACTACCAGTTCCTCTGGGGGGTGACAGTAGCAAGCAAACATCAGAAATAATACAGCAAACATTCCCCATAAATTAGTAACTTGATTCCTTAAGTCGTTGCCAAAGCCCAGCTAGGGAGCTCAAATAAACCCCATCTCATCTAGATTCAGTGAGGGTTCTTAGCTTTATCCTCACAGGACTCTGTTACCAAACAATGCTTGCAAGTATGAGGGCTATCTTACTCAAACCTGAAATAGCAAATAGAACAAATAATCCCACTGACCCACAATCTTCAGTTCAGCATTTGCATAAATAATTCCGTGTGTGTTTTCTGCTATACATTGGTACATGCCAGCATCATCAAAGGTCAGACCTTGCATTCTGAGTTCACCTTTCCGGAACTGAAACACAGAATCAATAAAACAACAAGGTATTCATATAGACTACGTATGCTGAGGAATTCACACCCATCCCCATTTCTTCATATTTTTTTTAGTGACAGTATTCAGAAGACAGTCCCCCACACAACATTCAGGCACTGATGAGATTTTATTTTATCCATGTTACAATTCAGCCTTTGTGACAACGCGTTGACCTTCTTTTTTTAAAGAAAGATTCAGCGTTGATTGGTATTTTTCTGGAAAATTCATAGCCGAGTGGCACTAGAAACATCTATTCTTCAGTCTACGGTTACCATACCAATGCAAGCCCTACTGATTCAGAAATAAGAATAAGAAATTAAATTCATTTTATGCACATAAGCCCTGTTTCACCATGCTCAGTGTTTAGTATGCTATATTGTATGCACCTTGTTTTACAACAGTAAAAGGTCAAGGGAAGGCCCAATGAGGCAGTTTTTCAGAAGATTCTTCTGGAATGTAGTATAAACTATTTTCTATTACTTTGTTTTAATATAAAAAGAAAATTTAGTAAATCAAAGTGTAGTACTTGAGCTATTTCTAAAAAACTGCGTAAAAATGCACAAAGTGTGGTGGAGTATTTTGTAAATTACAAATAGATGTCAATCAGTTTTTGAAAGATCATGTTAATAAATTCTGTTTTCTTGTGAAAATGAAGCTGAAAAGCTTTAATTTTGTATATGAGTCAACTGGAGTGCACGGAGTAGTGGAAGATTAAAAGAATACTATTTATCTGAAAAAAAGACTAGATTAAAAGAATCATATTTCCTGTACTGTTTTACTGAAAAACATTTAAATCAGATTTTCTACAAGAAATCTTTGTTTTGTGCTAAGTGAAATACCTAATTAAAAATTATCTGATTTAGAAACAAGCTATATTCTCAAGGCAATTTAAGCATTTTTGCCATTTTCCATTTCGAAATCAGCTCGTAATATTAACAGAGAGCACAATCTTCTTAATACTGGAGAATTACACGCTACTTTCTGCAATCCGGTATGCAGATATTGTCAGTGAAAGTCAAGTTCAGTGGGGACCATCAAGCAATTCACTTGCTAAATTACTTGTTTGTAATAACTACAGAACCCAGAAAACAGCATTGCTTTTTCTGGTTTAAGCCATCTCCATATGGCAGATGGTGATACCCCTGTTCTCCCTCCAACCTCCCACATTTTTCTTAAGATACACAACCAAAACAATGCTGCCTCATTGTCTTTTTTTGTTCGCTTGCCAAGATCAGTGTCACCACAGCTAAACAGATGCAGTATTACATCGTGCCCTCTTCTGCTCTCTTAAGCCTCATCATACAGTATAGGCAATGAGTATTAAAGATGTTGATTAAATGCCTGGACAGAAAATCTACTTTGTTGAAACTAAATATCCAATGCAATAAGCTTAAATTATCAAATGATACTCATTTAAACTTCACATCACCTAAAATAATGGAATTTTACAATATTCTGTGGCTAGAAAAAATATGAAAACGTACATAATATAGGAACACCACTGATCATTTAAAAGATCATCATTCTTTCTTGTCTCGTTTTTACTGACTCCATTTTTTCTTACATTTTTAGACACACTCATGCTTAATGTGGTAAAAAGGATTGTTTTTAGAGAGAAGCTGACAGACAGTTTTAATCCAATGAGGAGAAAATAGCATTTACATATAAAGGCCTGGAGAAAAAAGGACAACCACCTCCCAAACATGTGGTGAAAAGGCAAGTTCATAATTCAGAGCTGAATATTAAATAGCCTGAAGAAATGCATTTCAAAACTGAAGAAAAGTTTGAGATAAAACCTCAAAAAATAGATTTTAGTCCCTAATGCAAGTGGTATCAGCAAATATTTGTATTATTATAATTAATTTTCTTAACCCTTTTAATAATGCATGCTTCAAAAAATCATTTCTATCAGCTAACCAATCAATCCTGCGTTGACTATGGCAATATACTTACCGAGGCACCATTTTTCAACCATCTAATTGTTGGAATAGGCTTGCCCGTAGCTACGCAAGGCCAATATAGGTCACTGCCTATATCCTTCTCTGTGTCATTGATATGTTCTACCCACTCGGGAGAGGCTGAAAAATAAAAAACATGATGCCTTGTAAATAAGCAGAGACATATTTAATTAGCATTACAATCTATAATTCCACTGTTTTTTCCACGATACTTTGGAGGTCACACGAAATAATGATGATAACTCAGCAATGCACCAGCACAAGAAAGAACAAAGTGATGATGTTTTTGTCTTACCACATAGCCTCAAAATAACTTCAACCTGGTTTTTATGAGAAGAAAATATGGAACTGAAATAATGCTTCATGCATGTCCACAGATATAAGAAGTTAATGCTGACATTGACCTATGGAAATTATTCAGTAACACCACAAAAATCATAGTTAAATTACATAAGATTGGCAAAATCATCTACGTACTGAAAGGGTCTCCAAGAAAAATATTCTCTTGGTCCAGAGATGATATTAAAAAAATTAATATTGAAAATGTCCGAGCTTTTAATAAGCAATGAGTCTATTTATTAGCTTTACCTATAACAACCAGTAACAACCTTCCCACAGCAATTTTGAAAGTTCAAGGAACTGTTTTGAAAGTTCAACTTAACTGAGGATCTTAACCCAGGAAATGTTCTATAAAGTCAATGAAAAGAGACAGAAATCTTCTGAACATAATTCAGATGAGCATAATTCTGAACTTAATTCAGATGTTATGTATGATCTTTTCATGTCACAGTTTTGTGGTATTAGTCTCAGTCAAGGAGTCAGGTTACTTGGGATGATTCCACTATGAGCAATAAGACACAAGTTTTTGGTTCCCTCATTTAACCAAATGCATGAGGGGAAAGGACAGAGGCTGAAGGAATAAAGAATTGACTGGAGCTAATAAGACAACTAAGACAGTTAGAAAAGACAAACAAAATGAGGGAACAAAAAAGCATACGAAACCTAATAGTCTCTTTTTCTTCCTGTCTGTTCTTTAGCTTCTGTACTGTAAGTGTGTTTAATTTCCATTATGCATAATTATATTAATACTAACAGACACTGCTGTCAAGGTGTATATACATCTGTCATAACCAGAACAAATTGAGTAGTTGTTCAATTAATACACAAATGTTATGCCTAGCAGTCAATGCATGGGTTTTGATTTTGCTCTATTAACTTGTGCGTCAGGATGATGCAATGAATCAGCACTGACATCAAGTGTGAGAACGCAGACACTTCCAACATAAGTAAAAGCAACATAGACCATGAAGAATAAAATTGTTCTACCTACCTTGTACGTAAACTCTTGCTTGATGTTTATCTTTTCCTTTATAGTTTTCAGCTTCGCACTCATAAAGTCCTTCATCTTCATACTGAATATTGAAGATCTTAAGAACTGCACCAGACATGCTTATCTCAGCAGTGGCTGGCATGGGTTCAAGGTATTTACTCCATCTGAGTTCAGGAACCGGACTTGAAAAGTACAGTAAAGTACAAATCAGCATGTTCAAGAACTGGCTGTTAAATTCAGACTACAAGGAAGTGTTTGATGATGAAACATGTATTTTCATTGCCTGAAATATGAAAGCTAACAGTGCTCCACAATAACTTTAAAATACACTTACTTCCCAAGAGCAAAACACTCCAGCGTCACGTTTTGCCCCAGGAGAGCATATGTGTCCTTGAACTTCACCTTGATATCAGCAGGATATACTTTTGCACCTAACATGAAAAAAGAGATTCTCAGAAAAGGTAAAGCAGAAAGGAATACAGCTATTAAAAATTCCACAATTCAAGAAAACCGTTCTTAAAATTCCAGACAAAATTATTCTTTACAGTGAATAAATAGCCTGGCCATCCACGAAGTTTGATTTAGCACTGAATTTTTAATAGTAAGGCAGAATTGTTTTACCCACCAACTAGTTATCTTTCTCTGGACAGAAATGCCTAACATTTTTTACAGCACAATGCTTTAACATAAACTCATTTACTTGCATTTGAAGTGTGATGATGTACTCTGTGTGTGGGTAGACAAAAGCCTCTCTCTGTTATCCACAGATTCTTTTACTGGATGGAGTATTTTGAATTATTGTGAATTTAAGCTCAATATTATCTTAGTAAGGGTATGAAGCAGATAAAGTCAGCAAATCTACAGCTTAATGAGGGCACAGGGATGCAAATGTAATCAAATCTACCTACTGGTGATCCCTGCAGGACTCCTCTTGTAGTCCTAGATGAAGATTTCAGTGTGAGTATTGGCCATGGAAAATTCAGACAAAGATCACTGATTTGTAATTAACCAAATTCAATCACAGTTCTTCACTGTAATAGGGAAAATTTAACAGATAAAAGGGTCACTGAAATCTTGATGATCAGTTTATGCGACTCTAGTGACTGACAGTCTGAAGTGGCAAAAGGGAACTTGGTTACCGTTTGGAAAACATGCAGTTTTCATGAAGAAATGGCGGTAAAACAAAGCCACATAGGTGTCTTAGGGGATTGGCCATGAGACATAAAGCCCTTAGGCCACTGTTGGATAGGAAATTTCAGCAGGGGAAAAGGATTTTCCATTTTCATGGGGGATTTCCTGGGAAAAAAAATTAAGTCCTGAAGCCATTTATCAACTTCTACATGTTCTACAGTCATGCCCCTTTGAACCAACGCCAAGATCAAAAAAGATATTAAAGATTTTGGGATGACTACAGGGCTTATCCCATAAAAGAGATGGGGACTCTGGGGATGAGAACTCTGTTCTCAATGATATGAAAGGAAATTTGTGAATGAATCCGGGGAGATTTCCTTCACAGAGTTTTCATTGTGGATGGGAAAGATTTGGACCTCTGTATCTGGAAAACTAAACAAAGTTGTGCTGTAACCATTACAACTTGCCATATAATTCTCCTCACAGAGCTGGAAGTAGTCACGAATGAGCAAAATGAAAATACAAACAGAACACCACATGCACATAGTATTTCCAATAAATACTTACGATCAGACTGTGGAATAAGTGGAATAAATTTACTGAATACACTCTTTGTTATTGAAGGGCTGGACACAAAACACGAATAATTGCCCTTATCTGATGCTTCCACATTTGCAATGTAGAGATTGCCATTCGTCTGTGACACAAACCGTCGTTTGTCCAAAGCAATGAATATTGGGAACTCATTTAGAAGCCAGCGATAACTGAGATCATCTGGAGGAAAATATTTTCTAGTCAATATTAAAAAACAATACTATCAGCTACTTAAGCCATGGAATACTGTCTGCATATAAACTACGTCACTCTGATTTCTAGCTTACAGATCTTCTCTTTGGGAGAGTCAGCTATGTGCGAGAGAATATACGTGTGTCAGTAGCCAGCTAATACTTGTCTACACGGAACATCGGGGTGCAGATTACTGGGGACACAGTGTGCACAGCTCCCCTTGGGCACAGCTTTCCCACAGGAACCAGAGTGGGGTGGGAGGAGGTGGGCAGCTGGGTCTTGACCTCATGCAACTCAAAAGCTGGGAAGGCCTCACGAGTATCGCAATTTAGACAAAACCTTAGAATATTTTAACTAACAGTATGCTTCAATTCTTCAGTTCTTTGCAATACTTAGACTCAGAGTATGAAAACTAAACTAAAAAAAAACCAAAACACCTAACTAAAACGTTATATCATTTTACAAGGTAAAAGAGATGCTAACAGCCAAATTCAGCCCTCACGATGGAACTGCAGATGCTTGCGGTTACAGGCATAACCCCTGCAGAGCTCTTCAGTAGCTAATGAAGAGAAAAATGCACTTCCAAAGCATAAATTACCTAATCTCTGATGCTCTGGGGAGGGCCTACTGCTGTTCCATGATTTTAACAGGAGCACATGATTTTTTCTATTGAGGTGACTTCATTAGGTGGAATGAAACTGGGCCCTGTCGAAGGCCAGCAGAAAGTCTGGGATGACAGTGACACAGTGACATGTACTCGGGTCTTTTGAATGGTAAGCCAAGTCTCTCCTCCATTATCCAGACTAGTCTGAGTAATTTTACTTGTAGTGTCAAAACCTATTTGCAAATTCAATAATATCCTTTACATAAGGTCAACTACAAGCATATAATCAAAATGGAAACCTAACCTAAACGGTGATTCTCAAGATGCATAAAAGTTACTGTTTTAGTAAACTTTAAAAAACTTTTAAAAATTAGTATTATTTTTTCTTCTACTCTTAAGCAGTTGAAAATTAAGCACTTTGAGCTGAATTACCTGGGTAGTGGTAAGGGGGCTCACAAAGAAGCACTGCTCCAACACCTTCTCGCACTTTAACCTCATAGCGTTCCTCAGGTGGAAAGGGATCCAGATCTAGTTTAAAAGAAGTGGGGGGAAGAAAACTGGGTTTTTCACTACAGTAATTTTTTTTTTAGTATTATTTTCAGCCCTGTAGAGATTATTATAGAAATACAACAAAATATGGCAGATAGATACCCGTGGACCCATAATAACAGTTTTGCTCATTTTAACTTTGTCATTATCAAGTGCAATGATTTTTTTTACAGTATTTTAGTCATCATAATTGCAGATGCCAGAAAAAAAAGAGTGGTACAGATTGTATCCCTGAGAGTAGCCAGGTGAGCTACATTTGAAGAAGGAATCCCAGGAAGAGAAAGGAAAATGTTTTTCAACTGGTTTCTCCAAAATGCAAGTTTAATTCTTTACTGTAACTTAAAGTGGCTTCTCTAAAATGACCTGGCTGTCCTCCCTGACAACTCCAGCTGCCAAGGACTGGTAAACAGTTAGCTCAGACACACCTTTTGTGTCAGAGGTTTGGGAGAGAAGTGGCTCAGTTCCCAGGAGTAACCTTAGCTGACCCTCTTTAAACCAACTTCCATGCAGCAGGGTAAAGGGACTGTTGTAAAAGGTTAAAGAAACAAGTCATTCATGGAGCTATATATTGTCTCACAGATTGTGGGATAACAGTAATGGTATCTGCAGTGATAAGACAACAGTTGCATGAGTAACCTTCAACTAGGTCAAGAATTGCACTTTGCTGCTTCTCTTCACTCTCATTGTGTGTATCCAGTCTGAAATCAAACTCGAGGCAGGGAACACCTCTTGTGAAGTTTCTCCATGTCATCAAGTGCAGGGAGATTGTAGAGATCCTGACTACAGTCCTGCTCTAAATGCTACTGTGGTGTAAACAGAACATCAGTAATAGCCAAGTGCATGGCCTCTGAATGCAATATGGTACCACAGAAACCACTTAAGCCAACTTCATTCAGATTACTTCAGGTCTCTTCAATGGCAGGCAGCTATGCAGTTCTACTAAATTCCTAAGGTTAGCACTGAGATCTAACTAAAACTTAAGTTCAAGAGCAGCCAGCTAGAAATAATAAAGAAAAAAACAGGACAGTGCTACATGCAAAAAGAGATTAACTAGACTATTATTAAACAGATAGTCACTACTGTAAATTGCAACATATAGTTAAATAGATCCAGTAGACACTTTGCACTATCTAAAAATAATTAATTCCTTAACTTTGCAACAACTGCTACGTTTACTATATATGGTACAGGTAAAGTATTCCTCCAAGGCCAACCACAGCTGTCAGACCTGAATGACTACAAGAACCTAAGAAGAGAATACCATTACGCTTTGTCAAATGCATAAAAAAAACTCTAGGAGATTAAGTCAGTGTCCAGGGAAAGACACCTCTCCCAACTTCTGAAATACTAATGTTTATTGTGCTCAAACAGACCAGAAGATAATACAGATCCTTCCAGTGACTGACTGTATCTTGACCGGATCAATGTCTAAATGGTAGGCATTGTAATGGGCTATTCTAAGGACTTCTGATGATTATTATTTTATAAAATTTTACCCTGTGCCTTAGTGCAATGAATGTATTCAGTTCTCCACAACTAGCTCCCAATTACTTTGGAATATTATTCTTTGATAAAAAATAAATTAAGTATACCAGACTGACTTACCAATAATTAGCTATTGGACCAGAAAGATTTTGTAATTGAAGCCAAGCAAGCTCTTCATACAGATTAGAATACCTCTATTCATATAAAAGCTGCAGGGGTTTGAACATACTCCCATTCCGTTTGTCAGCATGGACCTAACTACACAACAACTTTCTATCTTCAAAATACTGACTGATCTCTACTGAAAACATGTTTCCCTTGTTGCAGACTTTTTGATCATCGTTTTTATCTATTTGCCGCTATTATTCACTTCTGCCTTCATTGGAACAGATCTTAAAATCTGTTACAGAAATAAAAAAAAAATTAAAAATTACAATAATTGGAACAAATCTGTTGTTAATTTGATACTGCTTTGCATATGGGCAGTGTAGGGTTTGGTGAAAAGAAAACCTATCACTGCTTTTAAGTTATCTTAGTTATTTCCAATTTACATTTTAAGTCTAGACATTTTGTATATAAAGTTCTTGAATAATCTTTGAAACTCTAGGACAGTCACCACAAATTTAAAGATATGGGATAGGACAAGCAATTTGTATATGTAAAAAATTATGTTAGTACTAAAATAGAATGGTCTATGCCAGGTGCAGGGAAGTCATACAATTATTGAGACGTAATTGTATACCTTCTTCCCACTTATGAAATGCTCTGTACTCTGATTGGGTCTTGATGTCTTCTTTGCGTAAGCACTACTTGGTTGTTACTCCGTAACTATAATAAATGTGATTCCATGAACTCTTAATTGGAAGACATTCATTTTTAGCTAGAATGAAAGAATTAGCATAATCACTGCACTCCTATAAGCATACAGTTTATATCTAGTACATATGGAAATTTCTCTTCCTTGTTCTTGCAGCCTCTCTGCTATGAAATTGCTGTGTTTTACTATTCTGACACTGTTTCCCAGCAAATAGAACAATAGAACAATCAGCTTCTGATTTTGCTCAGAGCACACCAAAAAACCACTAAATATTTCTGCAGGATAAAATTTCTTCCCTCAGGAGTATGTGTGTAACAGCTAAAAAAGATTTTAATGGGTTTTAAAGCACTGGATCTACAAAGATTGACTGGATCAATGTCTAATCAAAAATGTCTATGATCAATTATCATGGTCAATGTCTAATGATCCATGATCAATGTCTAATCTAAAAAGAAGCAGTTCTACTAAAGACAGTGTTCTCAGATTAACTGACATGAAGTTTACGAGAAAATGTTACTTTTGCTCCACAATTTCAGTGAATTTGACAGTAAGATAAAATAAAAGGTCTCACTCATGTATATCTGGTCAAGATTTTTTTTAAATCTTCTAAACAGTCGTTGCCATTTTTCAATCAATTTATGCACAAGCAAAAGATCAGATGTTTTGTATATTAATTTTAGCAACTCTATAGTCAATATTTTAGAAACAGTGACCAGAAAAAGGAGAGGGGAGCAAACACAACAGTGTAAAGAAGAATAACATTTTTTTAACAAGTATTTATCAGTTCCCAGCTATCTTTTCACTTCTATTCCTCACCTTTTTATCCTATTTTCATTTAAATAGTTAAATATTACATATTAGGGTTCTGTTCAGTATAACTGTCCAGTACACTATCAACATCCAGCTCATGCAGTCTGTTAGCTGGTAGGCAGAAAACATGCTCAGACTGTTTTGTTTCTACTTTTTTCATCTATTATAAGTATTGGTTTCATTTTAAGTAGCTACAGCTATTCTCATAACTTTTATCCTACTAGTGGTTCAGGACTGGCACCACTGATGCCTGCTTAATTTTGGTGTAAATAAATATCCTGTAAACTGAATTTTGATGTCATCTCCATTAGAACGAAATAACAACTTAGCCTTCTATTCATTCTAGAAAATACACCAGTTAAACAGCCTAAGACTCGATCAACTACTACGCAATCCATCAGCTCTTTACAGCCTGTTAAGTTTTCTTGGGATATGTGGTCCCACAGTATTATAATCACTAGCAGAATTTTTCCCTTCATCTCTGATTTTATACAGTAAGGAGTGAATTCTGCTCACGGAGGCTGCTGAAAGACAAGAGGGGCACTAAGCACTTAATGTCAGGATTAAAGGGCACACAGGGCTCTGTGAATGGTCACCAGATAAGGGTGGATTCTTTTTTTGTCCTCTGATGAAAAAATATACCCGGGAAAAAAAAACATTGTAAGGGAAAATAAAATAAAAATCCCAAACTCTGTCTTCAGTCAGTAAAATTTTACGTTACTCTTCATGTAGCACATCAGTTCTTTACAATGCATGTATTTGTTGACAGTGCAGGTCCGTGCATATGCATGCATTCATAAGACTAGTCCATGAATGTCTGAAGCTGACAGAAATGTCCCCCAGCAGGGTCTTCACCATAGCCTAGGAGTCAGGGAGCACGCTTTACTAGCGAGTGCCATGCCTTCCTCCCGCAGGCATCCCAGTTGTGTTTGCGCGGCGGCAGCGCCTCATCATCACATGCCCCCACTTGCATCTTTCTTCTGCGACTATTTCCCCTCAGGTTCTCCCATGATTTAAAAAGAGTCTGGACATTATTATCTCAAGATCTGGCTCCATGAGTCTCTTCAATTAATAATTTAACAATAACTGACTGAGAAGGTTGTCATGTCAGCTGAATGGTAATGAATATAAAATGCTTACAAAACTTATTTTGTGTTGATCTCTGCAGACTAAGGCACTTAAGATACTGTTTTTACAGAGTAATACAGCTATAGCACATGTTAGCAGAAGACACTGCAGGGTAAAACATTGGGCATTTCAAGCTGACCATAAGGTTTCTATGTTTTGACGTAAACAACAGCTTACATCCAAAACTCAGAGTGGCTTCACTGCTTCTGACAGTTCCAAAGATATTCGACACTACACAGACATATTTTCCAGCATCCCTTGATTTCTCTGGATTATTGATAACAAGTCTGCCTCCCACCATACTGTAGCGATCCTTTGTTAAATCAATATCCCAGTTGTTGAGTTTCCACCTATTAAAAAAGAAAAGCCAGACATAAGATTTGGCCCAGAAAAACAAACCTAGTAAGAAATATGATTTGAAAAATAACTCATAAATTGTGATAAACTATACAGGAAGTTACAATATACTTCTGTGTATGTTTTAAGTTTTCCTTCAGCAAAAGCCACAGATTTGACGAACTTCACAGTGCTTTTAAACATAACAGTCTCGGTCTGCTACGTTAAAAACTGATTGCTGGCCCTATAGCACAGGATACTTGAGCCAGCTGTGAGTGAACTAGCTAGTGATCAAGCACTGGGATTATAAAAATATCCTCAAATAGTTATCTAAAGCCAAATTGGCTAAGAAAATACTCCCTCTGCACCTTTAAAGTATGGACTAATGAAATTTTTAAGAGCTTTTTGCAAATTTGCTGTAGGAGATGAAAATGTTACATAAAGCGTAATGTGCCAGTGAAGCCTGTGCAAAAATAGTGGCACGCCTGATTTAAGACTTATTTACTACATTAAAAAAATTGCTGGACACTCCCACCTTAACTACTGTAAAAACCCACAGACAGTTCAGTGACTCACTGTAACTTTCACTTCAGGGACTATGAGAGGATTTCGATGGACCAGGTCTGGCCCTTACTGACTTCTACTGATTTCAACAAAGTTACAACACAAGGAGTGGGTACCAGTATTCATGATTTATATCTGATCTATATCTGTTACTGTGTCCACAAGGGGGAGCCCATAACCTTCTTTGAACGGAATTACACATTTCCTGAGCACAAATAGCAAAAATGCAACTTAACTACACTTAAAGATCAGTAATCTGAGGTCCAGGATTTGCAGACAGGACTGGGGACTAAAGGACTCATATCTTGTCCCCATGAAAGTGTGTTGCCTTTCATAGCAGCGTTGAAGGCTCCAGCGATGACGGGGGGGAGGGAAATAGATTCCTAGAAAAGGCGATGAGTAATTGAACTTTAGCAAGGGTGAAGGACCATCAAATACAGAAGGAAGAGTGGATGTACGCTTAACAGACAGTGAAAATAAAGAACTTCCACAAGAAGACTGAGAAGGTGAATGGTCAGAAAAAACAAAAGTGGCAGGAATGATTTATCTGCCCCTCAAACAGGAGAATTTTGGATCACTAACTATTAGAGGGCTAAGAAATTAAGACAATATATTGAGGTAGACATAAATAATCAATGTAGACATAAAATAAATAAATAATGACATCAGGAAATAAGGAAAGTGGCCTTATTCTGTATTGCAGTTATCATCACATCAGCTATCAGCAATAATCATTGGATCTGTTTCTAGATGGAAGAGCTCTGGAGGTGTGAGACAATTCTTCCAGAGTGACTTTACTAGCTCAGATTTTGCAAAGCCCATGACAGATAAAGAACGCTAAAATTTATGTAGAACCTGTAATCGCTCTATGAATGGTGTATTTACATAGTCTTGCAGACAGGGTGAGGGAGTCTCTGGACAGACTGGAAGTGATGGGTACATGTATCAGAAGGGTACTGATTCTGGTACACTTCCAGCCCTTTCCAAGTATGCAGAGAGCAAACAAGTGCAACAGCAAAATGCCATGTAGAAAAACTTGTAAAGATACTAGGGAAAGGGATCATATTTAAAAGGGGTAATCTAGTTTCCCTTCAAATCCTTCAATCGCAGGTGGTTCTGTGTATGTAGACAACCTGTAAGCATATTTTTTAAAAGGCAATGAAGACTAGTTAAGCTGTTTTGATGGAAGAATACCGTAGTTGACCACAATATTGTAACATTTAAAAGAATGGCCAGCAGACTCAACTGCTTTTTCTGTCTTACAAGCCAGAGTCTAGGAACACAAGTAAGTGAGTACAGGGGACAGATCATAGGATCATAGGAAATGGATGTCTTCTGCTGGCAATAAGTCGCATCTGTCCCTTAGTATGGTCTTAATAGTGACAATCTTAAGTACATTTCTCTGTGCATAATGAGCAGATAATAGCAGGCAAACTCATATGGGTGCCCCGAAATCTCACAATGAAGCAGAATTGCCCTGCTAATAATGCAATTATTGTGCATGAGGTCATGTGTGAATCTCTACTAAAACTAGTTGAAACATTTTCCCAGAAGAATGTTTTTCATGTCTTCAGTAGCATAGCTGACACATTCATGAGCGTCTCTCTACAATAAGGTGGATGCCATAGCAACAAAGGATGTAGAATATTCAGGTTCAACAACCAGTCCTTCTTTCAGAGTAAAATAGGGCAAAAAGCTGTTCTGAATCAAGAACAACAAGGACTTGAACCTCAGTCATCCTTAGCCTAAGCTAGAAAGATAGCCTCTTAATTATTTTTTAAGGCTCACTGGGTTTTTTTTGTTTTGCATCTGGACTAGTATTCCTTTCAAAAGCTGAAAACATTTAACACAGAAGGAATGTGCTACTTTCAACACTGTCTAGACATTTTGGCAAATTGAGTCAAGGTTGATTTTTACTCAAAAATTGCAAATCTCCCTATTTTTTCCTGCCTTGAAGACTTTCAATGGAACTGTTAAGTCAGTCAATCATTTAATAACACAACCTGAAACACTCACTGAATAAAATACATAAGACCTGAAAATCAAAACAAGTGAATTACCTGTAAGTAGGAAAAGGAACTGCTCGAGCCCTGCAGTTCATCGAAACTTGTCCATCTGAAGATTCTTCTGGGTAGATGGTATCAATGGGTTGCTCCTCAAAAACAGGTCCATAACCTTTGTTTCCTTCCTCTGAAAAATAGTTCGTTTGAATAGTTCAAATGAATCATTTCTTGATTAGTAGGCAAACTGAAGACGAATTTACATCACACCTTCCGCGTTCAAAATGCAAAGGCTAAACAGTGAGCCCTGTAAAATCAAGCTTTATAATGCATCAACAAAACCAGAGCAGTACAGATAATAGAAGTGTTGGCCTTCTTTCCCTGACTCCTGCTTCATTCCTGCCCACTGAGAACAAAAGTAATTTAAACTACGTTCCTGTAAAACTACCTTTTCTGCCTTCTCCACTGACATCGTCAATTATTTGATGGAGGTAATAACGAATCCAGTTAGGATTGCCCTTTAGGCAGATTAGGAATGCCCTTTAGGAATGCAGTGAGACCACCTTATTTCACAGAGGCCAACAAATTCTCATTGAACAGGTCCAGATGCAAAACAACTATCCAAATATTAAGTGTTTCTTATCTTATAACCTAATCAGCTCCAATTGTTTTATACATTTGGAAAGAATCTTTATTGTATCAGACAAAGAAAACCTAATGTTGGAGATCACAGATGAGAATTACATTGTTTCCAGAACATATTTCTGTCCTTCCTTTCACACTTAGATATATGTAATATGTTAACTCTCTGTCCTCCCGAATAAAATTTTTAAAAAGTGACACATCGAAAATAATTTAAGTTTGTAAAGTCAATCACTTAAAGGTGAGTAAATTGCAAACAGGTTTGACAACAAACTATTTTTTTTAATCTTTATCCCCCATTTGCAGATGCTTTTGTACAGGTTACAGGGTCTGCCCACCCCTGCTGCTTTCCCTTTTTTATCTCCTCCACGCGTAAAGACTTCTCTTCGGGGTCTGTAAAAGCAAGAATAGGAGCAAAGGTGGAATGCTATGGGAAAATTCTGCTCAGCAAATCCAGGATGCAACTGTTTAGTTCTGTGAAAACAGCAAATATGCATTCTAGGTATAGAATGGCATTGTGAGAAAATGGTGCATTCTCCTTATAGATAAAACTTTTAGACAGCACAGCTCAACACAGGTGTCTCTTGAGACTGAACTGACAGTGTGGTCAACTGTAAGCAAACGCATGGGGAAAGCCAAGTAGTACACGACTGCTACCAGGTTCACTTTCCATTCCAGTTCAGAACCTTGCTCCAACTCCTAGAGATGCCAGAGATCTGGAATTATGACTGCAGGAATCTTGTAATACAAGGGAAACAAACACAGTTTTCCTAATATTATCTTTAGAGATGGCTGAATCTTTTTAGCTTAAAAATTTCCAAAAGCAATGGTTAAGGATGGAAAAATCCCAACATTTTGCAATAGTATCTGTGCTGCCTATAAAAATCCGCTACATGTCTTGTAATGCTACATTTAAAAAATCTTCACAGATCAAGGGATAAACTGGCAATGTAACAGATGAATGTGCTTAAATCAAATTATGATTTTGTACTCATCCCCTTAAAATTCTTGCCTTTGGTTATAAAACATTTTAGACCAAATGTTGCAGGTTTTATAAAACCTAAAAGAGAAGAAAGAATCTATCTATGTAACTAAAGAATGTAAATCATGTCAGTGTTAAAATATCACATATATGTAAAACAATACCTTTGCAGGTATCTTTTTTATTGTTCCATATTAATAGATATAGACTGGATTACAGCACTAGCAGAAAGCTGCTTACAGATAAAAAGTAAATTCTCTTTCCAGTTCAAGTTTGGGGGAAATATCACTGTTTCCGTTGGGGACAGGAGCAGGCCCAGAAGGCACTGTTATGCTGCGACACGTATGGTCAGGCAACTTCACGTTTAAAAACTAATTCATGTAATGAGAAGCAAAGCCTTTCAAAGAAGCAAAAAAGAGCAACTAGAAAGAAAGGCAAAGCTTTTGAAAAATGGTCTGCTTTCTTTGATATTTTAAAGCACAACACTACGTAAAAATCTACATATTGCTAGATCAAAAGAAGAAGCAATTTCAGACTGAAAAGGCAAGAATCACGTATTTGCTCAGAGCCTGGAATGGCTGAGCCACAAACCTGATGGCACTTTCTGTACATTCTTAAATACGAATACAGAAGAAGAACAGCCTCAAGCAGCCATACCACAGGCAGCTGATTCTTTCCACCTTAAGACTCAAATGATGTTACAGACCACTTAGGCATTTCATGGCATGCATTTTTAATGCTGCCAGCACTATTAATTATACTGAGTGAACGCCTGTTCACTATCAAATATGCTTTATAATGGCACTTCTGATACAATCTATTATGAATCTGTTTTCAGATCTCTGGCTGAGCAGAAAAAGATGCACAGACTGCATGTCAGGTGTGGCGACCAATAAGCCTTTCATTCTCAGTCGTAAGCTGTGTGGACCATTGATATATAAACAGCGTGAGGGAGAAAAGGGAAGAGAAAGGGTTTGTGAAAAGATCAGCAAGAAATGTTCACACTTTGAAGTACCATGCCTGTGTGACTAAGTTTGGAAATGAGGAAGGGCAGACTAAGAGTATAAGGAAAAAGATCAGTTGATTGAAGTTGTACCTACAAGAAAAAGGGGAGAAGTAAAAGTAGAGAAAGGAAGAAGGAAATGGATGCTTTAGATAAACTATGGATGAGAAGAAAAGCACTTTTCATCTGTTCTGGTCCTGCTTTAGACATCACCTCCGTGCCTGGAAAGATCATGGAATAGATCCTCTTTGAAGCTATGCTAAGGCACATGGAGGACACGGAAGTGATTTGAGACAGCCAGCATGGCTTCACCAATGGCAAGTCCTGTCTGACCAAACTAGTGGCCTTCTATGATGGAATGACTACATCAGTGGACAAGGGAAGAGCTACAGATGTTGACTATCTGGACTTCTTTAAGGCCTTTGACATGGTCTCCCGTAACATCCTTCTCTCTCAATTGGAGAAAGATGAATTTGATGGATGGACTGTTCAGAGGATGAGGAACTGGTTGAATAGTCACATCCAGAGGGTAGTGGTCAATGGCTCAATGTCCAGATAGAGACCTGTGACACGTGGTGTCCCTCAGGGGTCTGTACTGGGACCAGTACTGTTCAATATTTTAATCCATGACATACACAGTGGGATCAAGTGCACCCTCAGCAAGTTTGCAGACAACACCAAGCTGAGTGGTGTGGTTGACACACCTGAGGGATGGGAGGGAAGGAGGGACCTGGACAGGCTTGAGAAGTGGGCTTATGTGACTTCATGAGGTTCAACAAGGCCAAATGCAAGGTCCTGCACCTGGGTCGGGGCAGCCCCCGGTATCCATACAGGCTGGTGGATAAAGGGATTGAGAGCAGCCTGCCAAGAAGGACTTGGGGGTATTGGTGGATGAAAAGCTGGACATGGGCGACACTATGCGCTTGTAGCCCAGAAAGCCAATTGTATCGTGGGCTGCATCAGAAGAAGCATGGCCAGCAGGTCAAGGGAGGTGATTATGCCCTTTTACTCTGCTCTCGTGAAATGCTGCCTGGAGTACTGCATCCACCTCTGGAGCCCTCAGCACAGGACAGACACGGATCTGTTGCACAGGGTCCAGAGGAGGGCCACAAAAATGATCAGAGGAATGGAACGCCTCTCCCATGAGGACAGGCTGAGAGAGTTGGGGTGGTTCAGCCTGGAGAAGGCTCCAGGGGAGACCTTATTGAGGCCTTTCAGTACTTAAAGGGGGCCTACAGGAAAGATGGCGAAAGACTTTTTAGCAGGGCCTGTTGCGATAGGACAAGGGGTAATGTTTTTAAACTGAAAGAGGGAAGATTTAGACTAGATATAAGGAAGAATCTTTTTACAATGAGGGTAGTGAAACACTGGAACAGGTTGCTCAGAGAGGTGGTAGATGCCCCATACCTGGAAACATTCAAGGTCAGGTGGATGAAGCTCTGAGCAACCTGACCTAGTTGAAGATGTCCCTGCTCATTGCAGAGGAGATTGGACTAGATGACCTCTAAAGGTCCCTTCTAACCCAAACTATTCTATGGTTCTAGGAGGATGGACTTCATGACCTCTCAAACACCCTTACTGCCCTATTTTCTGGGTACATTTCTTGTGATTCACATTTTTAATTGGAGCAAAAGCTATCATCTAATTCTGATTATTTGAATCATTCTTCAGTGAGTTCTGCAAACGAGATTCAGACTCTTTAACAGTGCTAAAATGTATTAGGAAGTCTTTGCAAAGGTCAAAAAAATCTCTGCACAGCTGATGAGATCACAGATACCGTATAATAACCAATGCTGCTGGAAGGTGGCCCTATCACCCCTTCTTCAAGCGATACTCTCCAGCTGGGCAGTGTCATTCTCCCTCTAGGCGTTTCTGCAACACCTCTCATGCTTGTCTGACTTCTTAGGTAGTTGCTGAAGCTAAAGAGAGTGGAAGTCTATTCACTTCCAGCACTCTGGGTTAGATTTCTGCCAGTCTAGTGAGATGAACTTGTTCAGTGATGAACACCTGTGTTGTTGCAAAGGGTGGAATAGGAGCAAGGGTCTAGGGTTCCACCTTTTGAGTGGAAAAAAGTTGCCTTATTAACTGAACCATCTGAAAGAACCACTGCCTAAGAGAGATACATCTGAAAGCCTTACCACTACTTGCAGATGAGCTACAATATTATATTAGTACATCTTTATGTCCCTGCACAAGCCTGTGAGAATATCCAGCACATTCAGGGAAAAGATACCAAAAGGATGTCTGAAAATAACAATCCGGAACCACCTGAAGCAGTCATTGTCAAGTCATCTCACGAAATGGCATCAGAAGAGGGAAAAAAAAGCCACAATAAAAACTTTTATTCAGTGCACTCTGTATATATTTAATTCAAGAAATGTTCAACTTTTCCATATAAATTTATTTTTTAAAAATGAACTAGCTCTCAAATGACTTAATTTTGCATGGTAAACAGTACTGCAAGAATGTAGAGACAAATAGGTTTTCCAGCCCATATACAATCCTGTTGTATTACTTAGATCATAAAAAGAAAAATTTAAAACAAATCAGTGGCTGATCATCCTTGTATCAATCCTGCATGGATCTCCCTTCACCTCACATCTTTCCATGTCACCACCATTTACCTACTCAAATGGTCTTGCAGCCTCTATGCACCCTGCTCCTGGTTCTCCCCTCCTCCTTTTTGATAAGGAAATTATGCTTATCTGTAAATATAAAGGTAGCACAAAACTTTTCAATATAGCCACCACACAAGTCCACTTCTTGTGTCTTATTTCCAAAAGCCTAATCACTGTCTGTTGTTAGAGAGCATATTTCATTAGTTCAGCGTCTATTTTCATAATATAATTCTATATAAATTTATTAATTCTATGTATTGCTCTAACTGCACTGACTCTAAATTAGTTATGCGAGGTACAAATTTGGCACAAATTTAACAGCATAGCAGACAAATTCTGACTTGATTTTTGAAAGATGGATGACTTGAGCAGAGCTGCTCTGGATATAAGTCACCATAACATTGGTAGGAAGAAGGGAAGTGACTGATTCATCAAAACCAAATGCAGTTATTGTACATTAAAAATACCCTAAACTAACCACGCACCCTTCCAGCTTAGCTTACAGGTCTTCATTTAAAAGCACATTTAGGGAAATTATTCATTTAGTTCATGATACTGGAGGGTCTCCTTATCTGTCCTTCACACAGGCTTGCTGCAGAGAAGACGACAGTTGAGTAGGGGTGGGGACAATATGGTCACTTGGTCAGTTTGGGATTCGAGGAACAGGAGCCTGAGACGTGGAGAAGACATGTGGTAAGAGCATCCCAGAGACGAAACTTGGGACACTGTGAAAAGGGGAGGATGCAGGTATTAGGTCTATGGCTATTTTGTCAGAATGACAAAGTGATCTTGGTCTGCTTTGGCATTATTGTGATGAAAAGAAATAGATACATCTAGGGAAAGGAGATGGCATAACTAGAAAACTGCTTGGGATACAACTGGGGAGGGAACCAGAGGAACTGAAACAGAAAAAGGAAGCTTCACGTGGTATAAATGAGGTGCCAGGAAAATACTGTCCAGTGTAGACATCACCATACAGCTATAACCTCTTGGCAGAAATGTGGACAGTCTTAGGGGATAAGTAAAGGAAATTCTCACCATCTAGGAAAGGGCGAGCAGGGCTCACTTGCACAGGAACATACATGTACAGAGCTCAGCTGATTCCCAACTTCTTTCCCACCCAGTAATGTTAAACAATGTTTGAAAACCCCTGTTCTGAACAAATACTCCATGTTTTAATATCTGGCTGATTGTATTAGTTGTTCAGAAAATTCCTCACTGGCTGCATTTTCTTGGTTTGGCATTATCCCTATTGTGACAACACCTTTTTTGTCAAATTTCTAATTATCTAGACTCTTCATGTCCGAGTCTCAGCCTGTCTGAGACCTGACACAAGACATATGTACTCCTAATGTTGAGAGCAACATGCCTTCCATTTTTTCACTTTTGATTTTCCCATGTACATTAGTTTTAATCCTTTTAAATACAGACAATGACCTGCTGGTTTTTTTAATTGTAAAAATCACTATAATAGAGTGACTGACTACCTGGTATTTCTCCCTACCTGATCTTGGTAGATCCTACCAGATCTACCATATTAAATCATCTCAAAAGGTGTCTTTTTGACTGATTCTAAAAACCCTCCAATAAGTAAGACTTCATAATTTATTTTAGCAAATCTATTTCAATGTCTAACAATGCTTACAATTAGAAGATTTTTCTTTTTAACATCTAAATTTTAGTATCTAAAGATCTTCAACTTTTAGACCTTTTTAATGAGCTTTCTGATTTTACTAAAAGTTCTCATGTTAGATCTGAGTTTCATCTTCTGCTATTTTACCAGCCTCTTTGGTCTTTCCTCTTATTAGTTAAGAAATAACGAAGAAAAAATTGCACCACTCATCTTGCTCTTCATGTGCAATGGAAGTCTTTAAACATAAATATGCAACATAAATAAGCAACTATGCCAACCTGTTACTACCATAGACAATATAAAATATTGAACTCAAAACATCAATTTCAGTGGGTTAGAGTGCTGAGAAAAAATTCCTCTGTCGAGAGAGAGCAGGGTTAGTTTGCTTGTTTCAACACCAGTCATCCAAATCACTTTCAGACAAGTCAATTTATTTCATTATCAGCTAATTCAGTCCTTACATGCATCTAATTAATTTTGAAAATCGATTTTTCTCATAGATTAAGGATAATGTCATGAAGTAAATCTGCTTATAATTATGGGAATGGCTGTGTGTGTGAGCACAACCAGAAAGGGAAATTAAAAATATGTAGTTTATTAAAGACTACTGTGATTTTTTTTTTAGTTCATAGGAGAAAACAGCAGTTCTTGGGCTTATTTTTTCAAATACAGAAAATGAGATAAAACCTAATTGTTTATTTTTGTCTTACTCATTCTCAGCTACAGATTGCACATATTGCATATGTTTTTAGGGGTTGTTTTATGTGTGTCAAGTCACGGAACACAAAATGCTTTTAAAGGCTTTTCTTATAGATAATCTGGGTTTGAAGCACTGCAGTATCTCAAACTTTAATGAGATGACACAGTGGAGATGAAGTTCAATAAATGAAGTTATGACAAGAATAGTAACTCCTTTCTTCTTTCTTTCTTCTAATAAATTCAAAGTAAGACTCTTGACATTAAGTGAAGGATTTTTCTCATGTAATTTAAAAACTTGGGGATTTTGTCCAAACTAGTCATATGGGCTTTCTTTAGAGGGGGCAGACAAGCATTTCCAGCAAGTAACTCAGATATCCCATTCTCTCTTCATCAGCCACAGAGAACGCTGAAACCTTTATCACATACCCAACCTTTAGATGGTTAAAATAAAGCGCGATGAATCTTCCCATAAGGGAGTCTGGATTTAAGTGACTGTATCTGTGCAACACAACCTGGAGTCTCTTAGCTGAGCCCACTAGCCAAAGCCTACTCCTGGCACTGAACCCAGAACCCAAGCCTCCTCCTGGAGCTGAACCTTCTGAGGTAGCCGTAGCACCATCACTAGCAACAACAGGAACACTAACAACAATCTCTCTCCCATTTCTTCAAATGTTAAGATTCAGGAGGGATGGTACAATGATGCACAGCCCACTCCCACTCCTGGATGAGGGACCTATTATTATATACTCAGTCTTGTTTTGCAGCAGCATGTAGAAACCTCTGTGGAAGGTCAGGAAGCACATCGTCAGGCAGTACTAAGAAACCAGTCTTTGCCCTAAAGAAATTATTATTCCACTCCAGTGCAGCACCACAAGTGCAACTGCACTTTCTGCTTCTTACTTGTTCTGCAGGGGTCAGACACCAAAGAACACAGAGAAGGTCAAGCACAAAGAGATACAATTGTTCTAACACCCTCACATGTCCAAAGACAACAGTGTACCTGTTTCTTCTTAGCCAAATTTGAACATCCTCTAGTGGGTGTCATAGAAATACGCATTTTTGTCTATGAACCTTATGCAGAAATGTATTGAAATAGTCATTTTTATCGATATATATAGGAACATAATTTCCACCATACCAGATAACTCATCAGTTCCTTTCCAAACTTTCCAAACATCTTTTTTTTTGATGCAATACCTCAAAGTGTAGGTTTAATCTATGAAGTTCCTGGGGATAAACTGACTGTCTCTTTGGTTATGTGCCTTCACGGGACTGTAAAGTCTGGAGAGCTTTCCTAAATCCATTTATGAAGAGGAATTTAGTGCTCAGATTAATTATGAAATTAGATATGATAAATGGGTATGTGTGAAGCTGAAGACAGCTCATGAGTTCAGCAATTTTCTATTTTATAATAGAGCCAAGAAAATGGTAACCCCAGGCAGCTGGTACATCGCGGCAGAAGTAAGGCATCTTACTCATGTTTTAGTACTTTGTTTTAACAGAGTCAGACTCATCACCACCACCACCAGTTTTTAATGACTCTTTCTAGGTTCAATCATGATCTTCTCTATTTGCGATCAGTTCTGCGCTCGGATAGCTTCAGAGAGTTAGGAATTCCCTGGATCGGCACTGACGAGGTGAGGACTGGCCACTGGTGCATTGTTTTCCAGGACACCAGGTATAAAGGAGCAACTTGCAGCAGAGCAAACCCAGTGCGGTACAGTCCCTCTGACTTTTGTTGCTACTTTAGCACTGGGAATTATAAGGCTGATATGTATCACGCAGCAGGGAACACACGATAAGAAGGAAAGAGCTGATGATCTTAATCAGGACTTCTGTACCACATGGCAGATAATTTGGAAAAGGGGAAAAAAGACCACTATACTGGTAGACGCAGCTACTAATAATTACACATTACTTCACAGTTAATATTTAACGACCACCCTAATTCAAACATACCTATTTTCTTCTGCTCATGGACAGTTGCCACACATACACTGGGAGTTACTTCATATCTGATCTGAGATGTTGTTTTGTAGGGACTCTGAAATGGATCATTCCTGCAATTTATTTAATTAACTTATTTGTTCAGACTGCTACCCGTCTTTTCAATACACTCATTCTCACATTTTGCATAATCAATTCTCTGTCTAACTTGAAAATAGAAAAGTAGAAGAAAACAGAAAACAGTATACAAAATAGTATACTGAAATTTTATTGTTAGTCTTTTATAACGATGTCTCTCAAAGACAGGTCACTAAACCATGTTAGGACATGTGCATAATTCTGCCTTCATATGGTTAGTATGAAACAAGGATCGATGTTATAAATTAACATTTACTCTCACTTTCTAATTTGATATACTGATTTCAAGCACGTCTTCATTTTCTACATTCTTTACAAGATAAACCTTTTGATGTTGGCTTATAGGAGAGTTATAATCTATATTTCATGCAGAAGCTGTGAAATATTCTTCACTCAGGAGTGAAAATAATATTTTAACTTATTCCTTATTTACAAAGTTATTAAGGCTTTATCAATTTTTTTTAAAAAAATATATATTTCAAGCGATTCATCAGAAATGGTGGATCCATAGCTATGTGGCAATTCATTGGGAAAGTAGATTTATTGGGAAGTCAAATGTAAGATCAAGTGACTTCACTTCACTTGATTCACATGCTGTGAAGTGTTCAAGGCCAGGCTGGATGGGGCTTTGAGCAACCTGGTCCAGTGGGATGTGTCCCTGCCTATGGCAGGGGGGTGGGAACTAGATGATCTTTAAGGTCCCTTCCAACCTAAACCATTCTATGATTCTATGAATCATGTGCAAGAGATTTTTAATGGATGTCCATTTGTATATTTGCTGTATTTGTTCTAAAGCATCCTTAATCTCACTAAATCCTTAAATTAAAACACACTAAAAAAGATGACTAATTGAATCTTAATAAGGGAAACAGCTGATTAAACAAAATGGAGCAAGCGTTCCCTTAACTAGTACTTAGGGGTCCCAGATCCAGCATCATTTAAAAGTTGCTTTACAAGGAACAACTTGCACATGTCAAACAGAATAACATTAGTGTGTAAAGTACCATATGCAAAAGTAATTAACAGAGGAGATGATGATGGATATTACTGAAATACAGTGAAGGGCTGCCAGTAGAACATGCAGGGCTATATATGCCTACAAATCCATATGTTCAGAAACTACAGAGGATGTATCCTAAGACCCTAATCCTGCAAACGCATTCAATTCCATAGTAAAAAAACCCCAAGCTCTAAGACCAGAAGGCTAAACCTCCAAATATGAGGAGTGCTGAAAAATAAAAGGAGAAAGATTTGAATGCTCTTCAAGACCTACAGATTGCATACGTTAACAAACGAATTACCATTTTGCTTTAAAAAAGAAAAGGAAAAACAGTATGAATTTTCCTTTCAGAATGTCTGTGCATAAACCAATTCATTTTGAAGATAATTGTAAGAAGGTTAGCAGTAGTTTTTTGATGGATAAATACCTAATAATTCCACTGTAATGAAAATTTATTTTCAAAGGAAGACGGTAAGTTTTACTAAGGAATGGCTACAAGAGCTTCTTCTGGAAATATGAAGATCTTTAACTTCCTCTTTAAGGCAGGAAAAATAGTAATACTGATTGCTTAAAGCAAGTAATAATGAGACAGCATTGATTTAAGTTCATTAAAGGCCTCTCATATTCTTTCAGGAACTTGATCCATCACAAAATTCAAGCACCTAAGTTGAGCCAATTCAACAAGCTTACTTATGAACGTGATGGTTCAGTACATGTTCAAGTCCTCTGCTGCATAAGAAGCAACTGGATTCTAAAACCACCACAAATTGTAACATGAATATCAATAGCAAATCACAGTGAAAAGTTTTCCAAAGGTCAATGTCAGAAAGAAGCTAAAACAGATGGAAAACCTTAAGATTGTGTCACTCTCACTGCACACTGATATAATTTTATTTTAATTAGCATTTTTATTGTTCTAATGACCATTCTACTTCTCTTTCTGTTCCTGCTTCCTGTATACCTCTCTATTTCCCTGACATTTAGCATTGCCAAAGGTGGCTGCTCAAGACAGTCATTTGGTATCACTCTCATCAGTATTGATCTAACGGACGTTGTTGTATCCTGTTACATATTTTCACATGAGACAAAGATCTGTTGATGCAGTGCATGGCTAGATTAACCTTGAATGCTAACGGATGCTGAACAGAACAGTCATGGACTCATTCATTATCTTAACTAGCACTAAGTCATCAGGTGCTGTATCAGCATCACGAGCCTAGAAACCACTTGATATTTAGAAGTAGATCTCGTACTGTTTTCAATATGTCACAGAAATGAGGACCTACTAGTATCTGAGAAGCTCATGCTCAGAAACAAGATGGTCTGGGAATGAGTCAAAATATCCCTAACCAGGCTCACAGGAAGGTAAACAAGGCACTTCCAGGTTTCTGAGCATTATGATCACAAAACACATTTTGATTATTTATTTACAAATGTCAGACACTCTGCAGTAGCATGAAATGGTCTTCTAGGATCCAAGCAGGGACACGGCAGACAAGGTAAACAGGTATTAAGTATATTTATCTACTTTGTGTTTTAGAAGAAAATTCATATTTCTCTTTAGCAATTGTGAGTAATGCTGTATGTTGTGTAAAAAGCTTTAAATAATGTAGATCCTGGCCCTCAGTTCGTAACATGTATTTTGGAATCTACTGTTCCAGAGAAAATCCAAGCTATATATAATTTAAGGTTTGAGGGTTGGATTTTTTTTTGCTTCTCTAATAATCAAGAGGGAAGAGTTGCCCTTGGCAAGCTTATTTGCTGAAGCAGTAATGCGTTCATGTCTGCAAAACTCATGACGTAGCATTTTGTGGTCTATAAAGAAGATTCCGTCATCCTGATGGAGAAGACGTACCAGTGTAAGCCAGCAAGACACTAAAGGGATACCGATTTCCAGGACTCAGTCAGCACTCAAACAGAAAAAGTGACCACTCAAACAGTCCCACTTCATATTATACAAAAGGGATAATGGGAAGGCTTTGGGAAGGCTGCCTTGACTTTCCTGGACCAAAAAGAGCAGGAGAATTACTCCTATCTCACATGTGCCAATAAAGTCCTTGAAGAGCCATGTAGTTA
Source organism: Anarhynchus alexandrinus (assembly GCA_008711295.1). NCBI lineage: Eukaryota > Metazoa > Chordata > Aves > Charadriiformes > Charadriidae > Anarhynchus > Anarhynchus alexandrinus. The sequence goes on from VUYV01000069.1 coordinate 643,052, forward strand.
ATTACGTAGTTTCTCCTTGACAGCAAGTTTCAAGTATGAAAAGCTCCAACCCTTGGCAGAGCAAATTTCTCCACTTATGCCTAAGAATGACAGGGTACAGTTTGCTTGTCTCAGACTGCCAAGAGGAATGTCAGCCGATACCAAGTATAGTACTTTTAAATATACTCACATTTGCCTATCAGATACTTAAATTATTTAGGCCATTTTTCCTTAAAACAAAAGTGTTACGTCAAAAGTGACTTAAGAGCCTAACATGTCGATCTCGTGGGAGAGCCAGTGCTCAGCAAATTAGGGCCGAGTGTAGAGGGCAGTAGCTACTCTGCACAATCTCCCCACGCAAGCCTTCCAAGTGCAGATGAAATACCAGCAATGCACTCGGAAATTCAGCATGTTGTTCAACGGCATCCTCATGTACGCATCGAAATTACTGCTCTGCACTGAGAGGCCCTGTGTCTTACTGGCTTTCTCCCTTTACCAGCTTTCACTGAAGCTTGGAGTCCTAGTGATTTTTGAAAATAAGGCATAAGGTTCCCTAAAAAGCGGAAGAGCTTTTGACTTTTGTACTCCTGGACTACTCTCCCATTTTACACAACCCAAAATAATCACTCTAGTGGCCTTTTGAGGCCTGATATGACCCAAACTCAGGTACTGCCTGGCTCTGCACTATGACATACCACGGCAAAAAGTAGAACTGTTCAATTAGAAATAAAATATTGGAGGAACACAGACACATTTTTTTTCTATTGATTCTTCTTATAGCCAAATACAATCAAGCATTCATTAAGCACAATAAAATATAGGGCCTTTGAAGCTTTTAATTAGTCTTTTGGAGGAAGAAACAAAACAAGCCTGATGCTGAAAAAGACTCAATTATTTTGGTGCAAGGTTATTATGTCAAGTGAAGATACACTTCAGTTCACTGATTTATATGGGATGCACTAGATGAAAGAAAAGTTTAAAATTCAGACTTAGGAATAGGATATGAATTTAATGGGGAGTCAAGGGCAACTTAGAAGCATGCTGGAGAGAGACCAGATGTCAGAGGAAAGAGGAGAAGAGTCAAATATTACCAGTAATAGGCATGAAATAACTTTTTTGGCAGTGGACTGACAATCATCTCAATGTTCCCTGAGGAGTGATTTGCTGCTCTCATTGCCTTGCACTGCTAAAAGTGTGCTCTGAAAAGCAACCCTTATTATAACTGTCTGTTCTATCAGTAAGTGAAAGACCAAATTACTTATGGCTTTTTCATCAGTTTATATCCACAAGACTACATTTCAAGCACTAATTTACCTGGAAAATAAATATTGCTCCTTTCTCATTGCAGAAGCCAAAACTTCTGACGCACTGATATGTGTAATATTTGCTTCCCTGCAGTCAAGTAAGTGCACATTCCCCACTGATGGGTAACGGCCACTCATTGTAACAATTCTCAGCTTTTGCCTTTGGTTACCACAAAACAGAACTGGATAAAAATCAGGGGGTTTATTCCAAGGCAAACTCCAAATTTCTAAAAAAATATGTATTTCAGTTCGAGAAAAAAAATCTTTTTAAATTTCTTGCAGCAGGAAAAAGATCAAATTGACAATGGGTAAAAATCCTTAGCTTATACAGTGTCAAAATACCTGTCACCCCTTCAAGCCAAATTCTGAACATCTCAAGTCAGTGTAGCTTCAGGTTTTCAGCTTCCTAGCTCCTTGTTTCCAAAATACTTCTAGCTGGTAAGTCTGAAAGCTCTCAATGCTCAATCAAATGCATGAATTCTAAACACTTTCAAGGTTTTTTGACTGATATCATTGAACTTGGGACAGACCAGATGGTAAGACATCTCAAAGGACATTGACCCTGGAAGCTATCAGTTTCCTGGTTGCAGACCAGTTAATATAGTAGGCCTGTTCAGGAGCCATGTTTTGCAAAAACCTTGACTGGTGGCCCCAGAGTCATGGACCGGTTTGCCTGAAGGCAATTTACATGGTAGAACCACCTAGAACTGTGGGTCCAGCACCACAGAGGCAGGGTGAGCCAAATATACTTCCAAAGAAATCCCATGCTTTGTTAAAAAGTGCTAAAGCAACTTTTTAAATATTCTGCTTTAAACATCTGCTCCCAGCTAACTTGTCTCTTCACTCTGGTGCTTGGTGTGTCTTGTTATTGAAATGAAAACTCCTGATCTTTACTCAAACACCATCCCCGATTCCCACATTCTCCATTACTGTTGACGTTGCCACCATTCCCTTTGATAGTATTGTGTGTGGAACAACACCTCCTAGAACTTGACCTGATCATTCTAATTGTGCACTTTCTTCCTCTACAGTATCTATTTCTCACTATTTTACCATACTGTGGACACTCCTAAGCAACCCCTTATATTTCATTTTGGTTACTGCAGCTATGTATTTTCTAGTTACCATGACATTTTCATTGCCAAGAAATATATTGAAAAGGAAAATTTGCTAAGACTAACTGCCAACAGCTCTAGCACTCATTTGAAATGAGAAACCCTCCAGCAAGATTCAAGTGCTGGGGCAGGGTAAAGACTGCAACATCAGATTTATTTAACCCAGATGGGAGCCATAAACCCTAGATGACAGAAGGAGACTTTCTTTCAACTCAAATGCATATTTAATTATTTATGCAAAGTAGAGCAGGTCAAAGAGCAGAGAGTGTGTGTGCTACTCAGCCTTGCAATAATACACCAGAAATAATAAACTCCATCTGATTGTGTAAGACTACGAATCTTCCACCTTGAAGGATGGTGCCATATCTTCACAGATAGTGGTAGGTCTTATCTTTGGATTTTGATGAAAAACACAAGCAAGTCCTGGATTTGTTCTATACCAGAAGATAAGTTAGGATGTTTCTCTGAACTGGGAATGGCACTATTAGAACCTGGTCCCATTCAAAACCCTTCACACCAATGCATCCTATTCTTCTTACAGGAATCATAGGCTAACATAGCCAATTACAGCCAAGCAAAAGATCAAATGAACATTGCTATGACTATATCAACGCATACTCAAACTGAATGCAATATCATCATACCCATCTTTGTTCTTCCTATGTCACTTAATCATGACCATCATAGCACACAACCTTCCCATGTCATTCTAAGGCACCTGCCAGCAGCTGCATTCTGGTGCCAAGACTTCTGGCTTCTGGGCACAACTGCAATGTGCATAACACACAAGTAATCATCTGCCATTGCCTGTCAAGAAATTACCTGAACATTTGTTCTAAGTGATTGACTCAACTTTTTTTATCGACCAATGTCCAGCACTTGCTTGGCTACTGCAGCTGATGATTTTGTTTGACGTCACCATGTCCAGAGTGAAAACACACGTGTAACAGTACTGATGGTAACTGACAGCCTCTTTTTTCAGGAGGAGGCCAGTATTAAATTAAAGGGATGAATTTTAATTTTTAATTTTGGTGACAACAGCAACCCTCATATATTAACAAAGAAAATGCCCTTGACTAATAATAATAATAAACACATTGTAAGCATGAGATCACAACATTTTAAAGGTCTTTTTTTTAATTAAGTGTCAGTATATCCTCCAGAAAACTCAGATATGGAGTAAAGAACAGAGTTCAAACCCTTCATAGAATAAAATAATGTTCTCACTAAACCAAAAAGCACTCCTGTGAGCTATGGAGTAATTTCTTAAAGGCAATAAGCTTAACATCACAATATTAAGATTTTTGTACAGGTTTTTGTACTTAATAATATAACAATATGGTCTCATGGTAGAGAAATTGAGGTGATGCCTGAAATGGTAGGCCAGATTAAGCAAGACTATGAACAGTTCATTTCATTTAGGGACTCATTAATTACATAAAGAACCCAGAGAAACACAAGAATGTTTTAAGAAATGCAGTAGAACTAGCCTTATGAGTAACTTTCCCCTCAAAGTAGGGAAGGATCTAAAGCCTACCTTGAAATTAACTGAATCGTTAGTACACAACAGTTGAACTTCTCAAATCTCAGTCAATATTTCACTTATGCACAATTAAATTATTCCACTTTTTACATGCTCAGGTCTCAGTTCATGCAGTTTGTACATAAGCAAAATGTTTTCTTTCTTGAGAAGAGCTGTGCTTATGCTGGCAACCCAATTCATCATAGCAACTAAAAACCACCATTCATTTAAATTGTTATGGATGTCTGAAACAGGCTTTACTAATCTCAAAGTTGTTCAGAACAGTTGGAATAGGAACTCGATTTTAATCCTGAATTTTAACTTTCCAAAGAGCTCCTTCCATCTCTTAGAACTGAAAAAAAAATTCAGTTGCAAATACCTCTGTAATTTCAGATGTTAGAAATATGACTCTTGAATGTTTTAATATTTATGGCCCCATCTCTATTTATGAAATGTTTTACCATTTGTAATTTAAAATGGAAGTCAGTATATGCAGCATTTCCCCGCCGTATTATGAAAACTACCACTGTATTGTGCTGGTAGGATTTTATGAATTTTATGAATTTTACATGGTGTCTATGTTACAGAATATTGTGTTTGGTGTCTCTTCTTGTGGGTATATTTCTGTTCTTCTAACGCATCATCTGTTGGTCATCTGTGCACAAATATATGGTTGATACATTTTTTATAATCTAGAGAAAGCAATGATTCTGTATACTGAATTAGAGCAGACAAAACCAAATTTAAGATCCAGATCTCTATTTTTTTCAAGCTTTGAGTTATGGCTCCCATTGAAGTAAGTATGCTTCCCTACAGCTTCATTATTCATATTTAGTAATTCATTGTATCTGCAGAAATAAACTAAAGCCATACAAACAGCAGAATTGACCTTGAAATGCATAAAACTGAAAACAGTTAGTTAAATGAATTAACATGGGAGGTCATCTTACCTGCCAGGCAGAAGATGAAACAGGGCGTAATAAGATGATAGATGAAGAGCCACATGGTTATCTTCTGTTCAGCGACTGTCTCAAAAGGAATTGTGCCTTGCAACACCAGCATTCAGAGAGCTAAAAATACCTGATCAGAGAGAAAGAAAAAGTAGTGAATAATTCTGACACAAGGCTTTATCTCATATCACATTTAACTTGCCATATTATCTGTCTAAACTGAATACTTAAGAGTTAATATAGGATAGAGAGTTTTAAATAACAAACACATTATCGAATTTGCTGGATCAAATTAATGATCTCTTTTATTCAGAGAGAACACTGCTTAAGAGTACTCACATTTTCCAGTGATAGTAAGTAACACGGCAAATGTTAATACTGAACATCCACTTTTAGACTTATCTTCCTAAACCAAAACTATGCTTTGTGTTGGATCTAGATCCTCTCTCTGAGAACACTTCACATTATTAGAAATATTAAAATAATACATAGTTTGCAATAAAATAAGGAAAGTCCAGATTCTATCCTCCTTCATCTCAGTAAATACTACATTACAACTAATGATTTCAAAGTCTGTAGAAAGAAAATCAGTGAAACCTAAGTACATTGATCTCTTTCAGGATTCATTTATTTTGGGTAGCATATTCCTTTAAACTTTTAATATACAATTCATGATCTTCTGGAAAGGCAGTATTAAATTTGAGTTTCCTTTTAAATGTTTAATATAATCATTATTACAATGTCATATTTGAAGTTTCCTCTTTTCCCTGTGGGAGAAACTCTGCTAAAGAAACACCCAGCTTCTTTTGAATATTCTAATATTTTAGATACCATTTTTCAGAATACTTTACTTCTATAACATTTTTTACTTTTTTCAATCAGAATATTTTGCTAGCTTTTTGTTTCTGGCTGGTGGCTGTTATCTGTTTCTTTAGGGCAATGTTTGCAGTGTGCAATTTTCCATTCTGTTTAACGTATTTCTTGCCATGAATATATAAGTGCATCCTTTACATCCATCACATCTTGTTCATACATCTTCTCTTGATTGGTTCTGCTGTAGCACTGGTTACGACCTTCCCACAGAGCTTATTGTTGTATCTCAGGCACACACTGATATTATCCATTCCTCTCAGCATATTCATTTTGTTACTATTTCCTTATAAAATATGCTTATACATACTTGAATAGCCTTCAGTAACATGCATCCTAGGACATGTTTGCATGCTAAGACAGCATTGTCACTTTTTGCAGGTTGTAATCTTGATGCTACTTTTCTTTAACTTCCCATGCCAAGTACTGATGACTCTGAAGTGGTTTCTGCCTTTTACTGAGACTCCTGCTCTTTCCAGGTATAAAATTTTTACTAAATTGTTCTCTCTTTCCAAAATCCAAATATTTTAGATCTCATTTTTAAACTGCCCTGTTTCCCACCTCCAACACCAATAAATGGGCAGTTTTGAATTTTGAAGCACATGTACAAACATACCTGACTCCCTAGGCATGCTTGGGATAAATGCTGGTCTGATTAACAGAGAGCCTCGGAGCTTTACACTTCTTCCTTCCTCCTCGTAATAATGCTAAGAAGACATTTATTTGAACATGCCTCAAACAGTGGGTTTTCCTTAGAAAAGAGTTCCATGTGGTGTTTTGTTAAACTCGTAGTGTAGGAAAATGGGAAGAAATATCACAAGAGAATCTCTTGGCTCAGAAATTACAGGAGCTGTTGCACTTCACATTTTTCTGGGTTTTAGCAGATTAAATCTTTAACAGAAATGTCAAAAACTTTATTAGTTGACATGACCCTAAAATCATAGCCATTTTATGAAAACAGTGCTCAGCAAAACACAGAATCACAGAATTACAGAATGGCAGGGGTTGGAAGGGACTTCAGAGATCATCTAGTCCAACCCCCCTGCCAAAGCAGGTTCACCTAGAGCAGGTTGCACAGGACAACATCCTGGCAGGCTTTGAATATCTCCAGAGAAGGAGACTCCACAACCTCTCTGGGCAGCCTGTTCCAGTGCTCTGCCACACTCAAAGTAAAGAAGGTTTTCCTCATGTTGAGATGAAATTTCCTGTGTTCCAGCTTGTGCCCATTGCCACTTGTCCTGTCGCCAGGTACCATGGAAAAGAGTCTGGCCCCATCCTCTTGACACCCGCCCTTTAGATATTTATAAGCATTGATGAGATCCCCTCTCAGTCTTCTCTTCTTCAGGCTAAACAGACCCAGGTCTCTCAGCCTCTCCTCATAAGAGAGGTGCTCCATTCCCTTGATCACCTTTGCAGCCTTCCGCTAGACTGTCTCCAGTAGCTCCCTGTCCTTCTTGAACTGGGAGGCCCAGAACTGGATACAGCTCTCCAGATGCAGCCTCCCCAGGGTAGAGTGGAGGGGAAGGATGACATCCCTCGGCCTGCTGGCCATGATCTTTTTAATGCACCCCAGGAGACCACTGGCCTTCTTGGCCGCAAGGGTACATTGCTGCCTCATGGTTGACTTGTTGTCCACCCGGACTCCCAGGTCTCTCTCTGCATGGGGTTATTCCTCCCCAGGTGCAGGGCCCTACACTTGCCCTTGTTGAACCTCATTAGTTTCCTCTCTGCCCAACTCTCCCGCCTGTCCAGGTCTCGCTGTATGGTGGCACAACCTTCTGGTGTGTCAGCCACTCCTCCCAGTTTTGTATCATCAGCAAACTTGCTGAGGATACAGTCTGTCCCCTCATCCAGGTCATTGATGAATAGACTGGGCCCAGTACTGACCCCTGGGGATCACCGCTAGTTACAGGCCTCCAAATAGACTCTGTGCCGCTGATCACAACCCTCTGAGCTCTGCCACTCAGCCAGTTCTCAATCCACCTCACTGTCCCCTCATCTAACCCACACTTCCTAAGCTTACCTATGAGGACGTTATGGGAGACTGTGTCAAAAGCCTTCCTGAAGTCAAGGTAGACAACGTCCACTGCTCTCCCCTCATCCACCCAGCCAGTCATGCCATCATAGAAGGTTATCAGATTCGTTAAACATGATTTCCCCTTGGTGAATCTATGTTGACCACACCGATAACCTTTTCCTCTACATGCTTAGAGATGACATCCAGGATGAGCTGTTCCATCAACTTTCCAGGGATGGAGGTGAGGCTGACTGGCCTGTAGTTTCCCAGGTCCTCCTTCTTGCCCTTTTTGAAGACTGGCATGACATTAGGTTTCCTCAAGTCCTCAGGCACCTCTCCTGTTCTCTATGGCCCTTCGAAGATGATGGAGAGCAGCTTCGCAATAGCTGCCAGCTCCCTCAACACTTGCGGATGCATCCCATCAGGGCCCATGGATTTGTGGGTGTCAAGTTTGCCTAAATGATCTCTAACCCAATCCTCCTTGATCAAGGGAGAGTCTTCCTTACTCCAGGCCCTCTCTCTTAACTTTGGGGGTCTGGGGTTCCTGAGGGCCGGCCTTAGCAGAAAAGACTGAAGCAAAGAAGGCATTCAGTAACTCCGCATTCTCTTCATCATCCATCACCCAAGCACCCACCTCATTCAGCAGCAGGCCCACATTTTCCCTAGTCTTCCTTTTTCTACTGATGTACTTGAAGAAGCCCTTCTTATTGTCCTTGACATCCCTTGCCAGATTTAATTCCAAGTGGGCCCTAGCCTTCCTTGTTGCATCCCTGCACACTCTGAAAACACTCCTATACTTCTTCCAAGTGGCCAGTCCCTCTTTCCACATTCTGTAAACTTCCTTCTTCCATTTGAATTTTTCCAGAAGCTCCTTGATCATCCATGCAGGTTTCCTGCCTCCTTTGCCTGATTTCTTGCTCCTAGGGAGGCATGGATATTGAGCTTGGAGGAAGAGGTGCTTAAATATTAACCAGCTCTCTTGCACACCCCTTCCTTCTAGAGCCTTAGCCCATGGGATTCCTCCACGCAGGTCTTTGAAGAGGCTAAAGTTAACTCTCCTGAAGTCCAGGGTTGTAATTCTACTTTTTGTCCTGCTTCTTCCATGCGGGATCCTGAACTCCACCATCTCATGGTCGCTGCAGCCAAGGCTATCCTTAACCTTCACATCCCCAACTAGACCTTCTTTGTTTGTCAGCACAAGCTCCTGCAGCACACCTCTCCTCGTTGGTTCCTCCACCACCTGTGTCAAGAAGTTATCGTCAATGCTCTGCAGAAACCTCCGGGACTGTGTGTCCCTGGCTGTGTTGACTTTCCAGCCAATGTCAGGGTAGTTGAAGTCCCCCCATGAGAACCAGGGCCTGTGAATTTGCCCAAATAGCCCAGAGGCTATTTCCAGCTGTCTGTAGAAGGCCTCATTGTCTTCCTCTTCTGATCTGGTGGTCTGCAGTAAACACCCACAACAGTGTCTCCCACATAAGCCTGCCCCTTAATTCTTACCCATAGGCTCTCAACACGTTCTTCACCCACCCGTAGGCAGAGCTTGAAACATTCCAGTTGCTCTCTCACATAAAAAGCAACTCCACCATCTTGCCTTGCTGGCCTGTCTTTCCTAAAAAGTGCATAGCCATCCATGACAGCATTCCAGTCATGTGAGTTATCCCACCTTGTCTCTGTAATTGCGATGAGATCATAGTCCTGCGACCGCACACAGATCTCTAGTTCTTCTTGTTTATTCCCCATGCTGCGTGCGTTGGTGTGCACGCATTTCAGAGAGGTAGTCAAGCATGTGGGTTTCCCTGGAGGGAAGCAAGAGGATCCACCACAGCCATTCACGCCCTTGAGGTGGTTGGCCTTCTGGAACTCATCTTGGGAGGCACCTAAGGAGCATTTGTCACTGCTCTGCTTGGCCTAGCTTATCCCCCAGTTGGCTAAGTTGGTGTGAGCATTGCCACATTGGGCACCACCCCCCAAGTCCTTCAGTTTAAAGCCCACCTCACCAAGTTGGCACTAACGTTTTGTCAGACTCTGTCACACGAAGGATATTCATAATTATTTCAGACATCTACCTTAAATGACCAAGGTATGAACTACTGTCTCTATATGATTCTTCCAAAAGACAGTGGTAGGTTAGATCAATAAACAACTTCGTATACTTTTCCAGCAGCCATACCCTGGCTACGAAGCTTCTTGTGTTATGACACTGCCTCGCCTGGAACATTTATTTCCAAGTGACATGAGTTAAATTGCATAGTTACGCTGAAATAATGCACATAATTAAACAGCAATGAAACAGGAACTCTGTTGGGAACCACGGTAATTACGCAGTAACTCATGGTGATAATAACTGTGTTCAAATGTATTGATAGATGAAACTGCTAAGAGTAAACCTGTGTTCTGTCTCTGATGTGACAGGCACTGCTGCAGACAGACGATCCCTCCTCCCTCTCTTTTGGAGAATCCAGGTTTGATTTTGGAAAGTTACCTTGTGCTCTAGCTCTCCAAAAATTCCTTTCTGTTGGCTCAGGAAAAATGGTTTGAACGCTGGTTCACATTGCAGTAAATAAAAATTGTGTCAGTAAATGCTATAAATACCTCATTTTATTCTGATACAAAAATATCCACCCTGCCAGGATTAAAATCCTTTCCTTGGTCTCACTTCTTTTGGCTGAGTGGGTTCTGTATATATAGCGCATCCATCCCTCCTGATTCCTCTCAGCTTGTGGATGAGAACTGAGGCTGTTAAACATCGCTCTGCTGAATTTTGGCAGAACTGCCTGCTATGAGATGAGACAGCACGTAGGTTATCGTCTGTATATCTGAAGTAGTACGGCTGTACATGATGTTACCACCCAGCTGCCCAAGGACGCGTCCAGGCGTATTTGAGGCAGCAGCACTTGCGCTGGAGGCAGCACTGTGGGCTGCAATGCTCACACAGCATTATCTACTGCCTCTTTGGCTTTACAGCTCTCAACCGTTTTTCTTCGCAGAGTGAAAAGGATATTGTTGCCTAAGTCAAAATCATTCCCGAACAAAAGAACAGTCATTAGTACGACTCACTTTTCTCCACTGTGAAAGTAGAGAGTGATTGCATGTCTGGACATACTCCTTTAAGCCTGCACAGTACACTACCCTTCTTTTCTCACAACAAAGTATCGTAATTTTAGCAAATGAGTAAGACATCTTAAAAATACGTAATAAAATGAGCCAGCACTGAACTGCAACTGTGTCAAGTTTAATTACTATCTAATGCTCATTAACACGTCTAGGTCCCTTTCGACTGTTCAGTTTCCCCAAAGGGCCAGGCACCACTACAGGGCCTTCGCCTTGCTAGATTCAAGAAAACTTCTGGTGAGCTGTCTGGAGTGCAATCCTCCCAAAGGAGGTGGGGGAAAACTAAGACATTGCCTGCTGATTAGAAAGCACTTTCAATTTTGAACATAGGGACCTCCCAGAACACTTCTGGAGGCTTGCACTGTCTCACGATGCTTCATTAGGATTAGGGTCGTTCCCAGGACACAAGGCTAAACCTGCCTCTCTTTGCTACCCGATTATAAGGATTCTTTAATCTGTCAAAATGCGCTTGAGGAAAATGTCTATATTTTCTTCAATATTCCATGTGGCTTTCTTCAGGTCTTCACCAGACACTTTGGTCTTCATTAAGAGAAACAGACACTTGTTTTACAGCTATGAAAATAGCCAGTGTTTTGCATCCCTACTTAATGCAAACACGTAAATGACATCAACTCTTTGCAAGGGTATAAAGCATTCATAATCTAGACACAAAAATAAATTACAACAGCAGGTAATGGAATTCAGATGAATAAAGATCACAGGATCAAAAGCAGTGCAAATAGGCTACATAAACTACTAGATTCTAAATCAAAAACGGGTGGGAACAGACAAGGGAAAGCAGAGCCACAGTGGGAGATGTTAAAGGGGTGAAGAGGAAGCAGAGAGGAAGGAGCTCAGCATTACAGAGGGGGGGGATGTCATGTGGGACACGTAAGTGATGTCTGGGACGATGGAAGCAATAAGCTGACCACCAAAAGGGTGGTCAGAAAGAACGGCAGAGAGGGAAAGCAATGGAGATGGAGATGTAGGTAGATGAAGTTGCATGAGGATTAGCAGTCGCCTCTGTCAGTAAATCTCAACGTTTACCATGGCAAGGTAAACGAACCTCCCTGAACCTCCCTTCCCAACGCTTTTGGCGTAGGAGCAGAGTGATCATCTGCATCAGCCTCTGACATCCACTCCGGGCTCCCTCTCAGGAACCCCAAGTGCTGAACAGGCAGAGAGAGGGCAAAAGAAAGCGTTTAGGAGCTCTGGTTTGGTACACTTAGCTCGGAGAGGTAAATCAAGATGCTTGTTATGATTCTCATTTCCTGGTATATTGTGATAATTATACACATTCAAGTTTCAGAATTGGTAGAGATTCTGTCCAGATTAGGCTATAAATAGATACAACAATCTAGAAGAAATCTCTGGTTCTCCACCCTTTTTCAAAACATGAATATATATAATTGCAATAATTCACTAGTAAATTAACACAGTGGCAAGTTATAATCAAAGCCTTTTAGGAACTACACAATACGTCAACCTAATCAGTGTTTTGTATTTGTTTTTACTTCAGGCTCTTTTAGTGATTTCAGTAACCATCTAATTGCTTGTTATCTTGATTTTCTGAACAGAGTTGGCATTTTTTTGCTATGATAACTAACTCCTCATAAATCTTATTAGCTGCTCAGTATTTAGAATTCCCAAGAAACTTTTGAATTTAACAAAAATAATGCTGTACATTGCCTATTATTTATTGTATCACCCTTTGTCTTTTTCTATTATTTTGGTCTTTGCAATTTAATTTAGTGATCAATCAATAAGTTCTGGCATCTAGGTTAGACTGTGCCATTAGAAGGGGCACTACATCTTATTCAAAAGTCTGGCTTCTCAACCATCACACACAACCCCTTGATTTACTTCTGAAACCAACACCTTAGCTGCTAGTGTTTACCAGTCTTCTCTATTACCAGAAAGGTGATAACAGTCAAGTTCCTCACCACTGCACAGATTTATCTCATTACAGTGGTCTGGGATTCCAAGCCAGCCCTGCTCTTATAGCACTGCTGCAGAAGATTTTTAATGATAGCTGGCTATCTCTTAGAACCCCAAAGTGGCTTTAGTTCCCTTTACAGAGGCTTGTAGAAACACTTCCTTTTGATCATCTTTGATTTCTAGAATTACACTCTTCAATTTTGCCAGATTTGTTCAAGTGGAAATGCAAGTTCAAATCCACTACCCCCAATACTGCCCACCGGCGCAAACAGTCCGTCACCAACAGTTGTGCTGCTAGTATTTTCCACATCATCCTATTTAAAGAATATAGCTACTCTCCATTTCCCATGCATGAAAGCCAGCTAGGAAGCCCATCACGACCCATAGATAAGACACTCTTCTTGAACATAATTTACACTTTCAAGGACAACATGCAAACATAACAAACAACCACTAAGTTGAAGCAAAGAGCACTCTAATCCCTCCCCCCAACTACTCAAAATTTTTTTTGTACTACTTACAAGTGCCAAATAAATAAATAAAACCCCCTAGGATTAGTTTATTAATATAGACAGTGGACAATTCATCCAGCTCTTTATTTCTGCTTGATAAACATTGACTTGGAAGCACGAAGAACTAATGTCTCAGAGGTGATGTGGACTTCAGGGTTGTTACAGGGCTTGGCCTAAGTTTCAATGGGAAACCTTAACTTTGGAGTGCAATACAAAACTTCCATTCATTTACAAATATTTATAAATTTAGGCTTAAAAGAACTAATGTCCTGGCACACCGACAAACTGCAACATACTCTGGCTCAGAGTTACCCTTTTCTTCCTTTTCCTGCCCCCTTCTTTGGAAGCTGTGACTTCTCTCTAAGAATCAAGCACCAAAAAGACAATAAATTCCTTCTCTAGGCATGTTTTGAGCCATGCCTTTTGCACTTGAAAGCAATAGTGCCTATTCTACAATGCAAGAAAACATAGCGCCTATAACAAGAAATAAAACCATCAAATATATTTGCAGATGATTGCTGTAAGCTACAGAAGGCACCAGGGATCTGAATGGCAACCTTACAGTTACAAGATGTCTGTTTTCCGTGGCAATTTTCTAATGCACCATTTTTTTCAAGTAAGAAAACACGCTGGTAGTTAATCACACTGTGAATTTAACTCTCTTGCTTCCTTTATATTTACACATCAAAGAATTCAGACCTCGAGAATCAGTAACTTCTTCAGTCAGCTGCTCAGTAGGCACTTTGGCTTTTTTGTTAGGCAATTAAGAAGCCCTATGGGACTTTTCCTTGCTTGCCTGATACATCATTCTTCCCATTTTCATTTTTTTCACTCTTTGTTTCGGCTTTCTGTTATTTTGTCCTCTCAGATAGTTCATGCAACTAATGAGATGTCTTGTTTTTCTTATTTGCATCCACAGATTCATTATGAATCAACATTAATTCTTTTCCCTACAAGGGTTTTACAGCAGTCACACATCTATCTCATCTTGCAGTTAATCAACGACTCTGTAACGAAGGGTCATTTAGTATTGCTATTATAAACATATTTTTTCAGGAAGGTTAGGCAACTTCTAATTTGTGGTAAGCTCAGCAACTCTGATTTACTATTAATTATGAATATGGTTTGGTTACTTTTCTTGAGTCATTGAGCTGCAAAAAGGTTTTGTTTTGAAATACCTTCAGATAAGGAAGTGTTGCTTAGTGGTACTTAAACACTGTCTTTAATCATCATGTCAGCAGCAAAGGGTCAGGCAGCCAGTCCTCCAAGTCCCTATTCACACCATTTGCTCTACCCACAACTGGCTGTTCTTTCTTCTAAGGTAATAAATAAGAAAAAGATCACTTAGTGCTGCCATAACTCACAGGCATTACTCACACTTTTCTGAAAGCATGCTGTAAGGGCTTTGCTGCTTAAAGATTGCCTGGTAAAAAATTTCAGTAAACAAAAATCAATAAACCTCCTGCCAAGCACCGAGCATCGTGCAGAACAGCATACTGCTTGGTTCCTATACTGGCAAGTAGCTTCCGTTTGGGTCTTAAAGCCTAATTAATTTATCTTTGACTCCAAGATAGCCAAACACATACAAGGATCTAAAACCAGCATGGAAAAAAAATCAGCCATAAATATCCATTATTAAAACTGGGCACTCTTTCTTATGATAAAGAGGATTTTTTGGTTACTTTGGCCAAGCACTTTCAAGAGACAAAAAACATTAACTTCTCCAGTAAAATTAAGCATATAACTGCTGTTATCATTTGGAGTTTCAATTTTGTTAAAGTTTATAAAAGAAAAGAACAGACTAGTCAGAACATCATCTTGAAACTAAATCTTAAATAGATAAATTTCTAAGAAAAAAATCATTTGATGTTTCAGAAAAATGAAACAAGATTATATGAAAATCTTTATCACACTCTTGGCATTTTCTATCTGATTTTCACATTTTCTTGAACTCAGTAATGCCTTGTTATTCATCAGTAAATGAAGATATGGGAATGAATCATGTGTGTTCAATAAGTTCATAGCAGATGTATTTATACACATAAAAATTTAACAATTTATCCATATAATCTGTAACTCGGGACACCCTATAACATATTTCCTATTGTACAGCCAAAGACAAGCTCAGTGGGAGAGTTCATCTTCAAACTGCATGTTTCCTAGCAACTCTCTTTAAATCAGAGTAGCTTTTTTTAAATTTACATCAATCACTTGGAACTGTTAAGACTGCTTAAAAACATCTCTTTCATCCTGTGAATAAACAGTTCGAATCAGACTAGCAGCTGCAAAAAGGAGAAAAAAGGAAAATCAATTCAATGTTTACTAGAATTTGCTGTGGATTTTGGAATAATGCGTTATTTGTGCCTTTTGGTTCTAAGCTTACACATTTCAGAATAGCTATTGGTGAGATCTATGGGCATTTTTTACAGCTGCCATCCACCATTTCAAAGATCCTCTGTGTTTTAAAGACTACTTTTCAATGATACATACTTATGAGGTAGACTTAGTAGTATTCTGAAGATTTTAAAAGACAAATGATGGTTACTATTGGTTTCATTACCTACAACTAAAGCATTGCTTCTGTAGTCTTCAGATTTTTTCAAAAAACATCCCTTTTTTGAAAGCTTAGTTGATTGCCTGCTAATTATCAGTTGCTATGTTTCATGCACGTATTCTCTGTCAACCCCAGTATAGCCTCAGAGGCACAGAATCTACAGAAATCTCTGTTAACACTTAGTCAGCAAGGCGGGACACATTGATGTACCATCAGAACACCCTTTGGATGAATCCCAACATCAAAACTGCTAAGCCTGAGAGATACCAGAAATCACATCTTCCCATGTCAATCAGAAAGAGTATTGGTGTCATGATTACACATAGATTAAGTCAAGGTGGATTGGGGAGGAACAAAGGTGGGAAAATGGATGATTAAGGGGACAAGAGGGCCCAGTTGCATATCAGCAGTGGGTGGTCAGTACACTCGTCTGGCCTGATTAATAAAGTGTGTCCTGTTTTCTTATTAAATTCCATCTCTGACTAATTTCCTGGGTGAGGAGCTCCCTGTTCGGTGTTCACGTGTGTGTACAGAGGTGCATATGCCATCACTGTGGTGGGACCATGAACCCAAGGGGCCCAGGTGCCCACGGTGGCAGCAAATGGAGAGACTGGAGTGTGTGAGGGGTCTGAGTGGCAGCAACTGGACAAGGGCCACAGGTCACAGGGGCCCATCTATCCAGGAGGACAGTAACTGTGGAAACCAGAGCAGATATGTATGGTGTGGGTGTGCGTGCCAGTGTGTGATCGCCAGCGGACATCAAGCTGGACTTGCCAGCAGTTCAGGTAAGAGGCGTGAGAGCAGGTATTGGAGCTGCTGCTGCCAGCAGTTGGGGACACCTGGGGATCCAGGGCCACGTCTGGGACAGCCTGAGTGTCTTAGGCCAGCTACTGGAGGGGTCCACATTTATGTATGGACACATGCTTTCCACTAACAGGCTTTCACGCTGATCAGCCAGACAGGGTGAGGCTGTTGGGCCATTTCTGTTTGCAGCTGCTCTTGCTTGCTCTCCACTGACCTACGTGTCCAGTCACGTATAGATGTATACATGCACTGCTTGAGCTGCTGAGCATCACTGCTGGCTGGTCCTGGGCGCAGGGAGCTGCTGCAGCCTCACCTCTCTCAGGCAACCAGATTCGGCAACTCCCAACAAAAACAATCATAAAGTTCAGTGAGATGCATCTAACCCCAAATTTCTACAATGATGGGCAGGATTGGCTCCACAAATGCATGAGTGTTTTTCTTTGCAATGCAACACATATGAAAATGCCACTGTTTTATCTTTGTAATACAATAATGTTTATTCATATAAGAAGTAGTTTAAAGTATGGGAATTATATTATAAAAAGTATGACTAATCAGTTTAATGACTGAATCCAGAGGACAATTTGAAATCACTTCTAGGCAATTAATAGGTCTATAAATAAAGCCAAAAGAGATAAGCACTTGATTTTATACATCTGAATCATTCTGCTTTGCTTTTTATTTTTAAATATCAAGGAGAAAAAAGTTAAATAAAAATCCAAACAGGCATATGAGAGTCACAGGCCTGATCTACTGAAGTGTGTGCAAATATTTAAGTATAGGATGAACACATACAGCAAAATCACAGGAGGCACCCGTCAGTTTGCAGGACTGAAGCCTAGAAAACTGCATTTTAGAGATCTTGTTCCAAGTCTCATATCATTGTGACAAGAAATACATTTTGATATGTAGATAAATACAGCTTAGGCAAGTCAGCCACAAAAAAAGACATTTCTCTTTAGTTATCAAAGTTACATTAGTAATTAATTCCATTCCAATAGACTAATTTCAAATAATTACAAATGTTTTAGTTGATAACTACTCTGTTGAATGTAACATATGAGTGTATTCTCTCACAGATGCTATTTCAGTATGGCGATATGCCAAGAAATTGAAATAACCTTCTCATTTAGAAGGTGTTGATTGCAAAGTAATGCCATAACATCTTGCAGCAACTCTACGTTCTTCCAAACAATAAAATGGAGTCCCTACAGACTCCGTTAAACAACTACCTACAGCTCCTGCACAGATATTCTGTATTTACGGCATTCCTGATACGGACCTGGAAGCGTTCATACCAAGGAACACGTGGTCTCCAACACAGGGGCTTTCCCTCTTTAGGAGCTCCTGACAAAACAGATATAATGAAAACTGCAGTGAAGTATACCTGAAAGAGATAATCCTGTCAAAACATGCATCCTACCTGCTTTGATTAAATCTCTAATTTGAAAGTATGAGATGCAGTATGTAGTAGTGCTGTTTTTCAGCACTGAAGAGAGTTCAAATGTTACGATGTCCATTGTCTTTGCTGACTAAATCTTGATCAGACTTTGTGAAAACGTATTGAAATTTTAATATTTTCCACTATTGTCCTAAATTTTTCATACTTTGGCCAAAGAGTAATACGTCCTAATTCTTGATGCCCAAATTTTGTGTAAAATAATAGAATTATTATTACATTTTAATTTTCCAATTAATTTAGGTTTATTTGGGGGTTATATATGGCCCAAAGTACTCAACAAACAAGGTTGGTCATTTAAATTGTAATTTTAAGTACTCACACAATATTAACTGTTCTGATTTTTCATTGCCTGGCCCCACAATTGAAGAGTAATATACTTATTAGTTATTTATTACGGAAAGAGAAAGCCCATCATCACCTGCAGACATTGTTCTATCCAGTGAAAGCCAAGTGATCAGTATATATTCTGATATCTCAGGTGATATGTTAGCACATCTACAAATTAGGAATATCCACACATTAATGTCTTTAAAGAAAAGCAATTACAGATGCTTTAATCTATTAACTTTTAGATATACTTTCTACTACGCTTGCCTTCATCCTTCTTCCCTGACCTCTTCTCCAAAGTGCTCAATGTTTTTTAATTGCATCAAATATTCAACTGAACTAATTTAACTGGAGAGGCATGTAAGGTACCTTTCACATTCAATTTATCTTGAAAACAAACTGATAATATTACTTGCCTGATGTACAGCTGAAATGTCAAGAGAAGAACAGACAAAATGTTACTCACAGTAACCAATATCAGAAACTGAAATAACATCATTATATTCACTGGCAGCTCTGTGCTTTTATACTGATGGAGATACAATGAGAACATAGTCCAGCATGCGTTATTAGTACATTTTAAAAGGGAATGTGAAAGATACTGGTATTTATAAGTACCAAAAAGTGCTGTAGAGCACATTCTTTGGTCTGCTAATGCATCTGTCAAATGAATCATCATGGCAATAGAAATTTGGTCATTTGGTGTTTCTATTTCTCAAAATATCACAATAAATAATTTTTTAAATGTACAACATTTGTACTGTAAAATTATCTTCTGAAACATTCTGAGAACTTTGGAGGTCTCCTTCTTTTGATATGAAAGTTTTCTAGTTCTCATTACAGTACCAACAATATGAAAAAAAATTCTAATGGGGGCAATACTTGCAAAATATTTTATATACATAACTAAACTCATCAGGCATTTCACAATGTAGTTTTATATATCACCTTTTTCTTCTCATTAACACAGAGTAGCTCTACATGACAGCAAAGATAGCTTCTGTGCTGATGGTATAACTGAAAATGCCTTTTCTAACATATTTAAATATGGTAATAAGTCAGTATTATCTTAACTGAGAGATGGAACTTACTTACATTACTGTTTGATTCAGTGGTCCATTTTAATGTTGCAACCTGGCTTTTCACTTATAGTAATCACAAAAATGCTATGGCAATTTTGAAGAGCTAAAATTTTAGTATTTGTGAGCTGTCACAGGATCTAAAGACCAAACTTTTCCAGATCATTCTTTAGACTCTTAAACAGAAACAAGATGATAAAGAGAGACAGGAGCATACAGTCCTTTGTCAGTATGGCATATGGAGACTGAAGGATTTAAGTAGAAGCACAGTAGAACAAAGGAAATAATATGATGGTTTAGGACTTCAGGACCAGGAAATCAGGAATAATGTCTGTGTGATCATTTTGACGTGTGCATTTCAAAGCTGTTACATTTCAAATTTAACTCCTGCTTTACACTTTCTTAAGAGTAGAAATAGAATTAAGATCAGATGCCAGCACATAAAAAATGTTGAAAGCTAAATGTTTGAGAGGGAACTTGTGTTAGGTTTTCTATGGGAATAAAGTGTTATGTGATTTTCATGAAAAGATGAGCTTCAGAATACATGCAGCAACCTTCACTCCAGGAGGCACCAGCTCCCCTCATAGTGTATGTACCAAAGGCAGCTTGAAGAGCTACCCTAACAATGAAGCTTCCTTCCTGCTTTTTCCTGTATTATAGCACTGCATATTTGCTTGCTATGAGCAGACAACTCAGTCGTTTATAAGCTGAACTCTATAGACATTTATAATGGATGGAAAAGAGCAAATGACAGCCCAAGCATCAGCAATATAGTGATAAATAATGTACTTTAATTTATTTCGTTGTTGTACATGAGAATTGAATAAATGCTAAATTTCTCCCGTGTGATGTGCGTAAACCCCCCTTTGCCTGTAACTACAGTAACACGGCCAAGAATGGATTTATTGATACAGACAAAAAGAAAAACTCTCTTCATCTATGCTATCATATCTGACACTTGAGATTACAGTTGAAGAGCTTATTTAAGGCACACTGCTATACTCTTCCAGTAAATTACGTGGAGAATACACTTTATACTTGCCTACATGTCTTATCAGAAGAAAAGCTATTAGACTGAGGAGAAAGAACAGACTAAGCAGATTTTCTTTCCTTCACTAACCTCTATCTTGATACGTGTTTTGAGGTATACAGTTTGAAGAAACCAGTTACTAATGTACACGATTACCACTCTCAAAATAATACAGGGCTCTGTCTATAACATACAATGGGTCAGATGATTTCATTAATTGCTAATACTTTTTACCACCATTATTTTATGCTTCATGGCACATCTAAAGATTATTTGTTCTAACACATCATTAGTGTTTTTAATAAAAATGCTTGCATTTAGCAATCTGTATTTATCCTGCAGAGTGTGACCCTACAATGAAAATAAAAAAAAAAATTTGAATTAAATCGAGAGAAACGGTCAGGTGATAGTTTTAAGTGACCAATATCAAGAGGTCTGGGTCTCCATTATGTTCTGAAATAAATGGGAATCATCCTATGTCTCATAATTTTGATTTAAAATGTTTAGCTAAAATTAAATGTAAAAAACATAGCAATCTACAGATATTAGTATTACACTAAGAGCAAAGCAATATATTTGTAAATCAAAGCTACATAAACAAGCCAGTGTCAAAATGAGACTTAAAATATCAAATCGGTTAAGTCTTCACATTGGCATCCCATTATCAAGTAATCAATTCTTTTAAATGCTAAGGTTTATCTGGAAATTACTATCTGCTGTTGTGAAAAAATGGAATGACTTTGACTAAAATCTGTATACATTTTGAAGATATTTTGAACATCTTTGTATTCAGTACTGAATCTGTATCTTGAAGACGGTTCTAAAGGGTTATTTAGTGCTTAAACCAGAAACTTGTTGTTACTGATTTTGCAGATTTCAATTCATTTTTCATTTTTGATGTGGTATATAAACCTCTGCTCTTCCCAATTCCCAGCAGGCATAGGATAGATCTTAAAAAACCACACAGGTGGAAGAAGTCTGACAGCTTTTGTTAGCCTCTTACAGCAGGCATTGTAAAAGTTTCCTTCAATTCAAGAAGACACTTTAAATAGAGTATCTTTGCGAGACACTATTTCAGGTGTCGCTTTGATGCAGGAAACTTCCTTTCTGATGTCTTCCCTTTCAGAGCTTTATTGACATTCGTGCTACCAGGCAGGCACACAACTGCATGCTACAACCAAAGCTCAGAAGTCTTGGGCATTTCCCACCTAATAATGCCAAAGGAAGGAAATGCAAAAGGAAATCTCATATCACAGGAAGTTTTTGACTTGTTCAGCTTGATAATATCTGCTATTTGGAATTAAATGTAAAATCCCTCCTGTTACACTTGCAGATGAAAAAAAGTCTGGTTAAAAAAACCCCAACAATTAACAATAAGAACAAAGCGGCCACAGTTTTCTTCAATGCTTAGAAAACCATGGCATTCAGTGCAGAAAAGAATAAATTACGGAGGTCATAAACCAGAATGGGTGAACTCTGGACAGCAGCAACTCTGAAAAGCATCTAGGAGATACAGTGGACAAGCAATTTAACTGGGGTTTCCAGGGCGATGCTATGGCTAAAAGAAGTGTGTGACCCTTAGGGATTAAATGACTAAGAAGTACAGTTATCATGTGAATTTGCTTGTTAGAAATAAGCAAATTTGCTTGGAACTAGCATGACTTATATGGGAACAGTGTAAATAATTATGATGCTGGATGATATTTATTGAAAGAAACTGGAAAAAAAAAAGAGTATGGAGAGATGTAAAATATACATATATATACAATAAAAGCAGAGAAAATGCCTTATGGCAAGAAGTTTCCTCGTTCAACCTGTCTGGAATACCAAGGAGACGACTGAGGAACATCCTGGCTGCAGGACGAAATTATGGGTTGAAAATACTGGAGACAAAAGGCTTCTTTAATCTATTAGAAAAAGGCATAATAAAAACAAAAAGCTGGATATTGATTCTGGAGTGGTTTAGACGGGATTTATGGCGAAATTTTAGCAAAGAATACAGTGACATTCCCAGTTCTTGAGGTCTGCAATAGTTACACTAAATATCTTCTTGCAAAGCATAAAGTACTGGACTAAGCACTGAGGCAGCTGGTTGAAACTTACTGACCTACCTCTGAGCTCTTACAGTCGTTTAAGAACTGGAGCTGCAGAAAGAAGGCAGATTATGATGTCCTGGCACAGCGTTTCCCCAGAGTGGGATCCTGTGTTTTCAGACTGGCAAACCTATTTACCTGTTCCCAAAGCCAGCACCTCCAGTTCTACTCCATTTAATAGCACCTCGGTTTAGTGCTTTCAGGAAAGGGCACTGTTAGACCACAAATTAAATTGCTAGGCTCCACTGAGGTTCAAAGTAGATAATTTTTTAGTGTGCAGCAATTTTTATCGCTCCTAACAAGCAAAAAACCTTCAACCTACTTCATGTTTGAGTACTACAAACAGCTGCAGAAACTGCAAACAAAGCTGTGACCAAGAGATCAAAAACACAGAAAGAACTGATTGTAAAAAAAACTTCTTGATAATAGCTACATCAATAATAAAAGGACTTCAGATGATAGTGTGTTATGAATTATCTTGAAAGATGTTCAATTCACATGGAAACAAACTACCTGCATGAAAAAGATCTTTATAACCAGCAGCCACTCAGCATTCCATCAGCAGCAAGATTAAAAATAGATCTCAATGTATTATGGCTAGATGTCACTGCTTCTCTCTTAAAAAACAAGCTTCATGATAAATTTTAAGTTTATGCAACAGACCATATGTCAAAGAGCTTATTTTGAGAAATTTTCATCTTGATACTTCAAATGTTAAAGGTAAAGATTTTCAAGATTGGTTTTCAGATCTATTGTAAAAATAATAATTTTCAAATTTTATTTTGGGTGTTCCCTCTTTTCCTTTTTCTAAGTATTTTACCCATTGCCACCAATGAATTTAGCACTGGCATTTCAAACCTCATTGCTCTAGATGAAATGCTGCTCACTCTCGGACCTTCTACACTTCCATTGATTCCCCAAACACAACTCAGTTCTTATCTCTCGGGTTTTATTTTTTGTCCATTTTTGCCTATATTCAAGCACATTCAGATGCACATATGCACACCCATTCCAATTCTTGTCTGAATCTGTCTAGTACCAGGAACCTGTAGCATCAAGAACCAGCATTGTTACACCTTTGGTTACTAAACAAAAGGTTCCTTTTATAGCACTTTACCATTCCGTATAAGTATTAGCTGAATCTTCGTAAGTCAAGTACTCTATGGTATGTACCCCTTACCATAAGGCACGCTTTCTCATACGTTCGTTATTCTCATGATTTTTCTGTGGAGCCACTTAGATATTTTAAAATCTGCCTGAAAGGCATCTGCAGCGTTTTCCTCAATCTTACTTAGTATTTCTTAGGTTATTATTATCAAACATCAGAGAAGGCATAGGACTACGATACTGATTATCTCTGAGACTCCCCGTGTCTTTTTTAAAGCCATCCATCTCACAGAGAAGATAAACTAATCTGCAGAAATTACTGAATTGTACAGATATCTACCGGGGGGTGGGGGCAAGAACTGAAAACCCCAGGAACTGCTAGTCTGAATATCTTTCCATTCTGCTCTGCATTGTAGCTATTCAGCATTAAGGAAGAAACAGTTCATTCCTTAAACCTGTTTTTAAAAATCTCGTGGCATGATTTTGGTTCTGTGAAATGCAGTTAATGAACTGTGCACAACGATTTTCTGTTAGATCTTGGCCTTCCCTATTATTTAATTGGCAATTAGTTCAACATACCGCATTGCATGCACTGCTGATGTTACCAGGTTACCAGGACAGAAAGTACTTTTTCTGAAAGGAGTAAAAGCAAAGGAAAAGGGTATATGAAATTCCATCACTGGAAAGGGTGTTTGAAAACCCATCACTAGCAGCACTTGGCAAAGACTAAAGAAGGCTAGCAGATTGCGAAAACAGTCTCAATAGGGAGTATCCTGCCAAAGGTCAGTGTGATGCTGCATAAAAAGAACAGAATAAAAAGAGCTTAAAAAATGACCATAACATTCTTCAGATTTCTTGGCTGTAATTAACTTATAAATCCTACAGCTTTTATTTTTATTAGTTCTCCATCCTTTTAATGAAAACTGAAATACAACACAACCAATTATATTTGCAATGTTTCTGGCTGTAATATAACAAGTGGAGGATAAGGAAAGAAATGACCAATATGTTGGCTGCTGCTGCTTTTTCTGCATCAATAAGACCATTATGGCCTCAGACTATAACCTCAATTCTCAGCCAAGTCAGCCTAAGTGAATCTCAGATTTTTAAAGTGTCTCAAGAAGCCGCCTGATTTACCCCTGTGTTACTACACCTTCTGTCTAAGGTTACACAACTTAAAAATTGAAGCAACGAAGCACTGAACTAGGACTACGTTTTAGCTGTACAATTTTCTGTTAGCTTTTAAAGAATTTTTCAAAAAGTTTTTGTGGGATACGAAATGTCATTTCAGGAGTTAAAAAAAGAGCACAGCTGATTTTAAAGCGCTATATGGACTCTTTTTTTTTTTTTCCAGGTAGAGAATTATAGGCAACAATCTGTCCTAATGTCTTGAAGCAGATAAAGAGTAAGTGATGTATGTAACTATTGTGCATCTCTGCCGTGAGGCAGCTGCTGCTTTTGTGTTACTAATGGATTCCTCGGTTGGCAGAAAAGGAATCTTCAGTCCTTTTTCAACAGGTGACAGGCAAAAATAAATTGCAAATCCTTGAGTTGGCCTGACAGGGAGCCAATTACCATTTCAGCTGACCAGAATCACTTGAAAAGAAAAGCAAGGAAGAAGAAACATGACAGAAGATGACAGAAAGATGACAGAAAACAAACAAAATTGGGTGAAAAAGACAAGTGGATTCAACGCTGAAAATAAGAGAAGCCTCAAAATAAAATTAGGATAGCCTCCTAGTAGTTGTGCTGTTTTCCTTCCTTTTCTTTTGCATTTGATGAGAGTAAATGCTAAGACCAGGCCCCTGTGGACTTGGTCTATGGATCTTTTCTGGTATCTTAACAAAACACACTTTGCCCCTGGCAAGTTATTCCAGTTCATTATTTCAGTGATTTGGGTTTTAATGGAGCGCTGCATCTTATTCAGCATTAAGTATTGGCATGAACTTGGGAGACAGCGTGGGTGGAAGAGGGGAGGGGACAGAGGGAAGGTTTACTGATCCCTCCAATTATAAAGCCCTGCGCAACTTGCCTGGAGGAGGGAAGGGTACTGGCCTCAGGGACAAGAGTGCAAAGAAAAAAAGGGATAAACATGGTGATTTGGCTTAATAATATGCTGCCTACTATATCAAACTGGATTAGATACAGTTCATTTCCTGCAAAGGTTTCCCAAGCTTTGCTTTACACAACCTTGTGCCAAACGGGAGAGTTGCTTCCTGCTAACCCCTAAACGTGGGTTTAGGAGAAGGATACAGATTTAGTACAAAGCTGACTTTCACACGGTCCTGATGGTGAGCCTTAGCACGTGGCATCTCCTACTCTGGAGCTTGCTCATAAACTGTCCCCCAGTACCCCAGCTGGGTGAACAATGATGGGCAGATGACAAAGACCTCTCCCACGGATGCAATTTTACCACGCGTAATAGCTTAGAGCAAACCAGCTTACAGACTATATAATGAGTGGCAGTCCTAACACAATACCTACATGTTTCTTTCCTTCAGAGTTTGCGGAAAACGTGCCAGTACATATGGTGTTGCTGGTTTTGTAATTCACAGCATAAGGAGTTTGATTTGATTTGATCTATATGTAAAAATGCAGCGGAGAGAAACATAATTGAAAATCACCAATTTTCTGTCAGCTGCTTATCTTCTTGTTGGAATGGGTATAAAATCTGAGTCCTTTGGGAAAGGGAACAAGGAGTGCCACTGGAGACTAGCCTGTGCAAGGGTGGGATGATGGGCAGCTCAGACAACATATTCACCGGCTCCTCTGAATCCTGTTCTTCAACCTGCATCACAATGAGTATCCTGCCTTTGCAGCCGACAGTAAATAACATCAGATTTGGGTATTCATAACGGAAATACCTTTTATCAGGAAAGAGTGGCTTATATTACCCAGATTACACAGAAGTGGATCCTCAGGCAACTTTAAATGTTCCCAGCTCCCAACATGTCTGTTATATTGCTTCCCACCACACAGAAACAGATTTTTTCTTTTCAAAATATTCCATTAGAAATAAAATAAACCGCTCTCTACCAGATCTCAAAACACTTTTTAAAAGCCTCTCCTAAAAACTTAATTTCAGGTAAAAAGAGAAGGTTACATCAGTGTTCTTACTCTTTAGCACAGGAAACACAGGACTGGCATTCACTTATTGTCACAAAATGGGGGGAATTAATATCTGAAGGTGTGCTTCTGTCTGCCCTCCAGAACTGTTATATAGAAAATTATTAGAGGTAAACAACAAGAGCTTTTACTGAACAAAATCAAAAAAAAATATAAATGATGAAAGCAAGAGGACCCCAATTCCAAGAGCTCACAAGATCTCCTGCCAGAAGAACAAGCCAAAAAAAAAACCAAACAAAAGAGGAGATGTAGAAAAGATTAGCTTGTTAACAGACTTCTGCCTGGCAGATACCATGACAATGCATCTCTTATGCATGCTTTCCATACAGTGTTGGTAATTCCTCCTCCGCTCGCCATGCCAGGTACAGTTAACGTAAAGCCCCAATCTCCTGTGCCGTGTGCATGATGGACACGCTGAGGTTCTTGATCAAATTTCTTTCCCTTTTCGCTCTCTGTTGCATACCTGTTCTCAGCCCACAGCAAATGCTGACCTCTTTACACCAGCCCCTGGCTAGAACATCTGTCAAAAATGAATAAGCTTTGCAAAAATACTACCTTCTTTTTAGACCAGTTTCCTAAGGAAAGGAGCTGTAAGCAATCAAGCTGCTTGTCTGTCTGTCTGAGAGCTTCTTCCTCCTGAGTAACTTACACCTTCACCAGTGGTATTTCAATTTCAACCAAAGTTGACAGAAGTCTGCAGGACATAAGTAAGTTACCTAAAAGTGTCATGGAAATGTCTACCCGGGTGCAGGAGGCATGCCGGCTAAGCACCGTCCCTAAGGGAACGGCAGGAATGGCGTACAGCCACGGTAACAAAGAACCTGCACAGGACTGGTCACTCGGGGACCTCTGAGCCATGGGAAGAGCTCTCTGGGGGCTGGCAGTTCACCGTGGATTGGGTAATGCAAAACCAGCATGCAACGCCACAGCAAACCATGGTTCATAAATTCTGCCACTCACAGAACTCTTCGTTTTCTAATCTCCATTTTACTTCACAGGATAACCAATTTGACAAAGAAATATTGTCCATGCTACTGTACTGGACCCTGTCCCACCCTAGGTTCATACCTGCGTACTGCAAAACCATGCAACCAGTAAGTGCTTCAGAAAAAATTTCATAGTTGAGAACTACCAGGCATAAGACGTCTCTCCAAAATTGAGATCACAGATGTTTTCTGCTTAGTCTGATGAGACGGTTAGGAGAAGAACTCTCAGAACATCTATGCAGAAGTATAAGAAATTGTTTTGAATTTATCTCACAAAAAATTTATCAATTTATGTTATCATTGATATGAATTACATATGTAAAATTTTTTTTCTCTGCATGAATAGATTAACTTTTATTTAAATCCTAATCAATGTAGATGCAGAACAGCATTGGCCACATGGGTTTTCATCAGAAAATTGTCTCTCTTCAAAGAATTTAGATATCATCTAAACAAAATTACATTTCTTCTACCATTTTAAACATTCAATGAGAACCTGTATCACATAAGAGGGATATTAAAGATTTTAAACATGTTACTTTCATGGCATTTTATATATATTTTGAAGAAGAAACAAATAATTATACTGCATGAAATCCTATGAGGAACTAAGTCTACTGTAACTAAACAAGAACAAAGTATCTAATTAAAAATAAATAATATAATATAAAAACTGAAGAGGGTCTTAAAAGCATTAATTATGTTCCTATTATATGGCTGCAGGTTACTTGGAAAGAAGTCAACCACCTATTATTTTTATAAACAGGGTCTATACAGAATATTTGGTACTCTAAAATTCACCTGATTTCAGCTACAATGTTAAGATGCAAGATTTGTTTCATCAATATATCTCAAAGTTCAAAAGATTGTATTAATATCAAAGAAAACTAGAACTATACACACTCTTAAACCTCAGAACTGATTTGACTGATAAAGTTTACATTTATAAAATATTTATTGGGGGTTTGAGGACTCAACTGACCTCACGAAAGGCACCAGTTCATGATTACTGGGCCAAGTTTGCCATTAAGAAGCTTAGGGCGAATTGCTCAGAGACACGCAGAGTTAGTCCGATTCCTGCCACACTAAAAATCAATGCTTATCACAGATCGTGGGAATGCCCCTTATAAAAGTAACTTTTGCTGTTCTTAACCTGTATCTCTGTACCTTGCACACACATTTGAACACGGTTCACAAGGTTTATAACCCAGTTACGAGAAAGGGCTGTGAAAAGCCTCCCCTGGGGCCTTCGCTGCTCCTTGGGTTGGAGGCTACGTTGAGCTTAGGCTCTTGCCTGAGCAATGCTGCAGGCACCTGAGCCCAGCCCTGACATTGCCTCGCTGACTTGACCTTGGACTTGCCTCTTCACTGTGAACCTGTCTGGCAATCTGGACTCTTGCCCGACTCCTGGTCTCCATCACTGGACCTCCTCTGCTATTATTCTTCAGTTATAGACAGAGAGGTGTATGTCTATGTACATCCAAGCGCGAGTACGGTTTAAGTGGTAAGAAACAAAAGGATTCATATGTTTGCACGTGTGCGTATGAAAGGTGAGTGGGGAAGGTTGTTACGGCAGACTATGTGTGTAAACAGGGACTGTAATGAGTTGATGTGTGTGTGTCCAAGCTGGGGAAGTGGTCAGAGCAAAGGGGAGTGGTGATCTCATTGAGGATGCTGCCCTTGCCCTGGCTCCTGGCGTGCCTTCTCCTGCAGAGCAGCCCACTCTTGCAGGCTCTGAGAGATCGCATGATCTCCTTCTAAAGGCAAAGAGCTGAGCTTGTACACAAATGGAAAAAGACTCAGAATAGGTAATTTTTATAGACCATAACAATTTGCATCAGATATGACAAGGTCACAGAGAGCTATTCTGAATTTACTGCATCCAACAGGTTAGTACATTTAAGTTAAGATGGTATTTTCTGAAGACAACTGGCTAATTTTCATATCAAGGAGACACTTCCATTCTATGCCTGTCTTCAGGAAACAAAATGAAGAGTTTAAAACTTTGCTGTGCTCTGTGTAAGAGTCCAGACAGAGGATTATTACTGTTCATTGTCAGCCAAACTTCAGTTTTCACTTGCAGAGCCAGAGAAGAACTCCAGGACAATCACTGAGGCATTGTCCATGCTTTTGTAGTCTGGTGGCAAGCTTCCTACGTCACAAAAGCAGCTGGGGACTGCTCAGTTCCAAATGCCCCAATGCCAAGCTTGTTTGTCCCAGTTTCAGTAAGTTACAGCAAAATAAAGCGAACGCGCACACTTTATTTCCTGGCTTTCTGCAATGGGTTCATCTTTAACAGCCTGTGCTGACCTACCAACCATTTACAAGGGAAGATGATTTTCATCACAAAGGTAGCTGTTCAAAAGTTAATTTTAGAGATATACATTACTTGATGTTGTCTACTGCTAGTATATAAGACATTCTACAATATCTCTACTGTTGAACTGCCTGTAAAAGTATACAGTTAATAAAAGAGACAAAAGTATATATACAATAAAACAGATGTGCAAAAAATATTTGTTTTGCTTACTTAATGCCAATCTTGCTTGTAAAAATTCCATCACTGTATTTGGCAAAGAACATGTTAAAACCATTCTATCTTTACTCATGCTAACATGCAGAATTATTATTGTTTTACAAGTTTAGAAAAATTAAGCAAAAATGATGGTGAGAAAAGTCTATCCTCTTTTAGGTGATGTTCTGCCAATACTTAATTGTCATTATTCTGTACACACTGATAGAAAGTGTTCCACTGCCTACCAACTGATCTTACATTTTCCATACTTGCAGCAGTTAGAATGATACTTGTACTTAACAAACAAATAATTTTAAAATGCTTATAAATATGTGTAGTCCCTAGTTCAAGAAAAGATACACATCCACAGTGACATTCATACAGGTGCAGATGATTCACTTAGTGTTCCTGCCTCACCTTGCTTCCAAAGTTGAAGTCTTCTATGTGGCTCAGGCTGACTGACAATATTCAGAGTTCTATGCTGTATTTTTCTCCAAAATGTTATGTCACTTTAAAAATCCTGCTACAGTCCCTGTCTTTAAAAATTCAGCAGCCATGGTCCTGTATCTCAAGGTTCTTTGTATTATCATCCTATGTATCACCATCAACATTATGTCCCTCCTTTGACACCAAATCAGACTGGTTAAGCCTGAAGACCCGGCCAACTACTTTACTAGGAAAGTAACCACATTAACATGAACCTTTATTTAGTGGTAAGGTAATAAAAAGTAGAAATCTATTTCTGTATAGATAATTGGTACAAGGCCTTTTACTTCCCTCTTGAGCCTCTAATTTTTCTTTGTCGTTCAGTCTGTAGTGAAGGATTTCCCACACGTGCTTCCTTTTAAATGTCTCAGAAGAGCAACTGCTTACTTTGCAAAAGCACAATAAAAAGGTCCGTCTCTACAATTTAAAATAAAATGCCATCACGAGATTAAATCAGAACCCTATCCATTTCATGAAGTGTACAAGGTTACATAATTCCCCAAAGATAAATTGCCTTAGGACATATATATCTTTCTCCAATGCAAGGAAAGATTCACACGAACCCACAGATTGTCTCGCAAAAGGAAGCTGGAATTTTTGCAGAGATAAATTGACATTCTGTTCACGGTGATCATCTGCGTTACAAATGCCAAAACAAACCCAAAACAAGTAAGACAAAAAAAGACACTAGTGATGGA
The DNA here is from genome assembly GCA_008711295.1 of Anarhynchus alexandrinus. Lineage (NCBI taxonomy): Eukaryota > Metazoa > Chordata > Aves > Charadriiformes > Charadriidae > Anarhynchus > Anarhynchus alexandrinus. The sequence goes on from VUYV01000069.1 coordinate 674,637, forward strand.
AGCTAGATCCTACAGACTGTTTTGTTCTGGTCTCTGGCAATGAGAGAGAAGAAATATTTCCTTAGCCCACCACCACCACAAGCTCCAGGATGAAGTAACCAGACTTACCCTGTCATAGCTGCCAAGCCCTGACTGGCCCGTGCCTGCCTCAAATACTTAACTTCCAGGAGACCAGTTCTCACTGTTCTGCCAGGAATTGATTGCGGCAGTTGTGAGCCAATGTAGGATGTTGTCATGAAAGGGCATTTTCTGTAGGAAGAAAGCCCAGGAGACTGGCCATCCAAGAAGGGACAAAAAATGCCCTATACACGTGCTGCAGTACAACCCACCTCTTCCCCAGGGGAAGATAGTTGTGATGCCTTTGCAGTCCACTTCTTTGCTATCATAGTACATCAGACATGATGGTGATGGTCTTTGTGCAGGACCTTAAGGGTAGGATAATCAGGCACTCCAGCAAAGTTCACACTTCTCCAGTCTGCTCTGTTGAGTTGTTCAGTGATGACAAAAGTCTGCCCATGCCTACCTACTGGGGCTTGGGGGACCTGCAGGCCACCTTAGCAATGCTAATTACAAGCAGATTTTGCTTTTAAACACACTATAAACATGAAGAGGAAACATGAAATGTGCTACAAAGCACTAGAAACCAAGTCCTGAGTGGGTTAAAAATTATAGAGGGAACACTGACGGCAATTCCGCCCTAATCCCCTCTTAACATCTCCTGAAGAAGGGAAGACCATTGGCAAAGCAGTCCATCTACTGCGGTCAACAACATCAGACACTTGCAATGGTGTTTTCTAGGATGGGACTCTTTTCCATTTACATGGTATAGACTAATGTACTACTGTAAATGGTATCAAACTTCACTATGTAACTAACTGAAATCTTTCCATGCCTCAGCTTTATTCCCTTCAATTATTTACAGCTATTCACATTTGGGGTTTTATTCTGTTTTGTTATCATTGGCACAGTTAGCAAAATTGGCACCTTACAGTGATCCTTATGCATAATCATTTAGACTGAATTTGGACATTAAGTCATAGCTAAATTGATCTGAGTAGAGCTTTGTTCATTTAAGCTGCAGGATGAACAGTTCCAGGAGTGGAGCATGGAGTCCATTTCTTTGATTGCTTTGATTTTCAGTAACTGTATTAGTGCCATAGCTCAGCAGCATCCAATAACTCATTGACGTATTCTTGTAAATAATTTTGGTGCAAACAGTAATTTCAGTAGAGTGTAACTGTTGGGCAATTACCTCTTTTATAGAAAAGCATTTGCAAATGTTTGAGAGAGATGAGACTGAAGATTAGTAAAAGGTATTTCAGTAATTAACTACTATAAAATAGAAGTTTCCTTAAGGGTCTGTGTGGAAAAAAATGTAACATACACCACACAAACTGTAGTGTACTGAACATTACTTAAGTGCCATAGGTTGTCTATTAAATCCCCTATACTTCTTGCTGAAAAAGCTTAAAGGTAAAGAGGGACAAACTGCAAATCTCAAGGCTTCTCCCTAAAGCTCTGGGAGAATGTGCTCTCCTTACTCATGAAGATAGCCTGAAATATTATAATGCAATATAGAATGCAATTTTTCCCGACATTGGCTTAATCCAGAGTGGTGCTGGACTCCTGCTGTTCCTACCAAACAGCAACTTCCAGGGATGCTCATAATCTGATGTTTCATTCCAACAGGTGCGAGTAGTAGTTATAGATGTTCAGCATCTTTTAAAATTAAGTCCTGTGTCACTGTAAATGATTTGATTGCTTTAATTTCAACACGTCTGGCCATAACATGCGCTTTTGATGAACGAATGAAGATACACAGTAAATGCTATAGTGAATTATGATTGTACAAAATACATTTAACCAGCCTAAGAGGTGAAAGGAAAGACAATTTCAAAGAGACTACCTTTGCTGGTGAGTCTGGTGCTTTAGCTTTTCCTTAGAACTGAAATTTCTGTATGCAAATTTTGTTTTTAAATTTTCCATCTTTTTTTGAGAAAAAATCTACCAGACTTCCTGAAAGAATAAATAAACTCTTAATCTCCATCATGGGTCCAGAAACCCAGCATCTTTCTTCCCCTACTCTCCTATTTGTACACAACAGCTCTTATCCTGGGAACAGTCAGACAAAACCTATTTATTGCTAATACAGTTAAGCCAGCTTGCCTTTGTGCTGCAGAGGAGCTGCCTGTATGTGAGTCTTTAAGATTTAGTAATTTTGTTGAAATGGACAGAAGAATGTGGGATTTAAAAGGAGAAGACTTACGGAATTAGACATTTTTACAGTGGACATGTAGAAGATTTTTGCCCTTGGCGTGGAGAATGACTGTCTTCTCTCAGATATTAGAGTACTAATGCTTGTGATGCATTAACCTGTAAGGATTTGGAATATGTTTTAAGTAGAGGAAAACTTGGTAAGATTTCCTCACAAAATTTGCTTTTGTTTTTTTTCAGTTTCATGTATTTCCCCTTACTTATGTAATGAAACATTATAATATTTCATGTAATTGAGATAGAAATACAAACTAAGTTACATTAAATCAAAGTAATACTGGTTCTTAGGTTTGCAATGCAGTCATCCATGTAATATAAATAGCTAATACATGTACATTAGCATATTTGAAGACAGACATTTAAAAAAAGGTTCTTTGGGGCTTTTCCCCCAGGTGATGTTATGATAAGTGCTAGGACCTTCTTTTCGGCCATGTTGGAATTTGGAATATGAGAGAACTTTAGTGTTGTTACAAATAACACGTATTCCATCAATAAAGACATTTAGCTTGTACTTTGCTTTGATCTTTTTCCCTCTGCCAACAATCTCTCCACTAAATTGTTACTGTTATGATAATTGAATCTAACAGTACTAACAGAGATAACAACACTAACAGTTTGATAAATCATTTAGAAACCTACCTACATTGCTACAGAGTCCTAATTTGGGGGGTTTAGACCTAAAGTTCTTAGTCAGGGAGTGTTTGTTCTCCTTCATTAGAAAATATATAGGACACTGGTTATCATTATAATTGGGCTATAAACAATCAGCACAAACCCCAATATTTGCTACAGAAGCTGTAATATCCTATAGTTTGTAATAGCTGTTTACATGCTCTATGGACTCAGTGGAAAAGAAAAACAAAAGCTGCACTATATTAAATTATCCATTCAAAAAAAAGCATTCATGGTTTGAAAGTGTAATTAAACACAGCTAATGGTTTTAAACATGCATTTTTTTACAAACTAATCAAGTTAATGCTTGGGAAATCACATTTTAATGGGTGATTTTTCAAATACCTTATATTTTATGGTTGGATAATCTAGAAGCAAAGGCCAATACTCTGAAGTGCATCCTGAAGCCCCGATATGACAAAATTAAGAGCAGAGTCATTCAAGACACCGTCTACAGATGGGGGACAGAGATCTGCCCATCTAGAAAACAGGCCAGCCTACCTAAGATCTAAATCTCTTAGTAGGTACTTGATTGTCTTCTTTCACTTGCCCCCTCCTGGATGGGCAAAGCAGACTATACAGCTAGCTCAGGCACCTCACTTAGATGTAGCAAGTTCAATGTGACGAGCCTGGTGCCTAGCTCATAACATTTTCCCATATTAAAAATTATAGGATCTCTATCTTCTATTCCTTTTAGGAGCAAACCTGCAAAGAGTAAGACAAAGAGCTTATAAAAAGCGTAATTCTCAAACTACTTCTGATTTAGGGACAGGGTCTGGTTTTCATTTTCTTCTTCTGTGATACTTTGTACCTCTCTACGCAGTCTCAGTTATGGTCCCCCTCAGAAAAGAAGATGGCATTCAGCAAAACAATGGTACTGAAAAATGAGAGTAAAGACATGACTTCTCACTTTGCAGGACTGGGCTCTCCATGAATACCTCAGAAAGATTGTATCTCAGACGAAAAGGCAAATAAAAGCCCATAATTTCCGTTTGAGCTGCTACTTTCAGGTTTTTCTTATATTAAAAGCCCTACTAAAAACCAGTATTTTCAGTTCTGCTGCAAGTGCACAGACCCAACAACACTAAATTACTGAGAGAAGAATCTAGCATTTAACTGAAACAGACTCTGCTCTCATTTACATCTCGAACAGGAAAGAGCAACCTCACAAACTGCTAAAATTATTTTTGAAAATATATGCATTTAAAAATGAGTCAGTCCTCCTAATTGATATAATACATCTAGAGGGCAGCTGAATGCCAGACAGGTGTTATTGCCATGAAATTATCTTCTAGTAAGTGTGACAATTAACATCCTAACTGCATTTGTCTTGTGCTAATGCTGAGTACCAAGAGACAAAATTGAGCACAACCCATTAAAAACCTGAAGAGAAATTTAATATAGCAATTGCAGTTTGTAAACAGCTGAGATTTAAGATTTCTAATACATATTATTTCATTTCCTACAAATCTCAGCTATTTTTACTTCACAATAAAGCATTAAAAACAAAGTAGAAAGACATGTGGTTTCAGCTCCTGTTGTGGACACTACAAATAAACATGAATTCATTCCTAATAAGCACTGCAGGAAGTCAACTATGCAATCTTAACGATCCTAGAGTCTTTTGCTAAAGTATATAGTTCATAATCTCAAAAAGATTACAGAATACTATGTCAATTAGGGTATCACACAGAGAAACAAAAAAGGCAACGCCAGCTGGAGGCATTCATTGAACCTCATTGTCAATGCAGCAATAAAAGAAACCCTGTTCTACCGAAATGAAAACAATAAACCAGAGATAAACTGAGTTGGGTCAGGAAGTAAAACAATCCCGAGTTGCCAACTTCAAATGGCTGAGTATTAAAGATCTTTGGATAATCTACGAGTTGACAGATTGGGGGTTGTCTAACTGGATGCCACCACTGGATGTCACTGGTACTTCAAAGAAAAGCCACTGCACATGCATTTATCAGGCAGCACAGCTTGGAAATGGCAGTACTGGGAGTTAGAAATACTCTCATGCTAATACTTTTCTTTAGCTTGCTTTTCACTTTTATCATCTCTCCAACTTATTTCAGAAGTTGAAATTGTTCAGTAAATCTCAATAACACTTAAAGAAGTGAAGGAAGAAAATACCATTTTCCAGCAACCATACCGCTGCAGTTATCATAATCCTAACATCATGTTTTGTTTTGCTTTAAAGTAGGTATACTGGGCCTCCTGGAATATCATTTGTTGTATTTACTCTTGTATCTACTCAACACAGACTTGACAATTTCCTTATTGTATGCTAGCACCTTCATGGTTTACCAGACCATTAATTTTACTGGACAGGTAAAATGGGATACACACCACAAATCTAAACAGCAAGTTTTTGCAATAGATGTGTCCCAACAGCTAAAGTTGGAAACCATCAAAATCCATGCATCTACTGTTATCTTGCTTCAGAATTCACTCGTGATACAACCTTACTTTCAGCTACATGGGATATATCTACATTGAAAATTGTATCTTTATACTCTTCAGATTATTTATTTTAGTCCAGTGGCAAATCTGGAAAGAAGGGAAGAACCAGCTCAGTGATATCAGCATTGTATTGAAGCATCCTCCTCTGCTGGCTCAGGCTCCGTAAGGAAACTAAACCCAGAAACCAGCAAAGCAATGGATACCAGAGACCTGCACGCAGCCTCTACACACAGCTCACAGAGCGGTTCCCTGGCAAATATTCTTTCCTCCCAGAATCTCTTTTTGTAGATTAATAAGCATTAAAAGAAGGGAAAGAAAGTGTAGGCACAATGGGTTGGTTTTGACAATGGAACAAGGCTACCAGGGGGATCCCTCAGATATTCTGCTTTTCAACAGATCCATAAAGGAGAGGGAAAGGGGCATAACACTGAGATGATGAAGACTGCTGAAGACACAACACTTTTCAAGGCAGTAAGATCTAAGCTGTCCGTGAAGAATTACGGGAGATCGTGGTACCACATAACTGAAGGTAAAATGGTAAAATAGCAGATGAAATTTAGTTTAGATAATAGAAAGTAATAAGCACTGGGAAAAATAACTGTACATACATAAAAACAGAGTCTGAATCAGTCATTACCACTCAAACCCCACCACATTTTAGCATCAATAAGGTCTCTAAAAATATCAATCCAGTTCTCAGCAGTGGTCAAAAAGGGAACTAGACTTGGGAATACTACTGGTCACGTCGTAGCTGTGATGACTTCTAGATAAAGGCAATGACAGTTTCGTAACCAGTGGTATCTCATATAGGTGGAAAAAACTAAAAAGCGTTCAGACTTTCCGACTCTTCTTCGGTTCTTAGCAGTAGCAACAGTCTTCAAAGCTTACTACAAGCTGAGAACAATAATTTTGAGTTCAACTTAACTATGTCATGCGGTTACAGCATGTTGAGCTGATAGGGGGTGTTAAGTATGCTAACTTTAATGGGCAGCTTTAAATGAGCTTTCCAAATGCCATGTGTGAACTTACTTTGATGGAGAAAGAAGCCTCACACTGTCATATATCCACAGATGCCACATACAGCCTTCCCAGGGAAGCTATACAGAAAAATCATTTAAGAATGATAGCCCACATGGAAAAATGATCCAAACTAATATATTTTATTCCACAACATCTGCTCCTACTGCTCAAGCAATCCCTCAGCTTTGTTAAACTCCTCGTTAGGAGCAGATTCTCCTCACACAAACACACACTGCCACTGGAACCAGCTCATGCTAGGGCACCAAACACAAGGCTTGGAGACCACCTCTACAACCAATAAACAGAAGTGCCGCTCCTACAAGAACCACCCAAACTCCCATATCTGCACGGCCGGCGATACATTTAATGCAATGTACCAAATGCCCTTATCGCATGCACCAATGTGGCTAACACTAAACATCAGTTTTGCACCAGAACAAACTTTACCCTTGATAAATGATAGAAACACCCCATCATCAGTAGGAAAACACATCTTACAAAACAACAGCTTCTTCACTGACATCTCAGTGTTGATGACCTGCGGAGATCTACTCACCACCTTTTAAAGATAAGCCTCAGAACAAAAGCTCATATACTACATATCTTGGACTCAATAGGGTTATTCATTTTTGGGGCTATATTAATTTCCCAGCTAGCTTCCAGCAAACACTGCCACTTTCTTGAGGCAATAAACTGCTTCTCTTTCTCTTAACAACTAGCGATCTCATCCCTTTTCCGTAAGTACTCCCACCTTGCATCACAGGTTACAAACTTTTGTTCTCACAGCTAGTCTAACCGATTTAAATACTGCAGTGGAACTCAAAACAACTGCTCTCACTTTGCATTTAGCTTCTAAGACTGATGTTTCTAATTCAGGAGAACAGAAAAAATCATTATGCTGCTCTGTAAGTCTGTGCCGTGCCCACTTTTTTTATCCAGTTGCGATTGTGGCCACTCATACTAAAAAGGAAAAAAGCAGAATTTGAGAAATTACAGAGATGGAGAAGAAAGAGGACTGGGGGTATGAAATATCTTCCACACAAGAACTGCATAAACCTGTACTCTTTGTTTCATAAAAGCGATGACTATAACCTCGGAGGTCTATAACCTTGTTAATGAGGTAGAGAAAATGAAGAGAGTGATTCTTCACTATATCTTGCAGTATAACCAGTGATATCATCAGGCACTGGATTTTGGACAAATAGATAATTAGGGAACTTGTTGTCACTGAATGTTGAGGAAGCCAAAAGTATACATAGACATTTAGACTTTTGGTGGTTATGGAACATGATGGTTCAGATGCAACCTCTGGCTCACAATTCCTTAAAACTGCTGCTTGTGGAAAGCTGCACAGGGAGGATCCATGCTGGGTATGCCCCCTGTTCCTGGCTCTCTTGCCCTAACTTCCCCCTTCAAACCAGTGGAGCTAAACCAGGATCTGTGTTCTTGCTGGTCTGCAATCTGAAAGAAAAGATTTTAAAGAGGACATATACTACCATCTTGCTGTTCCCAGAAACTGGAAAGAATGTGTCATATAACAAATGCAGGCATCCTCTCCCTACACCCAGTTCACGCTCTTCTGGGCTACAACCTAAGGCAAACTCAGCATGCACTGAGACAGAGATATTATCGAGACTATAGCAACATTAGCGTCTGCTTCCTAATTTAGAAAACGGTCACTCCAATTTCTGCAAGCTCCGCAATCGTTCGGATTGATCCATTTTCTGCTCCCCCAAGAAGGGAAAGAGCTATCTTTCACTGCAGCCACGGCAAGGTCACTTGCTGCAGATTGGGAAGGGAAAACTGGCTGCAATTACTGGATGTAAGCACAAGCACTCATTCTCCTCACTTGAGAAACTGAGCTGTTGCTATCAATTACACGTATTTAGCTTTTCCCTGGCAAGCGTAAATGCTTGCATACAGTAATTACAGCTGCTCCAATGTCCCCAGAAGGAAGAAGGGGAAGAAAAAGAAATTATAATGGTTTGTTTTAATTGCTTTTCACTTAAGTTTTATGCTTTTAATTATAATAATGGTACAATTAATAATTTAAGAGATATTTTTATTTTTTAAAAGTAGTTTTATGTAGTATTTTGTAAACAGGCCACAAAACACTGTAGCTTTGTAAAAATTCCTCAAAAACTACTTCATTGCTTGCGGGCTCAGAATAAATAACCTGAGACTCACGATTAAGAATACTAATTGATTTGATACACCGTAGTTCATTTATATGTATTATGTCTAATAAATTTACCATAACAAATTAATATAAATGCATTAAAATATATTCTTTTACACCGCAATATATTTAGTATTCCAGGCACAGATGAGACTTAGTAAGAGATATTTCTCTGTAACATTTCTTTGTGCTCAGACTAAAAACTGCAGCATTTTTATACTCCTCATGTATTCTATATTCTTTTACAGTCACTGATGCTACATGTTTAGTAACAGTAAAATATTAGGAATTGAACACATTATGTAATACTATCCTTTTTTGTTAAAAATACTAAAGAAATTAAGGTATTTATGTATGTTATGAGAAAAAGCGGTAATTATTCTTTTAAAAATGGAATCTTTTATAGAACGGTAATTCAAACATGCATATATATTCTTGTAATTTGTTGTGTGATATATCAGTGAAGATTAGTTGGGGTTTTTTTAGCAGCAAAGAATGCCTCCCAGCTCTGCTGGAGTTCTTTGCGGAAGCCAACAAGAAAGTCAACTCATTGCTCATTAACAGTGAAAAAAAAAAATTTCTCAATGTTACTAGGGAAGAAACACAAAACGCACCAGAAAATGTCACGATGCCATTCTATAGATGTCTGATGTCCCCAGCTTAGGCACGGCAAGCAGTTCTGCTCTTTTCATTCGCCTCCTCTCTAAAACGCTGTAGGTGGAAGTGTCCCAGTCACGGACCAGGAGCAGCGAGGAGGAACCAGCATGGAGGACCTAACACCCACATGATGTGCACTTGGGGTGTTTCACTTCTGCCTAGCTCTAGTGTGGTGCCAGGACTGAACCCTCACTGCTGGCAGAGCCCCCCTCAGCCCACGAACTCGGCTGTCTGTAGGGCAAGACGCAGCTTAGCACAGCTCAGCTTTGCGACCTCCACTCAGGTTTATTCATGGAAAGTGTTAGGAAAGTCTGAAGCACTGTGTAACCTAAAATTATGCAAGATAAGAGAAGGAAAAGCACAGACAGCAGTTTAATTGTTGAGAAGGTCATCAACAGCAGCTCAGCAGTTCAAGAGGAAAAGAAATGGCTTCAAACCATTAGGTTTTAAAGGTTTTAAACCTGTCCTGGTTTGAGGACAAAACCCCAAGGTTTAAAACCCCAAGACAAAAAACAGGAATCAGGAGATGGCAACTTAGCAACATAGAAGATGATGCAAGGCATATTGGAGGCTCATCATTTCCCCGCGTGGCTGATGCCCGCTGTGGCACAGCAGGACACGTGGAACTTATTTTTGAGAGTGGTAGCTGGCAGCTTTTTAGTCCTATATTAAGCAATAAATTACACTTTGTACTTCTAAGCTGTGTATATCCTGCTTATAGACTCTCTTGAGGGAGAGGTTGCTCATGCAATGTGTCCCAGAGAGGGAGTTCATTTACAATAGACGCATGTGGAGCACAAGTTCCACTTTAGTTTCATCAGAAGAAATTCAGTTTGGGTGCTCCCTGCAGCTTTACAGTGAAAGAGGAAAATTTGGTCATGGGCATCAAAAGTTCACTCCATGGTAGCAACATGTGTACTGTGGATCTCAATGCTAATTATGCAAGAATGTAAAAATTTTTTTAATTAATTCAAAGGCAATTATACAATCATGCAATACAGAAATCTCTAAAATACGCTTAAGCTCAAAGATGGCAGCTGTGATTTGGGAATTCCCAAGTAACAAATTGCTGGTGACAGACAGAATATTGTAGGAGTATATTATGCAATCTTTTCTGTCTTTTTATATTCCTTCCTCACTATATGTTATTTGAAACTCCTGGAGAGAAAATACTAGGCCAGAAGGACCATTTTTAAAATTGTATGTAATTTCTGTTTGCGTGTAGAATTTTGCTTACATGTATTCTCACTATTCACAAACCAGTAAATCTTATATGCATGCCCCTTTGCATACAAAAGAAATAAGCAGTAGTTTTTTTGTCACCATCTCCTTTCATCTTCCTATTACAAAATACGAGCCTTTTTGGAGGCAGCTTCTTTGATTTTACTTTGTCATGTCACACTGCCGCCTTATTTAGCCAGATGGATGCCTTTGCTCAAGTACTGCATGAAAGTTAGGTGCTATTATATATAGCCATAAAAAAAACCTGCTTATACACAGTAAAACACTCAAATGTCAGTGTCAGGCAAAGTCAGGATAACCAGGCCTCTTGGTATAACCAGGCCTCTTGGTTTCGCCACAGTCACACTAGGATATGTTTCTCCTTCCTGACGGCTCAAAGACTGTCTTCCAGAGACAATTTCCTTTCAACACAGAATGTTTTTATACTCTCCCCCTGGTCACTCTATGCTAAAATGACAAAACCAACTGAACTCAATCCACACTTGTGTATTCACCATATGCTTAAACTTCTAGCATCGTGACCAAACGTCAGCTGTGCAGCATATTGTCAGCTCTCGAGAGCTCAGTCCTGTTAAAATACCTGTGATTACACGGGCTCTCTGGCAAAGGGAGAATCAAGCTGGGAAGAACAGGGCCACAGGTCCCCCAGGGAACTCCGAGCATTTCTGCATTAACACAGGAGTAAGGATGGCTGCACACAGTGTTTCAAATAGTGCCGTGTACTGCAAAGCCACTGTAATCATTCTTTGGCTGCATGAGGTTTATTTGAAGGTGTGCATATGTCCTTGATGAAGGACAGGCTTTTGGTACACATTTTACAATGAAATTAGTCCTCTATGGACAACATCTTTCTAAGACGTGTCTGTTGGAGGAAGGAAAAAAAAAAGACCGCCGCTCACTCAGGTGCTCTGAAAGCCAGTAAGTCGATCAAATGAAACCTTTTTTACCAGGACACTGAAAGTCATTTCCTAAGCTAAGAGCCCACTCCTCCTAAATTTCAAATCTATTGTTCCACCTACAGTCAGTCGCTTTACCACTCAGATTTTTATAACGAGAAAAAATACAATTTTTCAGTCTCCTGATCACTGAAGAATGACAAACTTATTTCAGCTCTGAATGAAGACCAGAGGTAAAAACATTTGTGTTAAGAAGGAATCGTTTAAGAAAATAATTACGGAAAGGAAACATCAGGAAACGCCTGCACTGCCCTAACAGCAGAGCTCACGCATGACCCAGTGTCAGGTGTAACTTGTGGCTCATGTTTTTGTAAACCTGGTTTCTTAAAGATAGGTTTAAAATTCACATATGGTCTTTTAAATAAAAATGGCTTGCGTTTAAACATGTTATGAATCTACACATCCATTCGGAGTTGACTGGAATTAGCTTGTGAGCATTTTGAAAGCTTGATAGCATTTTCTTTAACTTAGGGAGTTCAGAAGCTAACTTTAGGGGCCCAGGAAAATGTCATGCTTCTTTTAGTTGCAAATGATACAAATACAGTCTCAGGTACGCTGTTCCAGCCTCTAAAGGTCTAAAGGTGACACAGCAAATCCATTCACACTTATCTCAGAGACACCCATCATTGCAAGGTTTCCGTTTTGCATTTAAGACTTCCAGTCTATCAGTTTTCTAATTACTTATGTCATACTTTACTGTGTGGTTTTGGCAATGTTGTTAGATTTGCGTGTAACACAAAATGAATCTTTAATTTGTAATTTTAAAGTAGGGATAATCTATTTAAGTTCTGTAACATTTTCCAATTCCCCAAAGTTTTAGTATCAAAAATCTTCATAGATTACTCTTACGGGCAATTTATAACCCATCGAGGCTGCAATTTTGGGAATAATATACTGATGCACTGTATAATTTGAGATCAGAGGGGAAACTATCCTCATGTGAACATCTATTTGCATACAATCATTTGAGGCTCTGCAGTTTTGGGATGCGGCACTGCTGGACTTGAGCCTAGGGAACCTACGCAGGGTACGGCGTGGAAGAGTGGCGAGAACCTGCAGCACGCTGTACGCACCAGGACAGGCACAGACTCTGGCCGCACTGCATCGCCAGCTTACCTGGGTATGCTGCTGGGCCATTTTTTGGTCTGTGGTGTAGACATGCCCATATCTAATGTCTGAGCACCAACTAATATTAGTAGAAAACAGATGGGTTGGAGGAGGTTCCAAATGCCTGAAGCTCTTTTTTTGGCCTCATCCTGCTCCTGCACGGAGTATCTGGCAGCTGTACTCTAATGTTTTCGTTTGTTTTGAATTAAACTCCTCTTTTCTCCTGCCCTACCCATTTCTATTTTCGTACTCAGCTTGTGACTCTGCACGTGTGTAGTGTCTGTTGTATCCATGAGTCTCCACCAATGAATCTGCTCAAGTAAGGCCAGCTGGATTTGGCCTTGGATCACAATACTTACCAATGAGTGGTACAGAGAGATTTTTAAGCAGCACTTTCAATGACAGATTAATCTCTGTTACCTTGTTCTATACCGTGGCTTGCTACAGAAATCCTCTTAAACGTCTTTAATTTGTTTACCTATTATTTAAAATAAAACAAAGGGCTTTTGTTTGGTTTGGTTTGTTGTTGTTTTTTTTTTAATATGGCCTCTGAGTCTAAGTGATGTAGTTAAAAACACTTCCATAAACTGCTCTAATTTGTGTAACATAAAATAATTCAACCCCTAATTATTGTATTCCTACATCTCAAGAGAATTTTATAGCTCTAGGAACTTCTCTAAAACAGACTAATCATTCTGTGAAGACTTCATTAAAAAGTAAGATACAAAATGAAGGCAACGTCTCTAAACTCCTGATGTATATATATACGTATACACACACACTTCAATATCACAAATCTAGAAATTAATATGAAATTAAAAAAGAGTGCCTCACCTATTCTGATTCAGATTCATTGCTTATTCATTATTTCAAGCCTGATCATTATAATAGTTTGCTTCACTATTGTAAATGAATATTTCTATAAATGTTTAATTAGGCATAAATGTTACCACAAAAAAGCTTTTCTGACCACTGCAATTTAGGATTGCTAGACCTAGCATAAAAAAGGATATGTTTTAAAGATAAGTGCATGTAATGAAAAGTATCAAAGTTCATTTTCAACTTTTTTTCCCATTTTTTTAAAAACTGAAATGCAGAATAAGTTCCATCTATATGCTGTGATTTACTCCCCAATGCCTTCCCTTACAACCTCTTCCAGTCCTCCCAGTTCAGGTATTTCTTTCTCTGATTCAATAAAAAACTGGAGTTGGATCATTGCCTGTTCATATTCTTCATCTCTTATTCTAAGTAAATGCTAATAACAAGTAGCTCAAAGTTGAAAAGGAATTCCATTTCTTTCTCATTAGCTTTTTACAGTCTTCATCTGCTTGTACCAAAATATGAGGGCTGCTGCCGCAGCCACAAGACAGTGTATGTTGCTGTGCTTGGCTACGCCAGCAGTCCGGACAACCTGAGAAATCTTACTGAAGGGTCATGCCCATCTCATTGCCAAGGGCCTCGGATGAAGAGTGGATTCTGCATCCCAGAGAAAAACAAGAGATTTCCTGCTCTCAGGTTTCCCATCCCACTTTCATTTTATGCCTGCCCAGCTAAGGACGTCACTACACCGCAGTTAACTCTATATAACTCTGGAACTGTCTTTTCATGAAGAAAGCTGTGCAGCAAAGTCTGAATGTTTAGAAGAAACTGGTTAGCCTCACTAAACAAACAGTTCAATCACAGGAGGACATCTTTGAGTTACATGACTGAACTGCGGAGGTGTCTGAGTAAGCTGAGCACCAGGAAAGGACACCATTGTACTCATGTTGCACTGAAATCTTCAGCAGATGGAGGTGAGCAAACTGAAATGAAAAAAAAAAAAGCCAGTACTGTGTTGTTTCAGGCTTTGGTACAAACAAGATATCCTAACTTGCTGAGTTCTGAAGGAACGAAACAAGAGTGACTTTAAGAGTGTCCTAGACTTAGAGCCTCCAGAGGAACCTGTAGCCCACAGGATTTTAATTCTTCTCTGTCTCAGAGGCCAGAGGGCACTTTGTGGTGCCATCTGTGCTGAACCCCAGAACTGTAACAAAGCAAAATACTGCAGAGAGGGCTCCACCAGATGGGTTTTTTGCCCGTTTGTCACTAAACATGTTTGACAAGCTTTCAGAGCCATGAGATACTAGGTAGGTTCACACAAGCCTAATGTCACCAGAGTCAGGTGAACCTCAACAGAAAAGCCTTAACAAAAAGTATCCCAGGAGATGGTTTACTGACATTTACTCAGGTTAACCTGACAAACCTGACAAACACATCACCATCTTGAGGACATTTTGTTGATCTGAGATTACCACAGCATGTTTCACCGCATGGCCTCCCACCAACCTTGTACTGGGAGAGCAACAAGTGAAAGCCAGACTTTTCCCTGCTTGTGCTTTAGAATAAATGACTCCACGAGGCCTGAGAGCTGGGAGACTGAAATGCAAAGGCAAGAAGAGATGCTAGTTTATAATAATATATCTCTAAGGACTTCAGCCGAGTTACTTCTGGTCTGAACAAATAAAGGTGGGACAGAAAGGTTACGTACAACTTCTCTTAACTGAAATCTTTAAAAATGTGCACTAAAACCAGCCATCTATAAGAGCACATTCAAACTGTGTGACTACTCCACATTTGTATGGCAAAGCCATAGAAGACCCTGAGGACAATGACACTGTGTCTGAGAGACGAGGCAGAAGGAAAGACCTGGTTTGATGCCTGGGCATGCTGCCTTTTCATGTCTCTGATTTAATGTATAGTGGTAGTAAACAAAATCAAAGAGCAGCAAAATTTCCAATCCCGGACACATGATAAAAGGCAATGAAACATGCAGAAGCACCTGACGAGAACAGGGAGGGTTGCTAGAAACCAGACTTCAGAGATAACTCTTCAGAAAAGTATTTGATTCAGGGGTTAGTTTTAGAAAAATAAATTGGCTTTGTTTAGAATGAAATTTATAGCCATCAAGGGAGGAGGATTCTGGAATAACCTTCCAAAGAAGGAGTGGGAGCCAACAACTGTTCTTAAAAATGGAGATTCTTTTGAAAGAAGAACATAATGCTTTCTGACAGCAGGAGGCCTTCCCTTATTCTACAATCCTCTGTTTTTAAATAAATCTATTACTAATAAAGCACTAGAAAATACCATGTTCAAAAAAATGAATTCAAAAGTAAACACGTAACATTTTGAATACAGCAGTGTTTTATGTTTCTGGGCTTTGATTACCTTAAGCCCTTACACAGGCACCTGCTGTTTTCCAAATCACTGCATCAAACTCCATCTTTACCTGCTAGTCGAGTAATTACATGGAGGTATTCGACTTTAGATTAAGATCAGCTTGTCATGCATCAAAGGTTTGAGAGGCCGAAGGAAATTATTCATGTCATAATGAAATGTAATGCCATCATTCTTCAAATCATCATAATGAAAGATTAACCGTGAGAATCTGACTGTGCCTTTCCACAGTAAAACTGGCAGATGGGGAAAAGAGGACGCAGGCAAGTCTGCAAGGTTCCCCTTTGGGTCTTTTCATAGAGAATCATGGTGTGGGGGGATCAGCCCAGGGAGCAACCAAATGGGTACAGAAATGCTCTTCAACATTTCAGAGCTATGCATCAACGTGGATTTCTGCTTTATGTCCTTCCTGTGGCTGGTCTCCTGCTTCTCCACCCTGGCTGCACAGCCCACACAGAGCCATAGAACACACTTTTGGCATATGTTGTTGAGGTGCAGACATAAAGAAATATTATCTCGGAAAAAATTCCCACAAGGTTTAGCATAATCCAGATTACCTCTTGATTAAAAAAAAAAAGAGAGTGGTATAAAAGGTATTGAAAGGCTGAGAGAGCTGGGACTCTTTAGCCTAGAGAAGAGAAGGCTGAGGGGAGACCTTATTACTGCTTACAAATATCTAAAGGGTGGGTTGAAGGAGGATGGAGCCAGACTCTTTTCAGTGGTTCCCAATGACAGGACGAGGGGCAATGGGCATAAGTTGGAACATAGGAAGTTCTGTTCAAATATACAGAAAAACTTCTTTACGGTTAGGGTGACAGAGCACTGGAACAGGCTGCCCAGGGAGGTTGTGGAGTCCCCTTCTCTGGAGATTTTCAAGACCCACCTGGATGCAGTCCTGAGTAACGTGCTCTAGGCAATCCTGCTTTGGCAGGGGAGTTGGACTAGATGATCACTAGAGGTCCCTTCCAACTCTGAAAATTCCATGATTCCGTGATAAACATCCTTTATTTCAGCTGAATATTTTGGGTTGTTTCCTCAATATACTGGTGCAATATAAAGTATATGGACACAGCCAATCTGTTGGAACATCTTCTAAGGAACTAATTTACCTTAATTACAGGAAGTGTGCATGACAATCTAACATAATGTCAGAAAATTTACCTAGGTGACATACTAGGCCACTGCAAAGTAGTTAAGTGATGGTTCATGAACAGGACTTGTTAATTAATTGATCTACAGCTATTCCTCTTTCAGAAAGTACATTTAGAGCTGAGAAAATAACAATATTTGTAGTTAACCGCTTCTCAGGGAAAACAGCAAAAAAAATTTTTCAGTGGGTTTTTTCCTGGACCCCTTAGACAAAATATTTAATTTTAATTTCAACATCTTAACTTTTTTTTTTTAATTAAAAACAGCTAAATATCATTTTAAAATGAAGTGCTAGAGAAGAGGATGTCTAAGCATATTGCATAAATCCCATCCTTTACTCTTTTTTGGGAGAGAAGGAAGAGAATTACTTGCTGAATATGAAATCAGCCCCAGTTTTATTAACTATACATCAAAAGAAATTAACAAGCACAAATTATGATTCTCATAGTATAAAGCCTTAAAGATGTTCAGCATTTCATTCTCAGCGTCATCATAAATAACTTATAAAAATCAACAGATTATATTATTTTGAAGTAGACTGATCAGCATTGTATGGATGCTGCATATAGTACGAATATTTTCTACAGAAATCTACTCTTAAAGTTTTAAACTGAATTTATTCCAAACTATCAAAGTGTTAATAATTTTAAAATTAACCAATTATCATCTAACTTGAACCATTTCTGAATTGACAAAGAAAAAATATTCATACATTTCTATTTTTCAGGCTGTTTTTACCCATTATAGACACATATGAACCAACAAGAAAATCTGACTGGAACACAGGGGAAGGTCTTAGATGAACCAGTTTGCCTCACACTTTTCTACAGAGTTTGCCTATAAGACATTTACTTTAAAAAATCATAGGGACTCTACACCACTCTCAACTCTCAACTATTGAGAATTTCTAATTACATTTTCAAGGGAACATAGATCAAACAAACACAACTTGAAGATGAATTGTGGTTTTGTTCACTCAAAAGCCATACACAAGCATACGATATTGTTTGATAATAAAGAGGACGTTAATCCCGTCACCATTCAGATCCTCTGGCCATTCTGGACCCTGGTGGCATTCCTGGAGTCCCTCACTCCAGTGACGGAGTGCACCACTGGGCACAGCTGTCTGCCAGCTGTGGCCCCACGGCACATCTAACTGAGTTTGCAACCTGCAAAACTGGCCTGTGGCTACTGGATGGAAATGAAGTAACTTGGTAGAACTTCTTTCAAATCCAGCTACTCATTATTCATTTATGAGAGGACAGAAATTAGATCAAATCAGCAAAAATGTCCACACCCTGAAATTTAACCTTCACTTTCAAGCTTTCAATTCAGCTTAGAAATCCCTCGTCTCAGTCTGCTGCCCCAAATTATAAATTATAAATAATAAATTATTATAAATAATTAAATATTTACTTATTCCTTGTTCTTTTGGCTTCCACGAACAAATGTACCTCAGCTTGTGGTTCATCTACTCCATCAGGTACGTTCCAGCACAGACATTACTGCAGAAATCTCTCTGACTAATTAGGTACAGTGAGTGGGTTCTATGGAGCCATTGCCAGCTGAGCTCCACGCAGCGAGAAATACTGACAAAGATATACAGAATATTCACAGAAAGACTTCTGACATCTTCCAGTGCTGGAGAAAGTCATTAAAATCAAGAATACAGTTATCATCTCTGCTACAGGAAAGTCTTAAGATTCCCAATGAAGGCTGAAAAGCTGCTGTTCTGGGTACAACAAAAGTATAATCAAGTTCCCCAAGCATTTTTATTCCAAATAAACAAGATGAATAAACATGGGAAGAAGGAAGCGTTGCTATTCCCACATTAAACATGATGAACTTGGGTAAAACAAGATGCTTAGCCTTTTTGATCTGTCCTTCACTGCAACCGACAGCAGAGCTAATTCCTTCTATTTACTCCCCATGATAAAGCCTCGCTTAAGACAAAGCCAACGCACTGCACAGCCACATGGCACCTACATCAAATGACTCCATTCCCACCATCAGGCCACTGGGCAGGCAATGGGTCTGACTTCTCAGCCCATAACCTCTTGCAACCTCACCTGTTGCAGTCACATTTTGCCAGTAGTTCAAGCACCACTGCTGTTAATTACTCAAGGTACCTGGTCTATAAGAAGTTTTGGCCAAAATTTCATTTAATGTAAGTGAAAGGTTCTGGATGCACACAAAAACCAGGCTAAGGATAAAAGGTTAACTACTGCCTTTAATTTTTCCTTTCACCCCTGAAAAAACAATGTCTAATGTTTTTTCTAAGTCTCATCTTATCTTTCACAGTTTAACAGAATTTAATAAATGAATAATTAGTGAAAACCAGTAATATTTATGTAGGCCTCAATTGTACATACTTCTTTCAGGCTAAGAGCGAGGATAAACATGGCAAGTATAGAAATGAACAGCACACATTTAGTTCTTTTTTTTTCATTTTCTCTGGACTCTATTACAAATAGCTGGCACTATAAGCAAGTTTATAATTCATGACAAGATGCACACCAGAACGAGGAAAACAAAGTCACCTGTGAAGCCTCTGCAGACACAGCAGAGATACAATAAAAGAGAAAAACTCTTAAAAGAGTCACCTTGAAAAATACTGAGGCACAACGTTCATCTTCACCATGGGGAACAAAGAAGCAGCACATTACAGCATCCAAGACACACTGTGGTAGTTAAGAGAATGAAGTTTCTTTGGGAAAGCACATATTTCCCATTTTTAAAATCTTTTACCCTCATACTTTCCCTGTTTGAGGAACTTTTGACATGACCGTCTAAATTCCCATCGGGCTGAAAATAAGAACATATTACAATCACAGAGAGAAGTGTCATGAAAACACTTTTATGAGCATTTGAAGAGATAAACTAGTTCAAAAAGAGATTAAACAAATTCCTGGTGGACGGGTTAATCAGCGGCTATTAAACACCCACCAGCTGGCTCCAGATCAGGGAATCTCTGAGCAGCTGAAGGCTGGAAGGTGGGGACGTGGAGCAGGGGGAGCGTTTGATGTTAGCGACCGTTCAAAGTAGGATGCTGGACTAGGTCTGGTCCAGTATGCCCTTCCTTATGGCCTTGCATTATGTCACCCAACAACTCTGCGCCGTATCCACTTTCACCCAAATTATCACGTCCGATGGGCCAGTCCTGGGCCTCTCATAAAGTTGCTCTGTAGGAAGCATGACAGCAAAGTTACCCAATGTGTCAGTTCTTTGAATACTACTAAATGCTTACTTGGACCCAATCCTTGGTAAACGTTCTTTACCAGGCTCTGGAAAATTACACTTCTCTTTTTTTCTCAAGAAAAGCCCACTAAAAAAAATCTTCATGGTCTGGATGGTTACCAGGCCACCAATGGACTTCTGTAGTCCAGGCAGATCTTTCTAACACAAATAACAGGTAAAGGGGGTTTATATTTTGTGCCAGATGGTACTCAACTGTCTGGCATCTCCTTCTTTAATGTGTTAGCTCATTACTGATTGCATTTCAGGTGAAAATTAATGTAGTCTGGTTTATTTTTAAATGTATCCCAAATGGAGATTCAGAAGAGCAGATGTTGGGGGGGAGGGAAGAAGGGTGTTTCCATCTTCTTAGTATGCAATGCTTGATATAGCTTCATTATAGCTCCTCTAGTATATATAAGTATTATACTTCCACGCACAAGTGTGTGTGTGTCTGTTCCAATTTATACTGGCTTATTTTCTTTGACTCCCTGTGTGAACACATGCCCATTTATTTTATAGAACATATAATGTCTGAAAGGATTTTTCGCTACTTATTCTTTAAGACTATAGCAAAATGAGCATTAAAAAAACAAATGAAAAAAATACCGAAAAGGCAATCCCCAAAATGATGAAAATGAACCTGCACTGTAATTCTGCTAGTAAGTGACAGAAGGTACAAATCCTCTGAAGAAACTATCACCAATGCCAGAGATAGTAACCTCCTGATTTTGAGCTGCAGTCTTGGCTTCTGGCATAACCCAGAAAGTCCTGAGGGGTCTGGCTGCATCCCAGCAGCCTGTGATCACCTGCATATGGACAGCTATACTGCCCAGAGCCTCCACAGCACCGCACACGCAGCTTGCTCGGCTGCCAGCCACACCGCTGGCACAACCCCCACCTTAAAATCTGTGAACAATCGTATGGGTTAAGATCATGGTACGTCTGACCTGGCAGTTCTGTCCCTGACAGTGCCCCAGAGAATCCATCCGGGATGCTGTAACCCTGCTACTTCCCCAGAACACCCTCTTCTTCCAGAACTTTAGGATTTGAGAACTTCCCACATCAGAGGTAGCGCCTTTCTGCCCAATAGCCTTTGCTGGATTGCATTTCTGCAAATTTGTCTCATTGCTCAGCCCATGTGAGGACATTTTGTACCTATACATCCTGTAGCAATAACACCAGCAGTTCAGCCGTTACTTACATGACAATACATTCTTTTGTTTATTCTGAACCTTTTCTCACTACAGAACACGGGAGATTTGAATGAAATCACTACAAGAAACAGTGACAGGGATTCCTATTCACCTTCTGCACACCCTTCATAATATTACAGAGCTCCCCTCACTCTGCTCACACATGTCTTTCCAAGGCTGAAGACGCTTACTTTACATCTATGCTATTTCATACGTCTTGAAGAGACTGAGTATTACACATCACAATAAAATTCTTCCTGTTTCTTATTTCTTGTAATGTCACATCAGCCTGTCTCTTGTCAGCAATATCAAAGAACTAATCAGACTAGATATGAACAACTGGAATAGAGAAAATGATACATGACAAATCAAGCGCACATTTCTTTCTGGTGCTTGCTGTAAGTAAACAGATGGACAATAAAATATTCTAAATGCAAAATGAGAATTATTTGTTCTTATACACGTGCTTTGCTGCTACTAGTGTTAGTCCAGTTTGGGGAACCAAACCGATCTGGAGGACTTAACCAAAATACTGCTGGAAAAAGCTGAATTCAGTGTCTTGCATTCAGCAGTGAGCTGCTATTTTTGAGGCAGATGCTGCTCCACCTCTGCAGGTACAGCTGACACCGTGATCACAGAACTAGGGCAAGTCCCAGCCATGGAAGGAAAAGTATCCTTCTCTTGGCTGGCAGAAATGTCTAGTCATAGAGTATTCCCAGTGCAGAAGATTGTTGTGTTCTCTTGCTTTCTTAGGATCATGAGAGGACATGTGAGCCTCCGTAGTAAAAAACTTTCTTTACATGGATTTCCTCATAAATTAATCGGTCTCCATTTTGAAGCTGCTATGAGTTGCAGCCACTTGTGCCATTGCCATCAGGTTGAAGACACCTGCATTTTAGAAGAGTTTGCCCTGAAGTGCTCCAGTCCTGCCTTTAGTGACAATGATACGCAACAGTATCCTTTCAGCTCCTTCCCATCAGGATGAGAACCTGTATTTATTCTGTATTTAGTGACATATCCAATAAACTACAATTTCATATACTACATGTGAAACCCTTGGGAGGCCAAAAATAGACTGAATGATAAACTTCCCTTTCTGGATTTTTCCATGCTTCTTACCACTAAAATCATGAAGAGAAAATACACAGGAGAGTGTCATACATCATTGGTCAAGTTATTAATTGGCTAAGTCTAATTTTTCCGATGGGAAAGATAGGTTTCAGTAGGTTTAAGAGCAGCTCTGCAGGCTAGGAGGGACAGGAGGAGAGGAGGGGGTAACACTCTTACCCAGTGTGTTGAAGCTGCCTAGTAAGAAGATTAAGTACTCAGGGCTCAAGGGTTCAAATTTTCCCAGAGAAAGTGAGGATGAAGTACCCCCAGCCCCAGCACTGATGCTTGGGGCACGTTGGGGGCTGAGCTTAGTACATGACCCCTGGACCACGGAAGCAGAGAAGACAGAATATTGATAGGAAGCTAGCTCTAGGACTAGGACTTGAGAGAGGAGGAGGAAGGAAGGAGGAGAAAGAAACTCAGCCGGAACTGACGCACCACTTTTTCCTGGTGACTTAGGTCTGCTGGAGCATATATCCATGCCCACGGCAGGCTGGACCAGCAGGTGAAATGGAATCGACGCATGCATGCCCTGCTGGAAAGCACCGAGAGCTTAGCTAGTAAAGGTGATGTAAAACGTGGGGAAAAAACCCAGGAGTTCACACACCTTTTACTTGCATAATCACCTTGTTCCAAGGTGTTCTGGAAATGCAAATATTTAGCCACAAAGATGAGTAGTAACTAGTAAGCGTTTCTCTCACACTAGCAGCACACATGTCCTCTTTTCCTTCTTCAGATACTTTTCAACTACAGGCCTCAAATCAGGTATGGCAACAGGAAGGAAAGGAAACACAGATTTGGAGTTCTAAAAGGTAAATAGAGCGTTCCTACTTCCATCGCAGCACGCATTTCTGGTAAAAGACAAAGCATTTGAACCCAATCAACAACAGCGTTATTTTCTCCTGGAACACTAGGGGAACTACATAAATGCTTCAAACCAAGTATGAAACCAGAAATGAAACAAAGTACAGAAGTAATTCTACAAATGCAGCTATGATTAATACAATGCTACATTACCATCACAAATTCAATAATAGGAATTCCTGAGCTCTTATATTGTGAAACAATATTCAGGAACTGAAACACAAATTTGGAACTACTTGTATGTTGGCACAACTCTGTGACACTGCAAACAAATGAAGAAATGGCAGAAAGATAAAAACTTAAGCATATTTGTTATCACTATAATAATGACTCATAAGTTCATATCATTTGTCCGTCTTCCGTTTTTTGCCATGAAGTGGTTCAGGAGAGAAAAAAAGATGTCTTAAAAAACCAGTTGGGGATTTCTTTGGGTCCCAAGATACAAAAAACATTTATTTCTGCAAGTTAACATCAGAAACTCTCTTGCCTTCCATGAAAAAAACTCCCAAAATAAGGAATTACTGCAGGCAAGAAAAGAAATTAACAGCTATAGTGTTGGCAATAGTACCTAATGTGAAAATATTTAGCTGTGTGTAATTTATAAGCAGTTCAGGTACAGCTCCTCTGCACAGCTTATGGCCTCTACAGACAATGTGGTTGCTGGGTTATCTGAACCCTTAGCTGTGGGAGGAAACAACCAACATCTTGTGTTGAGGCTGCCATTGCCAGTTTATACTCAACCCCATTAACCCCACTGCAGGGAAGCAGAGGAGTTTACATTTCTGTGCTATGATTTCTATTCATATTGAACTTCGTTTTGAAGTGCCTAATTCATGTGAGATGTAATAATCATACAAGACATGATTGTCTGGGTTGCCTGGTGAAATCTCAATTTATATAAATGTGATTCTGCATAACCAAATATCTGATCAGCAGCACCAAATCCCAATCAAGACTATCAGTAAACTCATGTACTTCTCATTTGTGATCTTAAATCATTATGAAAAGTTAGCAAGGCTGTGACCAAACAGACCTCACTATATCCAGACATTGCATGACAAAAAGGCTCCTTACGAGAGCTTCAAACACTATGTCAACCTAAATAATCCTCCAGACGCTCCAAACAGACCACCCCCTGGTTAGATGCAAGGGAGTCTCGAGAAGCTCTCACTTTTCCTCTCAAAGGTTCCTCTTTTCCATCCCAAACCCTCTTCCTCCTGTATCCCACTTAAAGTCACTGTAGAAACAATGTCAGTGAAAGTTTCTACTGGTTTAATTCCATTAAACTATGTGTGAATGTAGTAGAAAGGACTCAACTTGAGTCACTCTAAGAAACAGGTTTCCTAAAAGAAGTAAAGAAAGTAAAAATACTACTGATACCTCTGTCCCATTTGGCAGGAGAAAGCAGTTTGCCAGTTCCCAGCTCACAGCCCTTGGCTGTTTCCCGGCTGAGACTTCTCCCCAGGGCTGTCTCTGAAGTTTTCCCATCAAAGAGCACGAGAGAACAGCATGCTCTGCCCCAGGAGGAGGACAAAGACTGGCCAAATTTCTGACTGTTCTGCAGTCGTTCCCTGCAGCTATGAAATCCCGCTCATCCCCCACTAACAACGTTTTCAAAAGGGCCCAGTCTTCCAGACCTAGAAACTTAAATAAAGAGCATGTTTAGGAAGAGTCCAGTTCCGGCCCTACCATGAAAGGCTACATACATTGGTCCCTAAAAACGGCTGAACCTTGCTCACAGAGCACAAGCTAGAACTGGGCACAGGCTGGATACAAGTTACTGAAATTTGTAAAGCACTTTGTGATGACGGTCTCTAACATGTAAGCTTATTATTTTGCTGGTCTAATGAGTTAAAAGATTCAATTTATTCAGATGTCAGTGCTTTCCTATAAGGAAATATGGCCTACGCTTTCCCAAAGTGACTGCTGGGATATCAAAGTGATCATCATTACCGTAACGAGGTATGTGCACTTACTAATACAGTTCTTCATTTCTATCAGTTAATCCAATCAAATTTTCTATTTCATTTCTAATGCCATTTTCCAGTCAGTAACAAGCAGTATGAAGCCTTGTGACACAAAAATGTCAAACTCCTGGCATTCATCTGACGTCAAGAGCACCGGTGAGACTTTTGGAGTCTGCTGGGCTTCTCCACACGGAAACAAACAGCCAGCCAGAGGATAATTTCATCACGTAACAGGGTGCAACGGGAACAGCCTTGTATCTAATGAATAAGATCATCATTTCCTTCCCCTTTGAAGAAGGAATCAGGACAGGAGATCAGCTTCTGGGCTGAAGAGGGATGAACACTGTGGTCAGGACAGACTCCAGCACCCAGAGGAAAAGCCTGTGTTTGAACTCCCCATCCTGAAAGGTTCGCAGATTTCTGTGCCATTATCTTGAAGTAATCTATCTGCTTCAAACACTAAACACTGAGATACTAATTTTGCTGTCAACGACTGTCATTTTCTGCCATGCTGTTCCACCAGTTAGCATGACCCTTGTGCATTGCTGCTGCAGGAGGTAGAAGGAATACCTGTATTGGATCCGTGCTTTAAGATACTAAACCCATTTTCAAAATAAGGAATGAGATGTAGTTCAAAAAGCTTGGCTGAAAAACTATATAGTTTCACTGACCTACATTAATCAATGAAATTATAGCTTCCAGCTCAAAAGGCAGGTGAATAATTATTTTTATAAAGTAATCTTTAGTGTGCCAGCCCTTTTTTTAGTAAAAATGCTACCAGTAGAAATCCTAAGACACTGACTCCTCTTACCAGTTTCTCCTAAGAGATTAAAGACCCTGTTTCCAACACATCGAAATATTACTGTAGTGTGAATAATGTCTTCAGCAAATGGGATAAAGGATTTTTGGTTCTCTTGCTGCACAGCTAACTCAAATGAGGTTTTGGTGCTGTCAATGAGCAATGTTTAACAGAACTCACCTCCGTTGGTCCCTTCAGTGTTATTTACGGGGAAATGCTAACAGAAGGAAAACGCAGCTATTCTTAGATACTGCTGAAAAACTAGAGCTCAGGGAACAGATTTGTTGAGTAAGCAGGTATTACATACAGGCACACGTATACTGACACATTTTTCTGTTAATAAGCACTGATGAAGTATTCATAGGTTACTTGCTTAAAATGATTCTATATGCAATTACCAATTTTTAACTCTCTGAAGATGTATTCAGTCATAAGCAATCTGACTATTCTCAGTGATCTCTTCTCCACCACAGTAGGAAATGCAAAAATAAATAAATTACTAGTAACAGTGTACAACACAGTGAGTTACAGGAAAAAGCACTTTTTACCATGTTATTAATAACTTAGAAGCATGCTCCTGTTAGCAAAGATATAAGCCAAAGTACTTCTTTATTGCTAATCTACTAATTTGCTACTTTTGGAACAATTCCAATTGCATGATCATTTAATATGCATTAATTCTTGTTGTTAATTCCTCGTACTAACATGCATTAATTCTGCTTTCTCTTTCCAATAACAAATGAAAACCAATATAGACCAGAAGAACAAACCTTTCCTTTTATTTATCATACAGGCGTAACTCAAAAGTATGACAGTGCCACTTTACTGCAGCTGTGAGTGAGAACCACTTTGTGTTCATTCAAGGCACATTCATGCCTAAGCATCAGCTCCTGAAGCTTCTGATTTTCATAAGTAGTCACCCCTTCAGTCATTAACTGCACTGAATGGGTCTGCAGTACAGCCCAGAGCAAGAACAAAACCAGGAAGATCTGGTAGCAGGCATCAATTCTGATTGCAAAAGTATTTATTACAAGACAATTTTCCAGAATTAAGTCCAAGTTGGTTAAAATTTGCAAAGTCGTGATTTGAGAAAACCAAGTACCGTAATTGAATCTTTGACATTATAATGGGAACAAGAATGAGAATATTCCAACAGGTTATTAATGGAGACTACTGTCCACATTAAGCTGCTTTTTTCTAACAATATCCCTTACTAATAAGATCTTCCCTTCTTAACCCTTTTCTCTGTATAGTGCCTTGGATTATTTCTTGGTATTTTAAATTATATAATTACCCAGTTAGTTGAGAAGACCATGGAGAAGAACAACAACAAAAACCAATTCTGCTCTCCCTTTAATTACCTACATTAACAGCAAATAGTTGCTGGGCTGCCTTTGTTTTCCTTGCTTTTTATTCAAGCTGTTTTCTCTGTAGTGACTAAAATATTTATATATGCTCCTCTGAAAATCTCAGCCAAAGAGACTAAACATCACAGTCCCTAGTGAATTTCAGTGGACCCTGGACACCTCTCTCAAATGCCTTGGAAAATCCTAGCCATTATTTCTTAGTGAAAATGAGTATTTCCACTTCTTTACCATTTATTAGCATATCTGTTTCTTCATTAAACCTGGGTAATTTAAGTACCTCAGTTGCAACGGGGGAAAAAAAAAATAGGATGTTGTTATAAGAGTAACATATGTCTGCATCAATGTGAGTGTAGTTCTGATGCTTTTTATTTATGATAGTCAAAGAACATAAGTAAAGTTTATTCACTGATACAGCTGGAAATAGTAGCAAAGTGCTGAAACAGCTGTGCCATATTTCATCAAACCACATATGCTCTAAATTCAGTATTTGAATGTGCAACCCTTGACTGTATACATGTCATTTTCTCACAGAAATAGGTTTCCATTATTTTACCTAGTTCCTGTGATACACGAATTTAGGTATTCCCTAATTAACCAAATGAGAGGAGTTTACAAAGTTTTTTTCTGCTGTCAGTTATTCTCTTTTTTATATCTGTTTTCATGGTTGAAAGCCTGCTCAATCTGCAAATTATACTTCTCAGGTGATATTTCATGACAGAAGCAGAGAAAATATAACCAATCCTCCACGGCAAATGAAGAATGACTAGCACATTTGCAAGCGGCCAGCTATCCTATACATCTTTCCTGTTACTACTGTGCGAGCTCTTCACTGATGTCACTGCCATCCCCCCCCACCCCCTGGGTTCCCAGCCGGGAGTTCGCACGCCCAGAAGTGTGTTTGCACTCACCACACGCGAGATGCAGTGTTTGCCAGGGAGGATTTTTAACAGCACGCGCTCCCTCTCTCTCTTTTCCCTCTAGATGCTCCTATCCCCTATACACGTATTTTTCTTCCCCAGGCTACATCTTGCTGCAAGAGCCGATGTGGCTACAGCCAGGGGGCCAGCGAGCACCTCCCAGACCTGCTCTGTGACTCAGCATCCAGGAGGCCTTCAGGATCCCAGAAACCGGCATCCCTTCTCCCCACCGGCGGAATATATTCCTTATCCCTGAGACACAGCCAGCTTCCCCCAGCGCGGGAAGGAAGGGTGATGAAAGGACGTACCCCTGGGGCAAGAGCAGGTGGGATGCAGGTTGCCAAGGCGGCAGGGCACGGGCTGACCTGCGGGGCTGTACGACAAGGCGTGCACTCCCACCCAGAACGGTGGGTTCAAAAATGCCACTTCAGCCCAACGATTGCTTGACGCGTTTTTAGTCGAGCAATATTAACAATGTCTGATGGCTGGTACAGCATTTTTCCAGCCGATTATTAGGTAATTAACAACCAAACACACACTGTTCACTGAGACAGGGGTCCATATGTGTCTCTGTGCAATGTGGCATGAGGACTCAGGGATCCAAAACTGGCCCATCAGGTGTTATTAGATGTAAATTTAAAATAACAACATAAACTCAAAATAAAAAGGCATTTACCCAAGGAATGGTAGCATTCTGTTGTGACTGCCTGTAATGCTTGCTGGCAATACCTTGCTCCTTCAGATCACACAGCAGCTTTCGGGTTTATTAAACTAGCTATTTCTCAATACTCTGTGACAATAGGTCTCTCTCAGAGTATGGGTACATCTTTAAGTTACTGAACACAGAATCTAAAGCATTTGTCTTGTGTTTTCCAAAATACGAAAATCTACAAATGCACAAAACACTAATAAAATAGAAAATTTTAAGCATTTATTGTGGTAAATCATTTAATAGGCAAGAATAACGTAATTTAACTTATCTTCTTTTAAAAGTTGGTATCTTTACTGTACATCTAGATTGGTTAGACAGTTTGCTTGAATATATCCTAAGTTTTCAAATGTGCAAATGAAAATAATATAGAATTTATTTGGGTTTTTTTTATTTTATTTCCAGCAAATTACATAATCAGAAATAGCTGTAAAATCTCCAACAGTAGATAGTTTTCTGAAGGACAATAAGGACAGGCTTGTCTATTCACTGAATGACAGCCCAGACTTTTCTCTAAATGTAACAGTTTGATAATCTTAGTTATTTACAGGACAGCCAAGCAATAGATTCTGGGACTTGTTTTCCTGACACACATTTTACTGTAGGTTGCAAATGTTGCAGAAAATGTACAGATAGAGGGGGAAAAAAAAAAGTCAATGAAATTTCCGTGTCATTATTCAGTTAGGACCTCTAATGAAATAGATCATGTTATTATATTGATCATCTCGGTGACTGTCCCGCCCCTCCCCACAATGCAGTCATCTACAGCAGATAAAAAATTGATCAGAAATGCACACTCTTGAACAAACTGCAGAATTCAAAAAGTATAACAGTATTTACTCTCAGCAATATTTAAACAACCATTTAAAAACAATTAGACTAGTAGGATCCGTGCAGCCATATCCACCCGAGAATCCTGACTCTGCATTCCAGCGCAGATATCTGAGTCAATGTAACCACACTGCATCATCATAATCCTGCCTCAGCATATTCCCTCTTCTGCACTCAAATCCACAAATAAAAAATACCCCTTTTTTACCTTAGATGGTGAATTCCTGCTTGTCCTTTTGTTCATAGTAACTATTCCAAGTTTGTATCTTTGAAAAATAAAAGGAGGGTTGCACCAATAAACTTCACAGATCCTCTCCTGCAGCAGAAAGCAAATTAAAAAAAAAAAAAAAAAAAAAAANCAAACTGTGACCTCAGAGCAAAGCACAGCCGTTAGCATCCCTCAGCCAACCTTCAGCAGAAAGCAGGTTAGACAGCAGGAAAACTGGCTCGGTACATGGCTGCAACGCTTTCAAATCAAGCATTCTGTGCTGTAAGCTCGGGGATTTATATCTTCTTAAATAGGCCGTCCCACTCAATGCTGCTTGTGTGCATGAAAATATGAAGCATTTCACTGCAGTCACTTTATGCAAGAAACTACCCCAGTCATCTTTACAATCTCTGTCACTGTGCTCTGAGACTAAAGAATGAGCACAGCATGCATAATTCATGCATTAAAATCTTCTGTGCACTTCCTGCAGCAACTGTTACATCCAGTAATGGGATATTGATCAGCTCATCACTAAAACAATCGGGGCTGGGCAATTGCTTTGCTGCAACAAACAATATTCCATCCAAAATGGGATGCAGACACAGGCTCCCCCCCCCCTGCAGCACTCAAGCGTAACTCCAACATACATGGCGTGGCATTTACATATTGCAGAGTGTTTAATCTGGACTCTGCATTTCTTTGACCTTCGAAAAATGCTGCATTATCTGAGCCTTTTATTTGAAGTTTGTATTCCCTGCAGCCTGTTCCTCCTTTTAACTCTACGCAGCATGAGAAGCAAGTATGCTTTTCTAACCCCACGTTCAAAGCACAGCGAACCTCCAAAAGCAAAGAGCAGATATAAGAGCTTTCTACCCCGCGACACATTCTTTGCCCCATATACACCTGCACCTTGTTTGTACCAGACTAGACCAGCCTCATTTGAATCCTTTCAGGACAATGCATATGTTACATTCAAACTGAATAGAGATGCACATTGGCATCATTTTTGTCTAGCACAACTCACACAATTTCTATCTGCCAGATCAATTAAAACGAGTCCCAAAGTTGCTACGTCTTCCCACAGATCTGAACATCCTCCAGCCTTTTCAGCACGGTCCCTGTGTGAGTTTAAATGATCCCTGTCATTTCAACGAGCCTCATCAGCAGTTGACCAGCCCTGTGTTCAGCCTCTGTCTCCAGCAGCCTCTCGGCAACCCCACCCTTTGACTGCCACGGGCTTCTCCCTCCATACACAGGAAAACCATGACTGCCACCTTTTCGGAAGAAAAAGGTGAGAGGGATAAGAGACAAAAGGCAAACACCAGAGCCATGACTGAGGTGAAACTCCAAAGCAATACTTGAAAATAAAGCAACGTGAATCTTTGGTTATCCTGGTGTTGCCAAACAGCATAGTCATCGGAGCATGAACCACGCAGACCTGTAGTCTCCTGAAATCCATGGAATCATTCCTTACTCTTGATGGAGTTTGGGTCTGGTCTTTTATCACTAAAACACATCGTCATCACTAAAATAAAGAACTGTTATTGAGGTTTACTTGAAAAGAAATTCAAGAGGCTAGTAAGTATTTCTTCCTGGGATTGAAGAAGGTACAATTGGCTAAACCAAAAAATCTTGATGGGACTGCAGCATGAACGGGAGACACGCCAAATACTGATGAAAACCTGAATCTGGGCTAAATTATCAACTCTCCTGCAATTGTACACATTCAGAGTCCTCCCAAGTAAGTTAATGGAAAATTGTCTGGAGCAAGCAGGATTTGGCATACGGTCTGGAAACTAGAATGAATAGAGGCTTTTTCAGAGGAAAATCGGGAAGAAAATTTGCTTGGTTTGCCTCTCGCCAAAGCAATCACCTTTCAGTATATCCAGTATCTACTGCTTTCCCTTATGCTAAGGCACCCCCATACATTTCAGTGAGCCGGCAAAGGTGTCGCCAAGAAATTACCATATGCCTTTCTGGTATGTCCTTTCTCACCAGCCACTAGGGCTCGAATGTAACAGCAGTTAATCTCTACTTTGTGATACATCAAAAAAAGCAGTTTAGGTTGGCAAATTTTTCACCCATTACTACACCCTGAGTGCTGGGCCACAAACACCTCTGAAAAGCATTAAACTAGAAGTTACAAGCCATATCAGAAAACATGATGTTGTGAACCTGACTGCTTAGTTAATCAGATTAGAATGGGAAGAAACCTCACAGAGATGAGATTCATGCCCCAGGTCACGCAATCCCCACGGGCTCGCTCTGATCTTACTCTAATCAGCTACAAGTGGGAAGTTTACTGGGGAAAAAATGCTCATGTAGGCGCTGCAGACTAGCTCATCCTACGCTTACCATTACAGTGGACATCTGCCACTTCTTGCTATGTTGGGATTGTGCTCCAGATAAAGATGTCTAAATTTAGATAGCTAGCAGTGCATGCCTACACATGAGGAAGATGCCCATCCTCTGTCAGAACATTGTTAGAAGCTGTTCAGCTCTCCAGCTCTTGCAGTCTATTTAAGGGTGAGTTGAATCATTCCCATCTCCATTGACTGTATCGACTAGGTTTCTGCCAATTATGATCAGACTGCGGACATGTGAGTCACATTTAGACATCTCAATCTCACTGCATCCCCACTGCCTGTGGTTTAACAGAGTATTTCCCTGGCACAAGGCAAGAGAAATGGTAATTTTGGGCACAGGTACACTTTGACATCTCCTACTCTCCCTAGTCAAGCTATGTTTGGGATTCCATAAAGACTTTGAGCAATTGCATAAAACTGATTTCATATGTAAATGCCATGACACAAGTGCCATTTAGGACAATTCTGTCCAGAAAAAGAATTTTGATTTTTGATGATTCAGAAAATGAATTTTGATGACTCAGAAAGAAACTAACTTTCTACATTTTATGAAGAGCTAAAGGTAAATGACACATTGAATTTGGAATTGATATTCCTATTTGAAATTTGAAATGGAAAACATCTCCATGTGGATGTCATTGATGTTGTAATAAATCACTTAAATACATATTTTGTGTAGAAAAAAGCATTCTTAGAATTTCTGCAATCTTTGCCTGGTATTTTGGAATTTATATGTAATCTGATGGGTTCCTCAAAGGAAGACTAGAAGCTTTGGGCAATACAGTAACTCTTCCCTCCATCAGAGAACTTCATAAGAAGCACAGACAATAAAGAGAGAAACTGGTGCCACTTTCTTCGGAAGATCACAAAGATAAGAAGGGTTTCACTATTCAGATGGGTAAGGTCTAGAAAATGGCCAAATCAGTATTTTATTGAAGTTACTGGTGTCAGCAAACNAGAAGATAAGAAGGGTTTTACTATTCAGATGGGTAAGGTCTAGAAAATGGCCAAATCAGTATTTTATTGAAGTTACTGGTGTCAGCAAACAGAAATGTGTTTGTTATAAGTGCATTTCATTACACTGAAGTACTGTCCATGTATTTCACTGTGTTAAGACACGTATCCCAAAGAAATATGACAATCCATGATGACAGAACATTAGCCTTCTCTGCATATTTATTTGTATTTTTTAGCATTCCCTGGTTTGCCCGTGATGAAAAACATGTAATGAAAATGCCCTACTCTCCTTGCTTTATTACTCCAGTTCCACACTTCTAATATAAATGATCATATCAGGTATTCACATTCTTACTATGTATAGGTAGAAATCAGAAGCTCACAGGCATAAACACAAAGATTTATCCATCATCATAAATACGAGAAATATGTACAATATACGTAGCCTCCCAGCCCTCCTGGCACATTACCCTTTCAAAGTAGAAACTCGAGACTTGGGAACCTTCTACCCAATTTGAAAGGGGAAAGTGCTCATGGGTCTCAAAGGTTTTAAGATATGCTACAGAGTGGACTTCAGGTACTCCCAATCACAGGATCCCATTTCTAGCAGAGTATATTTTGAGAGCACAAAGCTATGTAATGCAGCCATTTCTTGTAGATGTCTAACAAATCTTCATTTTATTTCAGTAACTAGTTGTTCAAATCCCATTGTTTCATGCACCTCTTTCTATTATTCTTTTGTTATTCTCCCTTACTGTAGTCTAACCCCAGCCTTGATTCACAGAATCATAAAATTATTTAGGTTGGCAAAGACCCTTAAGATCGAGTCCAACTGTTAACCCAACACTACCAAGTCCACCACTAAACCATGTCCCTAAGCACCACCTCTCATCATCAATATCTTCCCCTTCTGCTCTTTTTCTTACACTGAGTAAAAGCTCTATTCTTCCACAACAAATTAATTCTGTACTCCTTCACTTTTTCTAGGTAGAAAACTCTTATGCTACAATTTATTTATCACATCCACAATGACTGTCACCTCCTTGACTCCAGTTCTCAAATCCTCCTGTCTCTACTTCTCTTTCCACATGCCTATTTCTCCAAAAGAAATCCGACAAAATAGCAACTTGATTTTTTCTTCCTTCGCTTTCCCTTCCTTTCCCTATCTCATCCTTGAAGCACAGAAAATGCTTGTGCTCAGTCCTGCTGTATGTTCCACCCTCCTTAGAGCCACAGTAATCTCACATAGTTTCATTATTTCCTTCAGAAACTCTCATTTCCCCATCCCTGCCTACTTTCATTCCCTTCCCATTCTCACCTTTTTTTCCTTTCACAAAGAAAAAAACTCCCTAGTGTTTCCCTTAGCCTCCTTTGCTTCTGCAGCCACCATTGCATCTTCCTGCTTTCTTTCAACTCTATAGAGCTTTAAAACAACTGCATGAAGTTCCTTACTTCCTTTCCGGCTGGCTTTTGCCTTTTGCATTCAAACATAGCAGCTCTTGAAATCTCTAGCATGTCTAGTTATCCAGACCTCAGGAACTGGGCTCAGTTTTCATTCTTCTTGACATGCCAACAGTTTTTCATGGTTAGGAGTTTTTACTGCTGGTATTTTTGATTCCTTGACACAGTCTTACCCTGATGTCTAACTGTTGCTCTCGATGTCATTCAAAGGAATAACTTCATGCTTTCTTCTGTGCTCTGTGGAGAATTATTTGGTCTCCTTTCCTCTTAAAACTTTACTCTGGTACAAACTCATCTATAAACACAGTGTCAACTACCGTCTCCTCTTTGGATGCTATACCGCTACTCCAATACTCCAGATACTACCACACTCTTTTCATATTAGTATCTCAACCAGTATTTCTGATACTGTAAATTCAGGCATCAGCTTGAGCTCAACATAGTCAAATTAGGGGTTTTATTACCCGCCCCCACAAACTCATCCTGCCAGATCCTTCCTGAATCACTGTGTACAGTGGCACCATCTAGCCCACCATTTAAGACACCTGTCTGAATGTTATCTCCAACCTAGATCATCCTTAGGTCATCAGACCCAGACCAAGTCTTGCAGAATCTTTCTGCAAATGTTGTTCCCATACAATCTTTTAATATGTACTTAATTAATACCCTTGTCCAGATCCTCATAATCTCGGGACTAGATTAATAAAAAATGTTGTCCTCTGGCCTGGACAAACACAGCACCTAATCAGAGTGCCGCTGCAAAGCCCATTCTTCTGGTGCATCACTTTGTGTAACATCTCTCCTTGCATCCCTCCACTCCCTTCTCCGGTATCTCAAATACAAGCAACTTCATGTTCCCTTCCATGGACCACTCTCATTATTATTCTCACTTGGTACTGAACAGCCAACTTACAATTAGTCTGTAAGTTATTTTTCATTAGCCCCTTGTAAAATTTTCAGTCAAGCACTTCTGTGCTTCCTCCCATTATACTTCATGCTTTGGAAGAACTCTCTGCGACACCTGCAAAGTCACTGCATTGCCCTTCTTCACATCCTTTCTTAATTCTTGTTTGCCATGATAATTACAAATAAATTGACAGCACGTAGGCTGCTCAGGAAATCTGAGACCACTGTCTACCCTCATGGCTGATTTTCATTCACTGTTTCTTTGCAATTCCCCATCTGTCTTTGCCTTTTATGTTATACTTCCACTCACAATTACTTATGAGTAATTCTCATTGGGAGAGGGACAGTCTTCTTGTTTGTTCAAAGGGGTCTCTGGTTGATGACTGTGGCTCTTCAGTACTACAGTAATAAACAGTAGCGGAGGGCATAGGAGACTGGGAATCTAACAGGCGTTACCTAATAGAACCTGAGGAGTCAGAAGTAGAATTTGTGCTGGCCCACAGCTCCTGCGAAGGAGTCGTAAAAGGCTGAACGAAAGCAAGGGTGGCCAGTTCAGTCATTTAAGCGGAAAATGTGATTTTGCTCTTCTATGGACCACTTTGCTATCAATACCCTGGAGGTGTTCAAGGCCAGGCTGGACGTGGCCTTGGGCAACCTGGTCTAGTGGGAGGTGTCCCTGCCTATGGCAGGGGGGTTGGAACTCGATGATCTTCAAGGTCCTTTCCAACCTAAACCATTCTACGATTCTATGATTCTATGAATACTTAAACATGTTCCCCAACAAAACAACTACATTTTCTGCTTTAAGTCAGTGCTCTGAGATATCAAAGATACTAATTAATTATATGAAAATGCTTTCTTTAATCATTGTTCTGAAACAATTAAAATATTTAATACAATTATATAAATTTTATGCCAATATAATTGTCCCTACTACATATATTATACTGTATTCTATTATATAGCACAGGATTAAAATATCATACCTTGTATTATATAGTTATAAAATAATATAACTATAGTTATTATTACAATAGAGTACAGACTACTATATACATCTGCAATATTTCAGCTGTAAAAGAAATTCTATATATACTGAGAAAAATGCCACTCCGTATGTTCACATGCTCTGTATGAAGTCTAAGCCTTTCTTCTCCTTCTGTGGAGGTCCTCAATACGAGGCAGTCGCTGCTCAAAATGTCATTTGACTTTCAAGAGCTAGCCACACATACAGAGCTGGAGAAAGTACTACTTTCATGTTCTCCTAGGCCTTTGGTTTCAAACAGCAGCAGCAAAGGCTGTATCCAAGATAACATACAAAACTTCCCTCCAAACATTTTCCCACACTTACAGAGTGATTTACTTCAAATCACTGCTGTTCGAAAAGTAGCACAAAGTGCAGCACGACTTGCTGCAATATAGCACTCTACAGACTCTGTAATACTGATGGCAAAATACTGTTTTTCAGGTCTTCTCACCTGGTTTTCTGGTCACATCATTCTCCTCGCGCTGACAGCCCAAGCCCACTACAGCACCGAACCTCTGCATACATTTTGAGCTCTTGTGCTTAGCAAAAAATCTGTTGGCTATGATCTTTTCCTATATTCTCATTACTGCTGGTTTTGTGCTCTACTGTGCATGCTTCCTCTATGATGTTTCTGACCTCTGGATTGATTTTTCTATCCATCATTAGTTAAGAACTCTCTTCGTTCAGTTTATTGGTCCTCATTCATCACACTAACAACTTGCATCACTGGATAAACAAAGCAAGCTCTTATACTTGACCCACTAGCAATTCCCTGTTGGGTTGCCTGGCTTTAAAGCCAGACCTTTCCAATATCCTCATCCAAAGACCCACAAAAATTCAGGGAACGCCACAGGAATCAACTGAATTATGTGTTTTGGTGAAAAGTGGGAAAAGCCGAATATCCATTACCGTGAGCAGAAATTCAAGGCCACTGCCTGTGCAGAGCATAGCAACAAGTTCAGGGCTGCCAGCTCTTTAAGCGTGCAGTTCAAGCCAATGAATGTTTCCAGTTGACTGAAAAGCTTTAACTACAAGCCGTTTACCATACAAACAAGAGACAAACTGCTGCATCCAAAGATCGTGCTGGGGTTGGTCTGAAAAGGGTTGGGCGGGAGGGGGCCGCTGGGTGCAGGAGGCCGGGAGCCACAGGCAGCCCGGCAGCCCCTCACCCCTGGGGCACAAGCCCGTGGTCTCTGAACAAGCAGTGTGGGGATGGGCTGATTGCAGCCAGGGCAGGCGTGGATCGGGGTTACCAGACAAGGCCGTTGTGACAGGGCAGGTCCTGCCAAGATGGGAAAGTGGCAGGGCAGGGGCAGGGGCAGCAAGGTGCCTGGCCAACAAAAACTCAGCTGAAACACAGATCAGGCAATGTCCCAAGAAAGGCCAGCCCTAAAAGCAGCTCCTAGAGGAAAGGGGGAGGAGGCTTCTCACAGCTTTCCTACAAATCTGATTCCAGGCTACACAGCTCCACCATTTCAGCGTTGGGTTGAACACTGGGAGCTAACTCCTCAGAGGGGGAAGGAACCACACAGGGTGCTGGTGGTCTCAGGATCCTGCCATCTGCTATGAGCAGGAATCATAGAATAGTTCAGGTAGGAAGGGACCCTTAAAGGTCATCTAGCCCAGCCTCCCCTGCAACGAGCAGGAACATCTTCAACCAGATCAGGTTGCTCAGAAGGGAGAGACTGAAATCACTGACGGTGCTGGCATGCCCACTTTGCCCCTCCACCCACTGCAGGCTGCCCACTCTGCTGAAGTGTACCCAGCCAACTTCAGAAACCTGGGGAACAGCCTGGTCCCCTTTCATCAAGATCTTATGGCCACAGGTAATAACCTGGTGCCCTGAAAAAGTGATTCAGATGCCAAACCATGAAGATGCCAACTCACGTTGCCTGCAGCAAATTAATACTCATATCAAAGTACACAATACTCAGAAGAGTTTTTCTCCTGCTCACTCTGTAATCTGCACAGTTGCATTTTCATCTGTTTTCTACTCAGTCTGCAAATTGCTCAGAGAGCACTTTTTTCCACTTTTCAGAGTGGACCGCTGCCCTTCCCACAGCACTAATGGAGGAAAAAAAGGTGCCTTCTCCCACAACGACCCACTGAACACTAGAAGAAATACATTATTTGCTTGCTTGGTTTTACTCCATTCCCTGCTAGCTCTGCATGTCACACTACAGTTTTGAATGAAGAAAATGTGTGTTCCCTGATACGCAGCATGGGATACCATTTGGCTGCATGCAAATCACAGGAAAACTGAGGTGGGAGACCAGTATTTAATTTTCATCCCCATGTCAAACATACTTGCCAGTCAGTACCACCCAGTGTCTTCAAATGCAGGTCAACTTAGATCAGTAGCTTGCCAGTAAAGAAGCAAAAGTGACATAAAATAAACAGAAAGCCTCCTACTTTCCTGCCACCAACAGCCTGCGTTGTCAGTGGCAATCATCCTCTGCTACTCACCACTGGCACACAGCCCTGTCTCCTCTTTGCCAGAGCATGGCTTTTGACTTTGTCTTCGCCATTTGTTCACAGTTCTCTTAATCAACATATGCTCCACCACACAACACACACCGTTAGTCCTATCTGACCAGAGAGAAAATAAACGTACAAATACAAAGGGCAAAAGCAGTTCTTTTAGCTTGTGAACAACTGCGTTCCTCCAAATACAATCCAAATCAGACATTCAGGTTCTCCCAGGAAGCATCTTCCCCTGCAGTAACATCCATTCCCAGGTCCAAGAGCAATCATGCTTTTTAATGGCCTGCCCTCTCCTTAGAAATACTCTGTGAGAAATTACTAACTGCAAACACAGATAATATAAGATGAGCAGTGCTAAATATGCATCATAGATTGCAGGGGGAAAAGCCTACAACTAATGGAAGTAGAAAACTCTGAGTATTCTAAATTCAGTGAGAATTTTGGGAGGAACTCAATTACATCTGTAAATTTCACCACTTTGGGGGAAAACCCCAAACTAAGCCAAACCAGGATTGTCAGTCCCTTAAAATTCAAAACAAGAAGCTCTCTTCCCTCTAACTTTTATTTTCTAACCTATACCAATGCAATCAGTTTACATGGCTTTTAAGATTCCTCCCTTCTCCCCAAACTGTAATCTGCATAAACTTTTTGGGTTTTCATGTGATCTTTTTTTCAGGAAAAGGCAGATTTCACCAAAATGTAGAGAACAGGATATCTCCATTTGCGTGATGCTGGAACCTGAATGAATAGACTTAATGTTTAAAACTTTCTCTGAACAGATAAAGGAACAGTAGTCAGCACTTCATGAGAAATGCAACATACGATATGAACTACAAAACATGAAGGGCTGCAAACATTACACAGGGAATGCAAGTTGTTTTGCTTGTTTTAAGAGAAATAAAAACAGTGTTACTAAAACCAAATTCCTAACTGGGATGAAAAACAGTTGTCTTTGAGGACGTAGGAGCACAATTTTAAGTCCCAAAGTGAAATGTTGTCATGTAAGGGATATATCACAGGAATATTGTCTTGGAATGAGCCAATAGTAAGTATATAAATAACAAATGAAGGAAACCTTTGAATGGGTGTTTTCTATTTGTGAAAGAAAAATACTTTTTGGTCAAATTACTAACGTTGCACAGTTTACTTGATTTTAGTAGTAGAAATCAAAACAAACAAAAAACCCCAGAAGAATAAATCTAAATGAGATGATAGTATCATACATACATCTTATGTACACATACGTAAATGTTCACTAACTTTTTAAATGCACAAAAACTAAGCTAACTATGTCACAGATGTAGATATATATAAAAACCTAAGCAATTTAATGTAGATTAAGTATTTCTTATCATTGGATAATTCTTTTTTCTGCCAGAGTTCTAAGACCAAACTTTTTTTTTTTAGGCAGATGGTAGGATGGCTGAAGGACTGCAACGTTCTCCCACTGCTTGTAGAGACACTCACATAGCTTCACTGCAGTGCAGATGGTCCTATGAAAAGCAATTAAAGAAAACTTCCAGAAAGTGCTACGTTGAATTACTGAGGTCTGCAAAAACTAACAGTAGCTCCTTGACAAATATGGGAAATATGTTCCATAGAAACTAAAAGACTAAATATTGTGCCTTATGGGATACATCAGTGTCCTGGTTTGAGGTAAAACAGAACCAATTTTGTTCAGTAACTTTGCTTCTTAGCTGGGCCTCTTCGAACTACTGAAATTAACAGCATATTGTGCAGACAATGTGCACTCTCTCAGAGTGATGAGACCAATGTCTATAGCTGATGCCCAGGCATGGTACACAGAGAGACTCTTGCTTATACTTATTGCTATAACAACCAAGGCCAACCAACTTTGCTATTTGCCCCATTG
>VUYV01000069.1:715887-814569 GCA_008711295.1 Anarhynchus alexandrinus
TCTCGGGAGCTTGATACGGTTTTGTATATATTTTTCATTATTTCTTTTTATTTTATTATTAATATTTCATTAAAGTAGTTTAGTTCCTTCTAAACTCATAAGTCTCTTTTTTTCCTCCTCTGCCTCTCTTTGAAGAGGAGTAGAGGGGAGCATCTGTCGGTCCCATCTGGGGTGCCCCAGGTCCCCAGTAGCCGATTTGGCCTAAACCACGACAATCAGCTAAAAGACAGTAAAAAGGAGCCGTTGCAATACTGCCTTTTGATAGCTATCCAGCTAACTAGTCAGGTAAATAACTGAAAATTAACTGTTTGGGCCTTTGAGTTTATAGAAGTTAACCTTTATTTATTTATTTTACTGTTGAAGTATTAATTGGCAACAGAGACCAGTTCTTTGACAAAAAAATGCAAAACATGTTTCAAAGGAAAGGAAGCTGTGGTGAATAACTTAACGGACATCTACAGTAACTCACCATAATGTGTCTGTGATGGTAAGCAGTAACATTAATAAAAAGCACAGTCTTTACCAAAATACCATATGACCAAGCCTCCTAGTTATCCCAGGTGAAGATTTTAACTTCTGAGGAATATGAAAAGATATTAGACGTTAAATGAATTGTATGCTTGAGGACTATAATGTTTAGGGTTTACAAGAAGTGATGGACTCTGTTCTGTATGCAGAGCTTGTACTTGCAAGAGCAGTACAAGGTAAGGGTACTGAAAAACAATGAATCTGTGATCAAATCCTGAAATACAATTGCAAACATACCATCTGTCACTTAAGATTTGACTAAATGTGGTCGATACAGCCCACCTGTTCTGTAGCAGTTTCATTATATAGAAGTTTCACCAAATTTCACATAGGAAGTATTTATCTGTTCAAGCATGTTCTCTAAAATAAGAGAACTGCAGGCATACAACTTTAAAAATAAAGAAAAGACTATCTATTCCAGAATGAAATATAAATGCATTTAGTGATCTCTAAAGAGGAAAGAATTAAGTAAGTCAATCTTGAACTTAAGAGTGGAATTGGCCATATTCCATCCCTTTACCCTGTTTTCAGTGTACTTTCTGCCAAAAAGCACGTGAAAAGTTTTGTCCCTATCAGACTGAGTAATGTCCTAAGATAACCAGACAACAAAGACAGAGAGGAATCTTCTGGACAATTCAATTACGATCTTACCAGGGTATTTCCAGACTACTGATATGTTATCACCTCTTAAAAAGCTGGCAATCTTTTGCGATAGGAGCATTGAATTTGCCAGATGTCTCAGAGACTCTCCCCCAGGATGTCACCCACCCAGAAGTGGCCTGCCACGCAGATGGGGTTAGTTGCTGGAAGGGGGGCAGAGCAAGCTGGGACCCTGTACTCCAAGACAAGCAGGAAATCCCTGAGAGGATCTGGGACTTCCCTGTAGTAAGAAGCAGATCTGCAGCCAACCCTCAGCGGAGGGCAACTGGAGGGAACTGCATACTGTTTGCTCCACCTTACCGGAGGAAAAAGTCAGCTCTGCAAGGACACAGAGGGAGTGACTGGTTTTCAAAGCCTTTTATTTTAATGTGTTTTACCTGCAGTTTTTCCTCTTCAAAGAGATATTTGTTCCAGTTTATTAATTTGTGTCCTAATGAAATATATCTTATAAATCCCATTTGGTGTATTTGAGTAGGTCGTCAGATAGGAAAAAGATAGAGCTCCGTTACCTCAGTTCTCTAAACAAACACGAGCTTGTCACATACATGGATTACAAAAAAAGCCTCTGACTTCTCAGTCCATCTTTTTGTTACCAAGGAATGCTTCTCAAGACATAAGTACGCTTGATGGCTTGTTTAGTTCGATATATACTCTCATCCAAGAAAAGAAGCATGAAACTGGTATTAGAGGAAATCAATAAACAGTATGAAGTGCTCTGCAGAGTTGGACTTGTCAGAAAGATGGCACAGAACAAGATTTTATTTGTCATCACAGGAGGAAGTCCAGAGACCAAAAGCACCAGAGACAAACTGGAGAAAATATGTGGCTTCTATGACTCTCTCTGTATTGCTACATGGTGTCTGGAAAGTACCTACACTGTTAATTTTAAAAGAATACTTTAAAATCCTGTCTGGACGTATAGCGGTACAAATAGTTGGAACATTGCTCTGTGGTAGCCTAGCTTTTGCCCTTCAACCAAACCAGGTCACTTTCCTGGCTTTCCTTTAAAAATTCAAACTCCTNAAAAAAAAAAAGAAAATAAATCTTGTAGCATCTCTGACTTTTGTGGTTCCCTATTTGCAATCTATGCATGGTGCTACAACACACGCCGTTTATTTCACATGTGACTCCAGTCACGTTCCCCATGTCCTTCCTGGCTTCCCTTCGGCCATGGCATCAAGCTTCTCCTCTGGGACACCAAGGAACCCTGAGCAGGGAGCAGTGCCGGTAGGGGAAGCTAAGGGGTAGGGCTTATGATCAGACCTGTGGCAAGCACAGGCAGAGCAGGCACCCAAGCCTTGGGCTTTATCGGAAGCTGCTGCCAGGAGAAAGGGCTTCAGCTCCACGTCACCCAACTGGATGAGGAAGAGAGATGAGTTGTCCTGGGTGCTGACGTGCACAAGTTTCACTGCAATTCTCCTAATACTGAGTTTATTAAAATAAAATTTTAAAATAGACTACCAAGTAGCATTTAATTATATATATAAATATATATATATATGCAGCTGTACACAAGGAGAACAAGACCTGTCCTGGAGTGCTTCAGCATTCAAAATCACCACTGACAGCAATGGACACCTGCAGTATCTCTGCTGAGGCTCTTCCCCAGCACGTTCATTGCAACGGAGATGCAAGAATCAACGATGCATAAGTCACCAGGAAGGATCAAGGGGGTTAGTGCTACAATTTTTCTGCAACATTGACCTCTACGAGCTGAAAAAATGGACATGGAAAAGTAAGAAAAGCTTGTGAAAATGACCAGGCCTTGGTTTTGTCACTTACTAAAGTCACTCTTGTTCTCAAACTCTCATTTTTACTGAAACAAAGACCGAGATCCAAGGTCCTTAGTTCGGTCTGTAACTTCTCGGTCTCTGCTGCTTTTCTATCTAGATTTGAAAAGGAAGAAATTTTACTTTTTCCAAGGGTAATTTTTAAAAATCAACTCAGACTGTCTTGTTTTCCTCAACATGGACAGTTTTGAAGATTCAGTATCTAATCCCATGTGATCAAAAC
Source organism: Anarhynchus alexandrinus (assembly GCA_008711295.1). Lineage (NCBI taxonomy): Eukaryota > Metazoa > Chordata > Aves > Charadriiformes > Charadriidae > Anarhynchus > Anarhynchus alexandrinus. The sequence continues at coordinate 719,089 of VUYV01000069.1, forward strand.
CTCCAAATCACAAAGGATGTCGCTTTACCAGAAATTGTAATCAGTGCACTATCAGTAGGCAAGAAAGTAAATAAATTGCATTAAGATTGCTAAAGCATATTTATGAAATACTGGAACTGAGGCTCTAATTCCTATATGCCGTTAGATTCACAGGGGAATTTACAGAGTAATACTATTCATTAATAATTATTGGTATAATTCCATTATTATGATGATCAAGGAAGCTTTAAAACACTCATTTGAAAGAGGTAACAATCATCTGGGCCCTGATCCAGCAAAGCACTTAAAAATGTTAATTTTCATCATGAAAATAACCAACTGGATTTGAACAGGACTGACACGCTTAGGTTAAGATAATCTTGGCTTTGTTAAGTCTATAATGGGAAAATCAAGTAGAAGCATTATAAAAATAATCCATGAAATCCTGCCAGAACTTTGCGTCAATATTACACCATTATCATACATTCTCCAAGGGGCTACTTTCTTCTGGGAGACTACCAAGTAAAATGAAGAACTTTTATAGGAACTAATTTGGGGAAAAAAATCCATTGCGGACTCAAGCACACTTAAAACCAATATATAACAAATAGCTATATGGTCACAAAATCCGTATGTGGTAAGTAAGGCCAAGATTCAAGTATCTGACCTGAACCCAAACCCTGAACCACGTCTTCCACATCTGATTTTGAAACATGTTTTCGTCTTTATTCACATTCTTCAATAAGCAGTAGCATAAGCTCCTACTGAGAGACTTGGGCTACTTATCTGGGTGTTCAGTTGCAATTTGTAGAAGAAAAAGAAGAAACACCGGAACGCATTTTATTAAATATCTTGGTGATGTTTGCCTTTGGAGCGGATAGGAGCTGATCACAGTAGTTATGGACAAACAAACTGCTAAGCCTCTGTAATCTTTCCAGAAGGGATCCTGCCTGCGCCCGGCTCCACTCCCTTTTATCTTACCTGACGGAGAAAGGCTGGCTCTAAGGCTGTGAGCTTGTCACAGCTTGTCAAGACTCCCAAAAGCTATCTACCCATCTGCTTAAAAGAAGCAGTGCACATCTCCAGAGTCCCCTATGGAAATTTGTTCTCTTTTGACCAAAGACTTCCTTCAGCACACTGAAAATTTAAAAAAAAAAACAATCATGGTATTCAGCCTGAAATGTGGACAAGGCTTTTTGGAAGCATGTATCTTCCTTTTTTTTCTACCAACCATGGAAACAGTAGTAGTCAAGGAAGAGTATCTTTGAATTTCTATAATTTGATTTAAACTGGATTTAGCTGCAGCAGAATGAATTCTGAAGAACCCAAATAAATTGATCTTCAGCAGTGTTTGAGAACAACATGAATAATTTGCTGTTTTTATTCTACAACATCTGATCATGCTCTCCTTTTACTTTTTTATTTTTGCTCTTATTTCAGACCAATATTATTCTCTGGATATATATTTAAAGTACTTCATTTTATGTATAGAGTCCAATGAATTCATCATGAGTATCTGCTAACAAAACCTCTACCTACACCTCTTGGCTGCCACATGCCCTATGCTAGACAGATTTCTCCTTCTACATGAATTCAGCACAATGAGAAAGGAAACAGAAGATGAGGAGTTTCACATAAAATCACATTTCAAATGCTCTGTCCACATTCCAGACACTTTTATGTTGTAACCTACCAAATTTTCAGGGTGGGTTCCTACCTTTCTTCCCCTCTCCCTGAGCAGCCAGCAAACACTAGGTTCTACTGCAGTGCACACAACGTTCAGAGAGACACCCATTTCACATTCAGAGAGACTCTCCAGCCACTGCACATATATAACACACATGTTTAATTAGCCTTCACAACTGCCTTTATGCTTAGATTATTAGTGTTCCTAAAGTAATGTCTATGGGTTTCAACATCGCATACTCACAACCTTTAATCTCAAATCATAACAGCTTCTCCTGCCTCCGTGGAGCACACAAAACAACCACAACAAAAGGACATCATATGCAGGAGTTAAGAAATCGAGAAAAGATGTAAAGGACATTTTGTCATTTACATGTTGCATGACATTTCAGCTCTATTAAATATAGCTCAGGACCAGAAAATACGATTGCAAATATCATTAACTATATTAAATTATATTTGAGTTACTGAAAAGACAGTGCACTGCTGGTGGAACGTAAATGGATTGCCTGACTCATTCAGGCTAGAGGTTAATCCCAGAGGTTTCAGAAACCAAAGGGAATAAAAAGCAGAAAAATCCCCACAACGCCACTGAAGAACATTTCATTAACTACATGCACTTCCACATAGCTCCCAAACTTGAGACAAACACTTTAAAAAGAAAAATAAGGTGACAGTCTAGATTATAAAGTTTATTTACATGCCATGCGGTGCAGGATTGTGCAGAGATACTCAGCCATCTCTGGAAGCAGCAGCAATAGCGCTGTGCCCACCCTGCTGGGGGAGAGCAGTACCTGATGTGGTCACTGTGCTGCAGTTATACGTAACAGTCCTTCCCGCACGTGCGCTGGTGGCACAAACGTATCAGATATGCCATGGCATTGCATAGGCTGGCTTGTACAATACAGGCTATAAAGGAACAGAGCAGGATAGCAAGATAGCAAGAACTGAGGATAGAACACATGTTACAAAAGACAAATGTCGCAGCAATTAGATTACACGTGGGATTTTCCATATTTCATGACTATGCTGACATTATATGCCACACTCCAGCCATGTCTTGATTTGAGATGGAACACGAATGATGACTCCTCTTTACTGCCTTTTCTTCTCCCCCTCTCCTCTCAAGATGCACCATTTTCCTTTCAAATGAAGTCTGGAAAGAAGCTGTGTTGTATTTAAGGAGATCCGCTAATGTAAAAGGCTAGGAGATAAAGGCTGTTGGAGTGGGCATGCATCCCAAGATCGGGATTTTGGGGTGTACCACAGATGGCAGATGTACTGCAGGCATTCAGAGCTTAGCTTCATCTACTCTAATATCCTATTCAGGAGCAGCAAATAGGAGACTAAAGAGAAAAATATTTGGATTTTCTAAATGAACAACTTTGTCCTCAACCTTTTCTAAGCTTATGCCCTTAAACACAAAGAAATGTATCCCTCTTATCCGCTCTCAGGGAACAATCATTGACTGTTCTTTGGAATTTTGTTAACCTCTTAAGATATAATATACTGTGGTGATGACTTCAATAAATAATTTAAGTAAAATACATTTCCTTTTATTCATTTTAAATTACCATTTTTTATAATTCTATTACTATGTCATTTCTTTTTTAGTATTATTTGAAAGAATAAGTGGAACTTTATACACATATGGACAACTTCTATTGACCATATTGTAGTTCTCCAGTTATACCTTCCTTGGAAGTATTTAATCTACAAAATTAACCATCCTAATCAGCCAATTACTTTGTAAAATAATTAGCCTGTGTGTCAAAACATTTCTTAAAAACTCCTACGCATTCATATTTTCAAAGAACTAAACACATTCAAGCAAGAAGGTATTGTCTAACCTGTTCCATTCATTATAGGACTCCAATGGTTTTTTTTAATTGTATATTGAACAAATATTTTCCCTGAGTTGTCTAACACAATCTCCAGCTCTCTGCCATGATTGCTGCTGAAAGAAAGCAATGCACACTAATATTCAAATTAATCTTCCAATTGTAACTTTCCTTCCACTTGACAATGCTCAAATTTGACTTCCTTTAGGCTGCCAAATCTTTTACCTTTGCTTTTGCTCCTAGGTCATCATCTTTGCTTTGGTTCTATATTAAAGCTAACTTTGATTTCGGTGCAATAGCAGTTTCCCTGCGTCTTGCACCTACCAAAGCCATCTGCTGAGCTGCCTGGCACACCGGTGGCTGAAGGAGGACAAAAGCGGACCAGTGGCCGTCGTGTCTCCCCACGCTGGGAACCTGCATCTCTGACTGCCTGTCAGAAGCCAAATTTAGCAAACTTTACAGCACTGTGAAAGGCTGTTTTGTTTACTCAGCCTGCAGAAGGCACATTATTTGATTTTTGTTTTCCACTTTTCTTTGTTCTGGTTAGTTTGATGCCCGAGGCCACTCAAGGTTTTATAAAAGCAAGACTTCTGAACTAGTTTTGTGCTTTGTTTTTAGAAATTATTTATAGTACTCAAATCCTTTTGTCACAATACAGTAAGTAAATATATTGATATTAATGAAAATAAAAACATAAATTACTAGCTCTCGGAGTAATACTAATAACTAAATATTTAAATTCATTGTGACTCCATACTGAAATCTGTTTTTTTTAATGGTCTTCTGGAGTTACATGCTCATCATATTTTAGTGCACACTAATGCAAATCTCTTCAAAGACCAGCAAAAAAGATTTCTGAAGCTGCAAGTCAGACTAGTGTCAGAGAACAAAACCCAAAAAATGGCTCACAGCTAATAATTCTGAAGATAAAGTAAGAAGTAAAATAGCTTTAGCTGCATTAAGCATAATGTGCAAAGACTCTCAAGTTCCCACTTATTCTCATCTCAGAGGCATCTTATCTCTAAAACTGCGTATTTGGTGAATTCAGTAATTACCTTACTTGAAAACTGAAATATGAATGGTGAAATGAAAAAAAAATAATAATGTAATGATTTGTTCTGTGACCAACAGATGTAATGAAACACGATTTCCTACAGATTTGAGTCCTACTTTTGTCACACCCCTTAACCAAAATAATTTCAGCTTCTCTCCCACCGCATGTACTTCCTGACATCTCTTCTGGGCAGGAGACAGCACCTGCTGGGCTTAGCCTGGAGGTATGTATATGTCGATTGCTGCCAAGGAGAATATATAGCAGCTTTCCACTCAGTAGGGCACTGATTTGGGTCTTTCCTCTTTACTGAGCCACGGCCATCATGAAACTTATAAGAACTTAATTATCTTAAAGACTCACAGAAGACTTCCTTCCCATGTTGCGGGAGCTAGATCAGCAGTTCAAAACCTGGTGCAGAGGACTGACAGACAGGAAGTGATTGCACAATCCTCGTTTCCTTAGGAAACAGTAAAATATTACACCACATTAAAGCTCACTACATGAGTGGTGCTGGAAACACAAGCTCTATGAAAATGTCAGCATCTTATTAAATTTATTGAGGTATGTAACACAAATGCCTGGCCAAATATAGTTAAATATACACTGAAAGTATATTTTTAAATTTATATTTTGAATTTTATATATATCCTACACACTATAATTTTTATATATAATATGTACAAGTGTATGTAACTATGTCTATGTAACTAACCCCCCCTATTGCAGGGGGGTTGGAACTCGATGATCTTCAAGGTCCTTTCCAACCTAAACCATTCTATGATTCTATGAACTACATGTAAAGTGTGAAATAAAATCCAAAAAGACTTTGAATTGTATTGGTTTTTATTTTTTTTTTCTTAACTTTAGGCCCTCATCAAAATATAAAACAATCTAAAAGGGTGATGAGATACTTCTGATCCTTGCACACGTCTGAGGCAGGGCAGTTTGAGTACAAACTGACAGTGCTTTCTACCACAGCTACCTCTGAACACAGCCCCAGGACCCTGCTTACACCAGTCAGAGCGAAGAGCTGGAGCGGTTAGCAAGCCAGCTGCAAGAGCCGTGCTGTTAACTACTCAGTAACGAGTCTCTGCACAGGTTTTACTTCTTTCTTAAATTTTATCATGAATATAAACAAGCTTTAGTTTTACTCTGTGTTGATAGAAAAGGCCAAACGGGATTCTTGTCCCACCTACCCTACTGCTGTCTCTTCCATGCCTTCCCCAAGGGTGAGCTGGCTTTGAACTGAATCGCAAGCCTCTGAAATCCTGCTCTTTAAGATCCAGAGTTGCTTAAATATTTTCTTCCTAAAACTGATGTGACTCTTTATTCCTTTCTTAATTATACTGCTGAGGAATAACTAGTCCAGGGTCTGGTTTGAGCACTTTGGACAAACAACTCTCCTTGTTTGCTTCACTTGGCTTCCAGTCAGGGAAAACCTCTGACACCCTTCTGGTCCCTGCGCTCCTCGTGGGCAACTTCCACGTTCCCCTTCCCAGCCCCGCTCTGAGAGGCGTCATTCAGAGTTGAGGAGTATTGCTGGCAACCAGCTGCTTGTTTTACCTGGAAAGTCATCCACAGTGTGATTGCTCCTGTCACAATTTCCCAGATGCAGTTTGGCTATTACATGCAAATGCCTCTTATGAAATGAATATACAAAGCTAAATGAAAGCCTCCTGTCAAAACAGAGGTTGTGATCAAGATACTGCTCACAGAACAGACACTGAATTCACACAGATATATTCCCAACCTGCACAAACATCACCCACTTGGAAAAGTATGGTTTGCCATTGTTCTAAAAAACAAGGGGAAGAGAGCTCAGAAATGCACAGGTTGCTTCCCACAACTTCAACATGATCCTCAAAACAATTTTGGTGAGAATTGGTTATCAGGAGGGAAGTAACTGACAGCAAGCTAACGCAGCTCAGTAACACACTCTTTAATAACTTACCCATCATCTACTAAAGCACCTAAGTCGATGTGTTACTTTAATACTTGAATTTTGCTAACAATAGGCCTGAAATCTCAATACCATACAAACTATTCTTTAAGGACTTCTCCACAGAGGAATGCGACCAGTTGGTTCGATACTGCTTGGCTGAGTTTCACAACAAAAACTGATAAAAGGAATTTTGTAAAGTCCAGGAGATAAATAGTACTGCATGCACAAAAATGCCTACACATACACCCAGAACACAGATAAGACATGCACACAGCCACAGAAGGGAGCAGGGTTCAATAGCCTAAGCAAGAGGTAGACTTCAGTTATAAGCCACAGCTTTCACCTGAGTTTGAACTCCAAAACATATTTGAAAGACAAATAAAGCTGAATCTCCTTAACTACCATAAATACACCATTGTTTCAGTTTTCTACTACTTTTTAATTTAAGATTAAATCCTTTATTGAATCCAATGCGCGTTGTAGCTATAGAAGATTTTCATTTAGAATAATATGTTCATCTTCAAGCTCTGTCATGGAGCAGAATAAGGAACATTTTCAAGATGCAATCTGGTCTGTGGCCATAAAACAATGTGCTTGCATCTCTTTTCCCCGTGCTGACCTGGTAGAGGGATGGGGTAGCTGGTGGGCCTGTCACCATCAATGCTTCACACCCATGATTTTTTACACAGCAAAATCACTCACTGCTTATGGGATTACTGCATTAGGCATTTTGTTTTGCTAGGGTTATGAACAGGCTGGTAGGAACTTAAAAGAACTGTAAGGCACAGATGTGGTGAAAGAAAGAGCTCATACCTTCGGTCTTTGCCTTCTTAGGCAAGCCTAAGAGAAGAGAATAACTGTTGTCAGGAGGGACAAGAAAGATCCTGCCTAAAATCCTGTTTCTAATGTCAGGTTAATGAGCACTGGGTTTCAGCGGAAGCAATTACTCCAGAAGGAAGGAAACAGTGACAGAGAGAAAAAAGCTAAGAAAAATGGGGGATATGGAAAGGAGGAGAATGAAACAAAAAATCCCAGCAGAAAAAGAGATAAGAAACACGTGTACCATCTAGATCAGTTTGTATCCCACAGCAGTATACATACATCATGTTGCAAAATCTCATACTTTGAATATGCTTTTTACAGAGCTCTAGAAATAAATTTACGTTTCCAAATCGCTAGTAAAAACAAGCAGTTCCTGCAGGCCACCACCCCTCATGCTTCTGCAGAGAAAAGACCACTTCTAACAACATTTCTTTGGCCAAGCAGATTTCCTGTGCCGCTACTCAGATGAAAAACATGTCCAGCTCTCCAGAAATGCTCTACAGTTGGAGTCTCTCGTCATGCAGACTCAAGTATATCAAGAACATCAGATGATCCAGCTAATACAAATCTCACCTACAGCTGTAGAAGCCACCTTTCTGATCTATTAACTGCCCCATAGCTGATCTCCTAGGAGAACAAGCAGCCAACCTGGCTGCTGCCAAAATAGGCTCAACGTTTTCTCATCAGCTGCCAAAACAGTTCTCACTGGGAGAACAGCACAGAGTAGACAGTAGATGGGCTCTATCCCATCTACACCTGATGGGCATCCAGAAGCTGAACTCATAACACCATTATTCAAACTAATATTAGATTTTTCTGTGTTACTTCAGCAGCTGCATAGTGATTCCTAATCTAATTTGCAGAAGTCATCCCTGAAATTTTAATGTTGTTTTGGCACTGACTGTTTCCATAGCATTTGCAATGGTCTGCACTTAAAGGGAGATGCTCACTACTTTTTGAGAAACTTTCAAAGGTTAGAACAGTAGCCAACATACATTGCATATTAGCCAAATACTTTACAGGAGGTTATTGAGAATATCTGAAGATTATTCTGGGCAGAACAAAATAAAACCACCAAACCTATTGTATCCACTAGAGTAACTAAACTGGGTGTCACCCAGAAGAGACCAATACAATTAAAATGTACCTTGCTCATGTATATGCATGAATAGATGTGTGTATAGACATGTAGATGTATGCAGATGACAGAAAAAAAGAGATAAGGAACAGTTAGCGACACTGCTTTTAAAATTACCATGAGTCAGGATTAGCGGAGCACATGTAACAGCAATTTGTTATACCCCATCTGCAAAATCAGGTAGGCACTAGTGAATCATTTATAATTCATATTTGGATCAAATTTTTATCCAGCTCTCAGTTACAAAGAACTATGTTTCTGCTATACATTTTCAGTTTTAGAATGGTATTATTTTAAAGAATTAGCGTGAAATCTTATGTATAAAATGGAGAGCTGTATCCCAAAAAGCTCTGATGCCAGCTCAGCAAGGACCAGGAAAGCAGCTGAGCATGCACTTCTAGTGTGAAGTTTTAGCCATCCCTGAAGAGATAAGCAAGGGAATTATACACTAATACATAATTATCCCTAGAATTAATATGTAAGTTATGCCTTTGTATTTGGTATAATTAGGACCAGTACATGATGTTAGCAAAGTTATTACTAGTATTCTGCATTTAGTCCTTGAACCAACATCTCAAAAGGATGTTAAAGACTAAAAAAAAATAATTCTAGACATGTTACATAGCCACATTCATGAAACTTGCCTCAGGCAAGACCTAAAGAACTTCTATCTGGTTTATCCAAAAGAAAGCTAAGATGAAATAGCACATTCCACAAAAATCAGCAGACAATAACAGACTTCATACTATCATCTACAATGTTTTAATGTTTAATTTATTTTATTTTTAAATATATTTTAACACAGGGTGGGATTCATCCACCCTATCATTTAAAAAGTCTGTAGAGTAAACATTAATCTCTGATCTCTTCATCTGGAGTTCCTTCACAGTTAATGAGCATTTTTAATAGTACAAGTGTCCACAACTGGAGCATCTTACTGAAACATCTTTACAAAAACCCCATGCAGTTCAAATTAATGTCTGTATCAGGGAAAGCTTCTGTGGTTTGCATTGTCTAGGGATTCCTTTTGTGTCTTAAAATCTATGAATAACTACTGCTTTGCATCAGTCTCAGAAACTTCAGTAAGCAATTTTTTGCAGTTAGTTCCTTTTTAATGAAAAACATACACAGTTCTTGATGCAAGGTGAAAAGTCACATATCCAAGATGTCAGTCCTGCAAGGCCATTTGGTACACTCTGTTTTCAGCCATATGAATCTCTTCTTACTTACTTGTGAAAGCCAGCAACACATAACTGCCTTAATATCTTGCCTTGATTCAAATCGCGTTCAGCACACCTGCAATGTAAGTGCCTGCCACAGACCCTTCCTTCCTCAAGAAAAAGAGGCGATATCCGTGACCTGAGCCCAGCATCAATACCAGTCAGCTGAACAAACATCTGGATAACCTTCCTTCCACCGGCCCTGCTTAGGGCTGACAGGTGAACAAGGGAAACGTTCTGAGCATCTGCAGGGATCCTGCTCCTAATCTGCAATAAATTAATCTGCAATAAATTATCTTGTTTATGCAACAAGTACTTCTTTTGAGCAAAATACCAGCTTAATTTCCTTTGTGAATGAAGGGGTATGGGTTACACACAGTCTCTGTCACTCCAGTTACTGTGTTTCCTCCAGTGCTACTGGCTTTCGTCACCCAGTCTAGCAAAGACTTCTTTGCACACCCCCAATTAGGGAACGTCTATGCTTGACCCTCAGTATTTGCTGCTGATTTAATAATGATCCTATTCAGTGCTTCGCAATAGCTATGTATACGCTTCAGTATTGTCCCTAGCAAAGTCAAAGGGGTTTATTGCCAGTGGCAGTGGCACTCAGGTGTAGCATGCCAGTCACATTTTAACGCCAAGGGGAGTGTAACAGTACTGAGGCATGTTAAGAAACTGCAGTGATAACCACATTAAAGTACGTACATAGGTGCAAAGACAAACTTTAAAAAGAAAGATTAATTGTTGAAGGCACACAGTGCTACCTACTCACAGTAAAATGAGTTCAAGACAGTAATACACTTGACTCAGGTGATCTTAGTGGGACATACCTCGTCTTTTCACAGTCCCTATTGTGTCAACCACCAGAGAAAATTACAACCTTGAACAAAATTTTCTGAACAGAAAAATGGCAAGATAAATTATCTGGGCTGTTGCAATGTATCAGTGCATCAATCAATAACGCAGTCTCTGCAATTGCAACAGTTTTAATAGACACTGCTGTGCATAGTGCTATTGTTTGAAAAAAAATCTGTTGGTTTTCTTTTAAAAAAAAATCTTAAAAGCACAATAAACTGCACTGTTAGGAAAGCTGGTGTGAATCCAGAACAGCTCACAGGTGAAGACCTTTCATGAAGACAATGCTATACATTTACATTTCTGCCAGTTACACTGGCTGCTCGGTGAAGAGGAGCAGACCACTCCAACAATACAGCTCAAGGATAAGAATGTGGAGCAGCAGGAGACGAGGCAGTTGAGTAATTCATCTCTCTTGAGAGGAATAAGACACGATTGCACTCTGTACTGGCTGGCACAAACTCTTCAACAACAGTCTACTATGTGGCAAACAGACTGGCCTTTGTAGTTTGTTTATGCCTTTACCAAGAGCATTGCTCTTAAAATACTTTAGTAATTCAAAAATAATGCCTCTGATATAAAAGGCAGCTGCATAGTTCTAGAAATTAATGCATAATAAGCAGAATGTATCCTATGAAGGCCTTTCCAGGAAAATGTTGATTTGAACAGCTTCTGCTCGTTCGAACATATTCAAATTGAATTCTGCAAGATTGTCAAGAAGGGTTTAGTCTGAAACAACAGTGACAGCCAAACACAGATCTAACTCTTTCATACTTTGGGATACTGCAATATTTAATTTAATGGGAAGGGACTGCATTGCATCATAGAAATACAACAATATATGGAAAGCATTACTTTTGAATGGCTGGATATTTACTTAGCATATAACTTACTTCAAAGAACTTTTTTAGATGAGATGCTACAACTTATGCAATAATTAACACAACACAGCACCATTACTCCTGCTGAATACCCACTGGATAATGTACTTGCCTCTCAACTTTCTCTTCAAATAGATGACAGTCATCATGCTTGGTCTTATCGTAGAATCCTGTCTTTGAATAATACTGTGGGAGAGGCACACAACGGGCACCTTGTGCCGCTTGCCTGCAGCCAAACGGTGTCCTTCTCAGTGCCGAGTCCTACCAGAGAGCACTCCTCTGCTCCGCACGGCTCAGCATCTCTCCCTGTCCTGAACCAGACACGGACGCCTGGCAGATCCTACACGAGGCTGTCTAATCCCATAAGGTCAGTGAGTAAAAGGGAGGCTGCAATGTCGCATTACAGCTGTGCTGCCCTCCCCCACGCCTGTCATTTTACATGACAGGCACTGTCGTACGATGGTGATCAGGACTATCTGCTTAGCATGTGGCCGGCTCCCTTTCCGCATCCCAGGAGCTCAGGAGAGATCCATGCAGGAGTCAGGCAGCTTACTCCCAGCTGTTTTCTTCCCCAGGGAAAAGTACTGGAGGGGGAACTGCCCAAAAGACGTTATACCTAACCTGTGGGCTTGCTGCAGCTGCACAGACCCACGGCACTAGCTGGTGGGCTCGCAGGCAGGTGTCCTGTCCCAGAGGGAGAATAAGCAACGCTATCTGCCACTGCAGGGAACTGCAGACTCCTGCACTTCCACCTCCCACTCCTCCATAAGGACCTTTGTCCTTCATTTTGCTTTTTTTTTTTTCCCAGCCAAAGAATAAAAGTAATATTCATCTTTATTGGTGGCAGTTATAAATTAGAAACAGCAGGAGATTGTGGCCATTTCGAATGAAGACAAAAAGCATCAGGTATATCCAGCTGCTCCTGGGATCACAAGCTCATTTGTACAGAACAATAAGCAGGAGAACTGTTGTTCTTTAATAAGAGAGTAACAGCATGTGCCATGCCAGTTATGGGCTTATTGGCAAGGAAAGTATGACGGCATGTACATGGAAAATTGAGCATGAGGAACAGTGCAACAAAGATGGATAAAATCTTTCTCAGACAGAAAAGGTGCATTTGATGGATCTCATCTCAGATACAAAACAGGTTTCAGGAATGAAAGATCTTTCTCATGAACATGTGTCCCAAGAAAAAAAAAAAGATGTAATAAGATGTATTGATAAGCGCAGAACCGCTATCAAAGTCTGCTTGCAGCAGCGTACATTGCTACAGGTTTGAGAAGCGCACTCTTCTCCTGTATCGCCACAGAAGGATGGCTACCAGCTATGTCAGATATGGCTGGTAAGAAGCGTCACTTACACCTGTAAGTCAAAATAAGAGCCTAAGCACAGTTTCTGTAAGGACCAAAACTGTTACAGCCTGCTATGACACTAAGCACAGTGCAAAAGTATTCCATACCCAGTAATGTGTAAGTGAGCTTTATCCCATACTTGTCATCCAAATGGAAAGACACCCATTAACATCCAGGAACTCTAATCAGGCAATTGGAATTACAAATAACTATTAATAAGCTACACTTACGTCTTTGTTAGTGTAGAAATCAGCTTTCTAGTACATAAACAAAACCAGCTAAACAGAAGAGTTAGCTCTATCCAGAGATTATGTGATAAATCAAGGTGCAAAGACATTATCTGAAAAACAGTATTTCTAAGGGTAGAAAATACTTGGACTGAAATCAGGCCTACAACACATGCCATTTCACTAGCACTGAACAATACAGTATACAGAAATTCATGTAATTTAGTTTGGAAACAGACAAAACAGCCAGACAAATGTTTGACTCTGTAAGAATGAATTAAATAGTGAAAACAGATTTTGGGCTATTTTTCAGACAGGTTAGCTAACAAAGACTACAAAATTAAGTCTCATCTACCAGAATCTGTTCATTAAATTAAAATTAACTGAAGCAGTATGCAAAATAGAAATGCAAGGAGGTATTTCACCAAAAAAACCCACAATGCATGAGAAGGATTTGCTTATAATGCACAGATCCCTTGGTTTCAGTACTGCACAAATATTCAGCAAAACAGTTTGTCAATATAACATTCAAAGACACCAAGGTTCAGACTCCCAGAAGGATTTGGGCTAGAGGTAGATACCTACAGGATTCACTACAGCACTACTCTGAGCCACTGTATTCCTTGTCTAGCAGCAGAAAATAAATGAAGTTATATAAGGTAAAAGACAGAAGTTAAATATGTCAGTGCTAAATACCTTTAAGCCAAGGAACCCTATTTTGCCTTTAGGAGTTGTGACTTCCTCTGGTCCTATTCTACAACAGAATAGTGGATTTCACGTCAAGCATTTCAAACTATATACCATTTCCAAAATTTTATTAAAATGTCTCTTGTTTATGTTCTTACTTGAATGATAACTCTTGGGAATATACATTAACTTAATGCAATCTTTAAGTGATCTTCAGAGGGAAAAATAATGCCTGCATACCCCTAATGAAAATCTAAGCATACTCCTATATACAGCTAGATGGATTATAAATAACTGTGCAGCTGAGCTGCCACTGTTATTTCAACTGTCCATCCTACCAGACTAGCTTCATCAGAGGAATTTAATGTTACTTATTGCAGTGTAACATGACTTTATAGGTAGCCCAAAGTTAGTCCACCTTCGTACAGTGACTACAGTCATCATTGAGCTATGGGTTTCCAATTGCCCAGCAATATGCATATACAGATCCAGCTGAGGAAGGGCTTTAGCCTGCTCTAACCTGATCAGCAGGTACCACCTTCCATGTTTCAAACATATATGCATTGTAGAACCCAGTAGGTAATTTCTTAATAGTCAATGAAAATAAGGCCAGGTCCTATGCTTCTGTATTATAGATACAAAAAGTTAATTTGGTGTAGCTTTCATGGCAGATACCATCTCAGAGGTACAGACTACTCCAATCTTCAAATAGGAACTGATGGATATACATACCAAATATCAATTCAAATCAGAGAAGCATTTGAATCAAAAAAACCTTGCCAGTAGACCTAACGCTAAAATGTTATATTTGAACATATCTAACATTTAAAAACTAACCACGCTGATGAGGTCAAAAGCACAACACTGCTTCTATGCATTAGTTCAGCATAAATTTCTGAATTAACAATGTTTTTACCACTTTTTTCATTGCACTGGGACCAATCATTTGCTAATAAGAAGCTTATATCTTTCACTTCATTACTCAAACATGGTAATAAACATGTATTTTAAAACTGGATGTAAGAACCAGAAAAAGGAAAGTCACCAACCTCTAATAAGGGAGAGTCTTTTTCAATGCAGATCCAGAGGCAGTATCTAGAATTTAAAAAAGACAGGGTTCAGTTGTTTGATCAACTCTCAATTTTTCAATTATCAGTTCTGTTAGAATTTGTTATGCATACTTTCATAATATTCTCTTATAATCAGCTTTTCCCAGATGATTCCTGAAATTCATAAGCTTTTGGGTTTCCAGGTAGCGACTTTCTTGCATGAAGACAAGACACATTAATAGAATCCTACCAAAATTAAGCTGTAAAAGCAGAGTGAACTTGTGTGTTTTTAATTTTCCTGATTACTTGATATACAAGCTATTAAAGACTACCTTTAAAAATAAGCTTGGGTGCACATTTAGCTATTTTTAAAGTCATTAATACCTTATCACAGAAACTTGATCCTAGAGCTCTCTGCTGCAGTTAATTACACTGAGATACCTGCTCAGATACATGCTGGTATACCATCACCAAACTCCTGCTTTCTCTAACACATTTCATTCTTCCCTTTATATTATCTCTTCTGATCCCTCCTTATATTTGTCTCCATCCAGCAAATTTTGGCATGCCCTTACAGAATGATTAAAAAAATTTTTACTCAATTTCTGCTTTGATTTCTTCTTCCCAAACCTTCTCCGATTCACAGCTGCAGATACCGGCAAACTACCTCCAAATCTCCATTTGCTTTCTTAGCAGTTTGGGTGTAATATCCACTATACGTCTGGATCAGTGGATCCAAGGTAGGAAGTACACTACACTGGCACTACTTGTAATTTTTCAAATGCTTTCAAGATCTAGTGCAACCCAAACACATCATATAATAGAGAGTATTCACTTCAGAAGTTAGCTATGTAAACTAACAGATCTCCCATGCCTGTCCTGTATTTCCTTTTGTAACTGCAGTTCATCCCTATTACACAAAGAATTTTTAATTTGTGTTAATAGCCAACTGAACAATGATTGAAGTATGTGAGTGTGACGTAAGGAATTTTTTAGATGCATGAGGTCTAGTTGCTAATTCTATGGGTGACATAAAAGACCGAAGCACTCAGAGTCAAAAGCTATACTACTTTGTCAGTAGTTTAGTCAAGGTATGCTCGCCACTCCATTTCTCTTGTGCTCTGATTTACTGCACTGCAAAATCAGATCTTCAGTGATTTGATGACCATTTACAAGATTGGAAATGTATTAATTTCTCAGAAGGCTTCATTAAGTTGTGTAATTCTACTTCTTTCCACACACTGCATGTCTACATAAAGAGACACAACTTGTGGCACCTTATTTCCCTAAGTTTAATGTCACAGTCTTTTCACTGTGCTGAGAGGAGAAAGACGATGATTGTGCTTCCAGGCTCATCCCTTCTCCCTCTTAAAAAGTAAGTGTACATGTTAAGACATTGGGGTTTAATCCTCCTGCTGCTGCTGACCTGGACAGAATATCAGAATATTCCCCATCTATAAGGAACATTTCTATTACTTCTACCTCCTTGTAAACTACTTCTGAGAGTCTGTGGACAAAAGTAATTAGAACTAATCTTAGAACCACATACACAAAAGGATGCACTTTGTCATGCCTAAATTTTAGTTTCCATTCACTCCCTTGCTGAGTACATATTTGCATGGTCATAAGTCTCAGTAGTTCTGAAAATTGGTTTTCAAGCAATACATTTATCTCAAGTAGGAAGTTCTTGGAGTAACAAGTTATTGAGTATATCATCGGGATAATGCAACAGATTCTGTCATTTTTCCAGCACTTAATATGAAGGTTTACATGTTTGCTTCAAAATTTATTAGCTGGGGTGGAAAATAAACTAGGATGCATTAAAAACAACCTCAAGGTTTTGAATGGTTTTCTGAAATGACAAAGATTTAAAGAATGTCAATTTCTCATTGAAGTTCCCTCAGTTTACAATGTATTTTTCTAAAGTAAAGGCTTGAGAACTACCATATTCAGCACAACACCCTAACAGTACTATACAACAGTCTCTCTATAATTTTCTATATATTATTTTCCAAGATCCATTTGTGTTACACCAAACTCTGCACTTATTGTTAATAGCTTTACATTCATTTCTTTCAACTGAAGCTTACAACTGCTGTGCAATGTAGGAAGTAAAAAAAAAAGGTTAAAGAAATCAACAGACACTAATTTTGTCCTCAACAGGGCACTGCGGTAGCTGTTAACACCTTCATTCCCTTTCATCAGTAACTCTGGATATTACTATTTCATCATTTGTGAGTATTTCATCTCTGAAGTTTTAATTTTACCTTTAGTAACTTATGTATTATGGAAGAGCCTGTCAAACCAAAGCAGTTGCTGAAATAAAAAGACAGACTATGGACATGAGAGAACTAGAAATGCATTTTCCAGGTATGAAATGCAGAGAGACTACAGAAAAACTGTTGGGCAGAAAACTGTGTTGTTTTGATTTAAAACAAAACACAGAGTATCTAGAATGGTGCTGTTATTAGGGGAAAAGTCTGTGAAACTGCAAATTAAAAATGTTTATCCATAGAATCATAGAATCGTCTAGGTTGGAAGGGACCTTCAAGATCATCAAGTCCAACCATCAACTTAACACTGCCAAAACCACCATGAAACCATGTCCCTCAGTACCATGTCTACCCGTCTTTTAAATACCTCCAGGGATGGTGACTCAACCACTTCCCTGGGCAGCCTGTTCCAATGCTTGACAACCCTTTTTGTGAAGAAATTTTTCAGAATTTCCAATCTAAACCTCCCCTGGTGCAACTTGAGGTCATTTCCTCTTGTCCTATCTCTTGTTACTTGGGAGAAGAGACCAACCTCCACCTCGCTACAACCTCCTTTCAGGTAGTTGTAGAGAGCAACAAGGTCTCCCCTCAGCCTCTTCTCCTCCAGATTGAACAACCCTACTTCCCTCAGCCACTCCGCATAAGACTTGTTCTCCAGACCCCTCAGCAGCTTTGTTGCTCTTCTTTGGATGTGCTCCGGCACTTCAATGTCTGTCTTGTAGTGAGGGGCCCAAAACTGAAAACAGTATTCAAGGTGCGGCCTCACCAGTGCCGAGTACAGGAGGACAATCACTTCTCTAGGCCTGCTGGCCACAGTATTCCTGATACAGGCCAGGATGCTGTTGGCCTTCTTGGCCACCTGGGCTCACTGCTGGCTCATATTCAGCCAGGTGTCGACCAACACCCCCAGGCCCTTCTCTGCCAGGCAGCTTTCCAGCCACTCTTCCCCATGCCTGTAGCGCTGCATGGGGTTGTTGTGACGCAAGTGCAGTACCCAGCACTTGGCCTTGTTGAAGCTTATACCATTGGCCTCGTCCCATCAATCCAGCCTGTCCAGATCCCTCTGTAGAGCCATCCTACCCTCAAGCAGATCAACACTCCCGCCCAACTTGGTGTCATCTGCAGACTTACTGAGGGTGCACTCGATCCCCTTGTCCAGGTCGCTGATAAAGATACTAAAGTGAACTGGCCCCAATACGGATCCTTTCAAGTTCAGTACAGAATATAAATATTTTTTGCTTATATAGTTAGCGCAGAACCATCATAATTTTTAACTAATCTGCTGAAGAATACTGTACGTATAGACACAGAGGGAGAGGAGGGGTCCTTCTAGCTCAGTATATTGACCTGGACAATGGCAAGCACTGGATGCTTATGGACGAACACAGCAAACAGGATGAAGGATGCTTGCTCTGCTGTACTCTACATGACTTAAACGAGAGAGAAAAAACCACACCAGTAAAACCAAATGCAGATTCAGAGAGGTCTAAAAGTGAAAGAGCTCTGTAGGCCTGTAGCCCACAAATATAAGGGAAACAGGCCTATAAACTTGAGTGCTTTTCCTCCAGAAAGCGAATTTGTTGACACATATTAAAAACCCCTTTCAACAAACCAGGCAAGTACTGTCAGTTTGAATGTGCCCAGGCAATACCCATGCCTGGAGTTCAGTGACGTCCCAGGGGATGCCCTGTGTTTCTCCTGGATGGCAGGTCATACTGCTCAGACCTCCGTGTTTGCCACAGGCACAACGGATGGAGGGAGATGCTCCAGCAGGATTCACTCCTGGTGAAAAAATAAGCCATCTTCCACAGATGACTCTGGGAACCTTCACAGTATACTCCTCTTTCATATGTAAGCAATGACACTGGAAGTGTCATTACTTGTATCTGTTGGTACCTGAACTGAGCCACTGAGTCAGCTGGGAAAGCCATGGTACTTCAAACAGATTTTTCATTTTATGAGAACAGGCACACAAAAATTGCATCAGGTGTTACAAAAACGTGATTTGATTATTTCAGCTAATGAAGACAGGCAGAAATTTTTTTCTTTCAATTTTATCCCATTTCTCCCATTCACAGTGGGCTGTAAAAGGTAATGAAGTAATTTGCTTGAATCTCCATGCATGAAAATTTATAGACAACCACACAGAATTTTAGATCATCTTTGCAGACCTAAATTCATTTCTTCAGCCTCAACCACAACTAGAAGCAAGAGAGAGAGCTGCGATGGAGAAAGATTGCTGCTGAACTCAATAATGCCTAAGCCATCATGAGTAGCTCTTGAAAAAGCCACTTTCAGTCTTTGCTAATCAGAAGGACGCATCAGTTCAGCACCAGGCACTAGACATGCACAGCAATGGCAAAAAACGGTCATTATAAATTAACCTCCACTCAGATAAAAGCTTTTTTGTAATACTTATTATATATATAAAAATTCATTGCGGAGGACACTATAGGAAGAGTGTGTCATGTAAAACATCACCCTTGGAAAAGAAACATGGGGAAAATGAGAACTTTACCAAACTGAAAGATGATTAATTTGTTTATATCAGAAAGATACTATTATCTACTTAGGAACGGCTTCTGGATAAGAATACAGTATTCAGAGTCCTGCATAGATACAAAATGCAATGCTTTCTGTGCATGTCAAGGAGCTTAGATTTTCCAAGCCCCAAAGAGATACAAAGCTGTTATCTATCTAGAGATATTAAGGTTCAATTGAAAATCAATACACTAGTTTGTCACGCTAAAGAAATGACCTTAGTACCAACCATTAGACGAAGCATTTCTAAAGGCATAAATTGCATTCAGATTTAAGCTCTGACTCAGAACAGCGTGGACCTCTGACATTTTTCTAGTAGCTTCTGTCAAAGCTGTTAGTGATAATTTGCCTCCTTCCCATACAGCCTTCCTCTGCATTTTCACCTAATCCTTTTAAGTATCTGTTTTCATGTTAGGATGCATATGGCCTTTCTCACAAGTCCTTCACAAAAAAAAAAAAAAAACGCTTGAAAACTGCAAAAAAGATTATGTAGCCTAGCTCTTTCTGTAGTCTGTTATAATAGCTAGAAAGTTGAAATTGCTCTTACCACTTATGATAGAAAATGAAGCTAACAAAAAGCTCAAAATTTACAATGAATGATAAACTGTATTCAAAACTGTGTAAAAGTTCTTCCATACCTTTAAAAAAAAAAGGTAAAGCAAATTCTTGCCCTGTCTAGGCATTACTAAAGAATAGAAGCCCGAATGAGTATTCCCTGACCTACACAAACAATAAGCAAGAATATAGTTTCATAGTGCCAGCAAGAATAGAACTCCAGTACAATACAGGAGATACGACCAATACAAAAATGGTACAAAACAGCAGATGAGAGATCCAGCTTTGTGGCTCAAAAACAGAAACAGACCAGTATTTTAAGAAATCTTTCCTTTTTGTCCTCCTAAGTTACAGTTTGGGTAGTAATGTCAAATATATACCTGAAAATTTGTCAGTGCCACACAAGAAAGACACCAGTCAAAAGCACACAAAAATTCATCTCACATTGTTGGAAAATTATAGATTAAATGGTTGGTTTAGATGCTAATTGAATTTTACATCAGCTGTCTAACTTTAGTTTCCATCCTTTAAGCAATTTGTAATGCATGCTCAGAGCTTATTCCCTTCTTATTCTTTTTTTTTTCTCTTTTATTTTTTTTTTTTTTAAATTCAGATGTCAGGAAGCTGCTTTAGCGAAGGCTTTCCTCCTATAAAAGAAACAAAATTACAAAATACAGAACACACAGATTTCTACTGTCCATTATCTTTCCAGGAATGCTACAGAAATGCTACAGGTAGCACTGGAAAACCCAAAGCAGGTTTTCCCATCAGACTGCGAGCCTGCAAACCCATCAGCGCACTCTCCCAGCCTAACCCCAGCTCCAGAAGCAGGACAGTCAGGCAGCAGCCTGGAAGTGCTGGGGCTGGAGATAGAATGACCAAAGAAGGTGCACCTTCTTGGTGTGCCTAAACCATCAACCCAATCACTGGGCCACCTCCTCCCTCCTCCTTTCCCTGCAAAACCCCCTCCAGGGAGCTTCTCCGGCTTCCCAGGGGAAGAAGGCACAGGTCTGCAGGGAAGCAGAGCCCCAGCCCCTTGGAGAACATTTCTGTCTACTCACTCTCACTGCACGGAAGCTTTCTAACTCCTAATTGCCTTGTCCTACTGCATCAATTACCTTCTTCTAACACAGTATTGTTGCAAATAATTTATCATATGTTAATTTTTTTCTATCTGAATTTAGGTTTTTTCCTGAAGGCTGGTGAATTTATAATAGTAATACACCCACCCATCATAAAAAGTCAAAACAACCTTTTGCAATACTGCTCCATGGAGGCTGTGCGTCTTAAAGAGCAGTTTCAGAATTTGCTGGAGAACAACAGGAATAGGAACATGAAAAGAGTCTCTTGGCCCTGCCAAAGGAAATCAGCAAATGATTTCACTGACGGCAGGATTTCTTGTATGGAGGTTTTGTTTGGAACAAGCAAGCGGTGACTCTTCCAGAAAAACAGGCAAGTTGGAGAGGTCAGCAAAGTTGGAAATTTAACCAAGTCGGCTTCCAAAGACACCATTCAGGTTTTCCAGGAAGTTCTAGAAACTTTGGTTTCTTAGAAAATCTTCTCTTCAACTTTTAAATTCCCACATGATCTTCTAAAATGTCTGAAATAGCATTTTGATAATCTATTTAATATGCACATAAATCCGACTTATGCAATCCCTCATACTGAATCCCCCATTCATTTAAAATAAATGTGTGCTTGTAAATTGACTATTGTCATCAGTTTAAAAAAAAAAAAAAGACAGAAAAATGGAAGTACTTCTTTAATTCAGACTATTTTTCCTGAAAGTTTCAAAAATCAGTTCCTCAAACTTAACCATGGTTTAAGAGGCTATGGCATAATCTGGCTTGATTAAAGGGTGACTGAGAGGGGATCTCATCAATGCTTATAAATATCTAAAGGGCAGGTGTCAAGGGGATGAGGCCAGACTCTTCTCAGTGGAGCACAGTAACAGAACAAGAGGCAACGGGCACAAACTGGTACACGGGAAATTCCATCTCAACATGAGGAAAAACTTCTTTACTTTGATGGTGACAGAGCCCTGGAACAGGCTGCCCAGAGCAGTTGTGGAGTCTCCTCTGGAGATATTCAAAACCCGCCTGGATGCGTTCCTGTCCAGCCTTCTCTATGTGAACCTGCTTTGGCAGAGGGGTTGGACTAGATGATCTCCAAAGGTCCCTTCCAACCCCTACCATTCTGCAATTCTGTGATTATTTCAAAACAGAAATCTTGAAGCAGATGGGATTCATACATATATGCCTAACGTCATTCCCATACATACATATTTTTGCTGACTTACAGCCACACTGCAATCAGGATTTCTTTACTCTGGCAAGGGACAGGAGGTCCAAGAGATGCAAAATTGTTATGAATTAAGAAATGCACACCAAGAAAAAGAAACAGGTTGGTCAACTGGTATATATAATTCCGAGAATATTGAAATTATTTCCATTTCACTGATCATCATTTCAAAAACAGTAGTTCTTTAAGAAACTTTATGTAGAGCTATAAATATTGTTTGGTAAAGTACGCTGACCCAACTTACCTTCTTTTAATGCATAAAATTTTAAATTTTTGTGCAATTACTATTGAAGAGACAAACTTTAAGAACCAGCACCCAGAAAGTAAAAAAAAAAAAAAAAAANAAAAAAACAAAACAAGAAAACCATGCAAATACTGCTTACCAAAGCTTACCAAATCTAGAAATATAACCTAACAAAATGGGATTTATTAATTTTTATTTTTACATTGTTCATGTAAATCATCAGAGAGCTTGTTTTAACAAATACATTTTTAGAAGGGCAATCACTGAAGTTTTAGTGTATACTTTATCTGACTGGGGAAAATTTGCATGAGCAAAGGAACAGACTTGCTCGCCTTGGTCAGCATTTTCCAGCTACCGCCCATATAGAATCCATCTCTAACAAGCAAGAACCGCACAGTGAATGTTTTGACCAAAATGATCAGCAGTACAAGTGAACAAATGTGACATTTAAGTTGTCATCTTTTAACTCTGGAAACCAGGGTGTCACTTTTATTCTTTACTCCAGAAAGAGCTTTACATCAGTGCCATAGAGCAACCAGAAAAAAAACAGGGTATAAGTTTAATTTCTTCCACCCAAGGTTTGTGATGCAGACACAGAGTTGAGGGTCCCCACCTCACCTTCCCCGAGACAACCTGTACTGCTTTCAGAGTACCCGTTTAATTTGAATCTATTTACCATGGACATGCCCTAGTTTGGATGGATCCTTAAGACGACAGAGAAGACTGGGTATTGGCTCTGTCACCTACTGTAAAACACAGACCATCACCAGGAGGGACTCCCAAAACATATCTGGTGCATTCACCCATCCTGGCTCTGCAATCTGTCACAGCTACATGGAGGAGAAGGGAATTTGTTCAAAACCCTCTTACAAAAATTATTTTAGTATGCCTGCTGAGCAGGAAGACCTCACTATCAAATCTCTTTCAGACTCGAGCTATTGTAAAAGTCACATCAGCTCTCCTTAACCTGCAATGATAACCTGACCAAATTCATTTGCTGAAAGCCAGACTTAGATTCATTTGAGAAAAGCTGCATTCACACGAAAGTCTGTACTAACAAAAAAAACCCCAACAGTTAATTAGATGCAAGCTAGATATTCAGAAAGCTCTTTCATTACAACTTTCTTTCCTATTTCCAAGGGTTATGAAAACAAAACCTGAACTTTTGCATAAACTATTAACTGTAGGAACACAAAAAATCACAAAATTATCTATAACCCCAGAATAAAACCAAAGTGTAGCACATCACAGGAAAATCATAGAATCATAGAATGGCATCAGCCTGTAAATACAAAATAAAGGACCGAGTCAGGTGAAACTAGTTTTAGTGGCAGCAAACAGTAAAACAAGTATAATCATAGAATCATAGAATGGTTTAGGTTGGAAAGGACCTTGAAGATCATCGAGTTCCAACCCCCCTGCCATAGCCAGGGACACCTCCCACTAGACCAGGTTGCCCAAGGCCACGTCCAGCCTGGCCTTGAACACCTCCAGGGATGGGGACTCAACAACCTCTCTGGGCAACCTGTTCCAGTGCCTTACCACCCTCAAAGTGAAAAACTTCTTCCTAATGTTCGATCTAAACTTGCCCTCTTCCAGTTTGAAGCCATTCCCCCTCGTGGGGGAATGTGGAACTGGGAATCAATGAAGAACTGCAAGTAAGCCAACTGTGCTAGAATACCTGTAAAAACAACTCCAAGTGGACGTAGGAGGAGGCAGTAAGAGTCCCCCAGTGCTAGCATGAAATTCCTCCTAGTGCCACCATGCCAGTCACTTATCATAACCTCAATCATCTGCCCCCGCAATTCTCCTTCAAAAGTATCAACACCACCAGCCTGGGGACCCAGAGGATGCTGGAAGGGTGACCATAACACCAGAGATGGGAACAGGTACTAGAAAGTCCATGTCTTAACTGTATTACTAACCATAACGATGGAGCTGGACTAACATACCAGCTGTATTTTGGTTAGAAAGTTAAGACTTTAGTTAGGCTAAAAATAAATGCTTAGCTCTACATATCACTTACTACTCCCTCCCTCTCCCTGTAACAGGAGCACACCACCTGCAGCCCCAGGCGCACACCACAGCTCTACGTTGATCAGAGCCAGTGCAACAGGCAGAAAAAACTACACTTCCAGCTGCCACCACAGAGTTACAAGGTAAAGCAATTTTTAAAATTGTTTTGGTGTATCACGTCAACATCTCATCATCTTCTACTAGCTGCAGGCTGTTTCATTAGATACTGAGGTCTGCAAACAGGGAGAACTACATCTGTGAGCAGTGGAGATCCAAGCTCTTGCCTTTCTACAGGTGAGTCCATTGTAAAACCAGGCTGTAAACAAGGCAACTTCACAGTGCAGAAGAGAATGTTGTCAATGTGCTAAGAGCCTCTGCAATGCTTGCTCCCCATTTATTCTGGGTTTAACTCATGGTCAAAGCTGGAGTCACTGCTCTTGCAAGGAATTAAAATTGAGTATTATTAGTTATGCATTCATAGTGGAGGTGCATCACAAAACAGACAGATATGACTCCTGCCCTAGAAATTACAAAGGCTCTTATCCTGAAAAGATTTATATATAAGGAATTCTATTCACAGAAATAATCCTGCAGGACTGCGATCTTATTTAGTCTTTCTTCAGAAACTGAGCTTATACAAACAGCACATAGATAGTGCCTCCACTTCCAATAGCAAGTCGTTCATTTTATATTGTTCCACCACTAATTTAGCCGTAGTGTTGCTAAGAGGATTTCCAATATATTAAGATATTATGATTATTAAATAATATTCACAATTTGCATTTGAACAGCATATTGTCTAGTCCAAAAAATACAGCAGGAGATCCTGTCCATGTATTAGGAAATCTCTAACTTACCACTATCAGGCACTGATGTTACCCAGCAGAGAGTAAGAAATTTTGTTCAAAACCTCTTCTTAAACCATTCTTGATGTGAGAGAGAAATCAATTCTGGCAAGGCCAAAAAGTTCTGCCTGTGGCAAGCTAAGCATATGTATAAATTTCTTTCACTATAAATGTAAAAAAAAACATTAAAAAAAAAGAAAAAACAAAGATGCTTGCTATTTGACAAAGACACAAAGAAAAAGTTTCTTCTTTTTGAGTATACCACCCTCTGTTCTAGAGAATCTTCAAGTTGGTTTTGCTAGTGTTGCTCCAGAAACCATGTGATAACATAAACTTTATCTATGTAAGTCACCATCCTACCACACACTGTAGCCCTAGAAAACACAAAAAGCCTCTTTGTAACTGCCTCTGTGTGTGAGATGTATTATTCCAGCAAAAGTCTTAGCAGGGAACAGGTTAGCAGCACTCTAAACTGTAACCCCCTCATTTCTACATTACTTTAACGTTGATCAAACATCAGAAAACCAAGAAAATAATCTATTTCATAGCTACCCTCACCACCCGCATACCATTTATTGACAGCTGGGCAATTGAATAAGCTTCTCTAAAAAGACAGGGATATTTAAGTGGCAACTAATATTTTGAAGGAATTTTATTCCATGCCCAACATCAAGGTGTTCCCTCTATACCACTCATAGCTAAGTGGCTTTTTCAAGCCCTGACTTTACTGATATTTGTGCATCTTTAAACTGCCTGTTCACTGAAGGACAAAACCAGATCATTAGATACTGGATTTCAGTGTTCCAGGGAGCACATTTGGACAGCACATAGATTTTGCCTATACTTTGAGCATTAGATATGCAGATTGTGTAGGGTGTCCCTGTTCTAGCTGTATTTGGGTTTGGTCCCAACCACAGATGACTCAGACTTGTGTGAACAAATGGGTTTCATTCGCATAAGCAGTAACAGCCAGACAAGTGAGAACACCCTGTATACTAGGTTATTATAAGTGTACATCAATGAAGAATTAGGTGGTATTTCAGTGAGGTACCAGTATTGTAGCTGAGGGTGGTATTCCCAGTACCCATTAAAAAGGATGTTCTTCACCATTGACCAGAGCAATTGCTAGCTCAGTTAAGGCTAGATATGAAAAGTACTTTCCTATTTCAGACAAAACATATCAGGAAATAGAAAAATAAAAATCAAATGTTTACTGATTCCCTTATTCTCATGTATTGTAGCACTACTATATTTGCTCAGAAAGATAATTTGACAGTCTGAAAAAATGGTTGCAATAGAAGTATTTGCCAAAACAAAAAGCATCAAATCAAAAAGGTTTGCCGGAGTGGACTGAGCTCAAACAATTTATCAAGGGCCTCCAAGTTTGGGTTTGTCAAAGACCTGTGAAATATTTCTGTTAGTAAAAGAAAGAAATCATCTTTTATCCTCAAGAATAATGTTAGCAAAATGCATTCAACCTGCTCAGACAGAGTTATGATAAAAACCCTGTTCACCTCTGGACATGGAGACCTTCAAGCCATCACTGTAGAATTTGATAAAAATGTTCTGAACCAAAAGGTTCAGATTTAATTATCAGTGGAATCAATAGAAAGAAAGATTGCAGAAAATTACGAGTTCTACATCATTTAAGTTTTCTGATTGCTGACTTCTGGGCTTCAGAGGCAGCCTGCATTACCTTCTAAACTCTAATTCATCTAGTCCAGAAACAGCAATTCGTTTCTACTCCAGAGAACATAAAACTGTCACCACTTCAAAGTATGTTCCACAGGTCTGGATTTACTGGGGAGAGCAAGGAGTTGCATCTGCCCTTGTTTCTATCATGCAGAACAGCAATTAAACGAATGATGTGATTCTTCATTACAGGATTTTCAGCTAGTCAGTGCATGCCCAAGAACTAAAAAGAGATCCGGATTTAGGTCTACTTAAGAAATGAGGAAGCACGTTGTATCTCCTCCTTGGGAACAACCAGACAATTCTAAGTCATGCCTTGGATATAAATGGAGTAGGATTGCCTTAAACTTTCTGCCAGGTAGCAGGATGATAAATAGCTTATTCAGTCTGAGAACTCAAACTGAAAGACGAAAAGAAAAATCACTAATAATTCTGCAATCCTCAAGGTACTAATTCGTTTCTCTTACAAAATTAGATGGGATAATCAAAATACCACTACCACAAGTATCAAGCCTCGGGACTAAATGTACTGCTGTTTAAAAAGTATGCAATAAAATAACTAAAAAAAAAAAAAAGAAAGAAAGTATTTGGGTATTAGTCTTTATTTATTGTGCATGGCACTGAACAGAACCTCTAAAGACATGATACATTAAAGGTACTTCCTTTTTATTTGTGAAATACTGTTAAGACATTTATCATCTTTATTAAGAAAAAGTACTTGTAAAAAAGAACACAAAAAATGTATACTTCTAGATGTACTAGCAAGTAAAATACCTTTTTTTATATTTGACTTGTATTTCCACATTGCTTAACAATTCAACTGTGCATAATAAAACAGAAAATACTTGGCAAGTTTTTCTTTGCATTTCTTTAAATGCCTGTAGAGTCACAGAAGTTGCTGTACAAGTAGATGACTGAATAAGCCTTACGTGCATGTGTCCTACAACTTCACCTGCCTGTACTGCCTCTGTAAGAAGTCCAGCTTCTTCCCTTGCCCTGCAGGATCATATACCAGCCCACGGCACCTACAACTTATCTCCATGTTCTGTAAATTGCCCTCCCCTTAGACTGTCCCCATAACCTGCCATATATCTTGCTTAAGATCCAGACAAAGTGTAGCCAGTCTGCAGGAGCATATGCTCCCAGCAGACCAGGTAACCACGGAGGTAACCCTCCTCCATACTGAGGCCAGTTGCAGACATTTGGGAAAATTCTAGCCCTTAATCAATTTTGACTTAGAAATTGCACAACAGGTTCAAAAGTTACCAGGGAAACGCTGGTGAGCACAGAGTACAATGGCGTAAGTCTCATTTCCTTAAAAAAAGGCTAAAAAATATGCAGGATTATTTTTTTCATTAAATATTTGCCTGGAAAACTAGATACTGCTGAAACCCTTAGCATGTCATGGGCTTTCTTTGCCATGCTGCTAATGTAAATCTCACATTTATTTATAGCCAGGGCAAATCAGTTTCTCTTGGGTTAATAAGGCAAAGTTACCATGTTTTTTCACTTCTCTGACATGAATCAATTAGTGAAAATATTATTTTATGTAAAATTAGTCCGTAGACAACTGAACTAAATTATCAATTCCTGTCACATGAACTACTGTCTCTAAATGTCAGGTATTCATCCTTGTAAGATACTGATCGCTTGGGTTGGATTCAATCTGAATTAAAATTAAAATTAATACCAATTCTGTTTCATTACACACTCCCTGATCAAACTACCCTTCCACAGAGGCAATTTTTGATGTTAAAAAGAAACACAAACCAAAGAACGTTTCCGCTAAGTCTAAAATGTGATAAATAATAAACACATCCTTTCTTTCCTTGCTGCCCAGTTTCTTACATACCAGCTCATATTCCATGTTGAATGATTTAATGATTTTATCTTGGTAGTTAGTGAATCAGTCTCATCTGTAAAACCAGTACATATCATTTCCCATGGTTTGGCAGAATCGGCATTCTAGACGCAGAAAATGCTAACTCTGTTTACCACAGCATCCCTAATAGTCCATCTCCTCATTTTTCTATTAAGCCGCCCTCCTGGGCTCAAAACCGGAAAGTTATAAGAAACTTATCCATATACTAGGCATGCAGCCAGATCAGACCTACACAGTAGTATGACTTCTTGGATCCATCAGAGGGTGTGTTATACCACTGGGGAGTCATCTCCCTTCTGAAGCAATGCAGTAAAAACATCAAAATATCTATCTTAATGTTATGGTATAGAGATGTGGACTTAACTTAGTAATAAAAACATAAGATCCAGAATAATTCTCTGATGAAGAGACTGACCTGTGCCCCAGGATAAACTAGACAGCACTCTAAACTTTCAGACCTGCCTACCTCAAAGGAAGGTGACGTTCTAATGGGTATAGATGGAAATGAAAAGTCCAAGGTGGATGGAAAGCATCTTTTCTTTTTCTACAGAGCTCACAGCCACCATTACAATTTCCCCAAACTGGAAGGGAGTGAGAAGGACAACAACGTAAGTGTTATTAACTATAGGACTGCAAATGTAGGAGGCTAACTGTGCTGAAGTTCTTATCATCTGTTTCGCATTTTTATGACTCATAATAAACAGATTTCTCCATTGGCAAAAATAAATAAAGCACTGAATTTTAAGATTTTGGATGACCACAACTGACAGGGAAGAAAAGCAAGATAATCTGTCAGAGATAAAAATGGGCCCATGTCACAGAAAATGAGATTAGGATTGTTAGGAAAACACTATGACACCCTTCCTAATTAACATTATGTATATTATGTCAGATCACAGAGAGCCCAGTGAGATCGGTGCTCTGCTAAGCTATCTGTATCATGTCATGCAGCACATCATGGCTCAGCCTGTGGCACGCTTCCTGGCCTGTGGCTTTTTTTTACTGATCCGGAAGATGCAGAGCAGCAGTTTGAACAGGAAACACAGCTCAAATAGTCAGAGGTTCCTCTGCAAAGGGGTGCTTGCAAAGGGTCCACACTGGTACACTGCTGCTCACCCTGCCAGTGCAGGACAGGAGGTAAGGTATTTCCTCCTGTCCAGATGTGGACTAATACTCCACTGCTGCAGCTGCCAGCAAGTTATGAAACCTGAATCCAGCACAGCCTGAGCCATTTCAAAGAGCAGGACTCAGTCTCCCCAGATTTTGTAGTCAGATGAAACCAAAATAGGCAAATGATAGGTGGGAAGGAATGAAGGCATAGAGTAGCACGGTAGCTTGTTTGTGTGCATGCAACATATAAACCACCTGTTATTCTGATAATACTAAATAGGTATTTTCTAGCCTATGAATCACAAAACATTAAGAAAATTCTTACAAAGCAAATGAGAGAATAGCTGGCTTCTAGCTTGCTCTCACCCCTTAGAGGTGAGATATGTTCTGACTGCTTTCAGAAGCAAGTTCATGAATTATACCAATTAACTACAAGTAATTACCAATCTGTTTGTTTTTTTTTTCTTCTGTCTCATCCATTCTGCTTAGTTGACAGCAATTGACTTGGGTGCCCACATGAGGGCAGAAAGCCAGTTTAAACCCCAGAGAACTCCCTGACCATCTACCAGGTTAGGAAAATACTATTTACCTTCACTTTGCTTTCTATCCTTTCTCCTTTTAGTAAGGACAAGAGATGCAAAATGAGAAGGAACAAGCAATAAAGCACTACAGAATACTGATTTTATTTTCTGATAAAAAAAGATCTGCATCCCCCCAAAAAATCCCCTTACACCAGAAGGAGGGAAGACAGATAAGTCTACAGCAGACTGGCCTCCTCAAGAGAGGACACATTCACTGCTGTGGAACATCCTCAGAGCCATCCTAGTCACTACTGCCGTGGACTGCATGGCTTCTGCAGCACCTTCCCAGAAAGGAGCTCTCCCACAGACAGCACCATATCTAGGTCTGGCTGGCTCAGACCAGCAGCTCCTGTAGGACAGACTCCTCCTGGGCTGAGGACCTTCCCTCCCCTCCACCTCAGGAGTACATGGGACTCAGTAAATGTATCTCCTCTTCCACAGACAAGATTGTCAAGGCAGTCCCTTCTACTGCACCAATCCTCTCCTATCTTTGAGGAGGTCAGATCTTACTCATTCTCCTTGACAGGGAGGAAAAAAAAAAAAATCCTGGGCCTTATTCCATTCTTTGCTACAGATATTCAAGTGCCTTTTTATGGCTCTAACAAGTCTCAAAAAGTCTTCTGGTGCTTAAATCTCATCCAAAATAGGAATTCAGATAAATAAATTTTGGTTTCATTATGTGATGCTATTTATAAGTTACAAGGTTCTCTCTTACTTGTCTAGTTATTTCTAGAAAGCCTGTGCCAATAAAGAA
The DNA here is from genome assembly GCA_008711295.1 of Anarhynchus alexandrinus. NCBI lineage: Eukaryota > Metazoa > Chordata > Aves > Charadriiformes > Charadriidae > Anarhynchus > Anarhynchus alexandrinus. The sequence continues at coordinate 750,616 of VUYV01000069.1, forward strand.
ACCAGTTCTTCCATCTGGGCTCCAATAGAAGCTTGCAAAATAATAGCCAAATTCTGCTCTGACTGAAGTCACTGCTAAAATTTTCACCAATCAAACTGGAAACAGCATCCTGTACTAACTGTACTTCTGATCTCTGACCTCAACAGCGACCGCGTCCTCCTAGGTCTCCCTTTATTTTATGAACTCATCTTTCCATATCACAAAAGTACTACAAGAACAGATGCACACTGCTTAGGAGACTCTTGCCCTCTCAAGCCTGGTGCTTTGAACCTTGCCCTCCCCAGCATGGTCCCTTGAAAGCAGGGAGCACATGCTTAGTTTGTCTTGCAAGGCTGATGATATATATGATGGGCAGCATCTAGATCTGATTTATCGTTTGCTTTTGCCCTCTCAGGAGCACACATATATGGTTACATATTAAAGCTAAGCTTCACAATCAAAGGTTATGTAAGACACAATGACTTTAAAAGAAAGTTATTTCACTTCTACTGTCACCAAAAGACAATGTACACCACTGTCAAACTCCAGTTCTGTTTGTGTCAAGGCTGAGTTGTGCCTCACAGCTGGCTGAACCATGCCTGGTAAACTTTCATGCCTCCTGTAAGCTTTGGCCTGGACTAAGTGGATGGCTTATGAAATCTGGCAATACTGCCCAAGTTAGTAGGCTAAAAGCCAAAAACAGCCTTAGAAAAGACAATGATAAATGGCCCATGTTCTAGAGGTTGATGGACTTTGATGCGTGCTTATACTTCCCAAAAATCAAGAGAATTGCCTCAGTGTTTAACGTGTTACTAAACATTATTCACACTGAAGCCCCTTTGCACGATGGAAGTTGTTTTTACTGCAAATGAGAACTGGCTACTCCATTCTGTTTCAGGTCCCTCATTACTAGGCTAGAAATTAATTTCTTACATTTTTGCTTGCATGGTAATCCTCCAAAATAAATCAGGTGATGAAAAAAAAAGTGGCACAAATTTTGCAATGTTTTGTTTCATTGCCCTTAACAAGTCAGCACTTGCCTACGAGTTACAAAGAAATTTAGCAGCAAACACACTGCAAAAATTGTATCTTTTCTACTCGGAGAGTGAAATTCTAGAAGTAACAACTTTTTGACAGTTAGTAAATTAAAGCTTTAGGAAGGGAATTTATCCTGTGTGCTACACATTTCACTGTATCAACTACTCCATAGAGTACCCTATAGAAGTGATTTCCTTTAATAAAAATGAAACCATCTGCAGCAGCAAAATAAACCACTAATGAAGATGATGAGGATTTTATGTGGATGGCAATTTCAAGATGATCAAAATGGTTTATGAAATATTAAGAAAGTGCCTGCTACAGGACCAACACAGCAAGATCTATACAGACCATTTAGGTGTCTTTGCTTACTTACTTTTAGGGCTGCTGTTTAAAAAAAAAAATTTTTTTTCCTGGTCTACCTCCTGTAGTTACGTATTTTTGATGAAAAAAAAAAAGAGGCTGAGTACACTTTTTATGAGTTCATTCAATTCATTAACAAAGATTACAGAGAAGGCTGGTCAACTCCCAGGAAAGGCTGATTTCCATTTGTCTGAGTGGTCCAATCTGCTTGTTCATTTGTTCATTTTTTATTTTAATTTTTTTTATCAAGGAAACCACAACAATCAAACCCACAGGCCTTGTTTTTCTCAAATCTAATTTCTGCTGCACCTATTGTCTTTTCTATCTTGGAAAATTAGGGAGGGAAATAACTCCCCAACTCCTGTCACCATCGAGTATGATTTTAAGAGAATTCTGACCAGAAACTCATTTTGCTAGACCACAGCATTCTTTAGCAAGCAAACTACACTTCTGAAATTCACATAATTAGATAATTGCCAAGAAAGCTATGCCTAGCAGAAAACAAACAGGAGAAAAAACTTGCTGTGATTTAGATGGACGTGGTGACAGATTCATTGCTAAAAGTAGGGCACATTCAAACTGGGAATGCTTTTAATAGATTTTTTTCATAGTTAAGTGTATTCAAATAAGTGAGACTCTAGGACAGCTGGGAACCAGCAAAAAAACAGCAAGAGACTAAAACGCTACATTCAGTTTTAATTGATGCATCACAAAATCTGGAGCTCAGTTCTGTATATGCAATGTCATCCAAGAAAAATATTAGTATTTCACAAATTCTCATCCTTTTAAGGTTAGAATCCTGTTGTGATTGGCTCTGCTCCTTCTGCATTCTTAAGATGGAAATCCTAAACTTCTGATCTTCTGTGTCATACTACAATCAACAATACTATTGCTTTGATTCCAAAAGAAGTTTCATCTTTCAAAACCAAAGCTATTTCAAAATCATGGTTTTCCTTTTGGATTAGGAAATCCACTAAGCAGCCTGTTACCTGGATAGGAAACTGACAGTCTAAAGTTAGATATTTTAGCTCTGTCTGATGCTTTAGACAAGATCAAGTAGCAGACATGGTCCGGTATTCCAGGCAGTCTACTGCCTAAAGCTGTAAAACAGAGCTGCAAAAGCACCGCTGTTTTGGCATAGTCCTACTCAACATTTTGCATAGTCCCAGGAAAAGGAAAGACGGAAAGAATATCAGGAAACGAAACAGGCCAAGTACATGCTGATTTCCTAAAAAGTCAAGGTGTGCATCCTACCAGCAAATCAGCATGTGCTTCCCCTGAATTGTACAGAGACATCCAAGTGGTTCTGCCAGAGCTCGCCTCATTCGTCTAGCAGAGCCAGTGGTGACTCAAAGCTAATCAGTCCTGATGTGCCACAGCTGCCTTTGATAGTTACATTCCAGCCTGTTCTTCCACTTACAAATGATCAGGGGTCTCCATTACATGGATCATTTCCTTTTCTGCTCCCCTGGAAAACAATCAAGTTGCCTACAATGCCATATTATTTGGCCTGAACAATTGGGCTAAGGTACTGAGCACATCAAAGCTACCTACTGCGGCTGTTGCTAAAGTCATCATCTTCCTCTTTGACTTTCTAACCCAAAATTCATTCTGCCCAAAACTGGAATTTCTTGTGCTCATCATAACTGACTTGGAATTGATAAAGGAAAATATATGAAGACTTTTCTAAAGTCACTTTACTCTCAAAAAATCTACCTCCTTTTTTTTTTTCCTCACCTCAAACACTGCTTATAGCAAAGTCTGTCTTGAAAATCTCCCTTGAGAGATCATAGCTGTAGAAGGGAGTCGAGCGGTACTGCATTCTTGACAGGTCTAGTTAAACATCTGAAAGCATCCATAACACTGAGGAATAATACAAGGCTTTGCAGCAGTGTCTTCTTGGATACTCTAACTGTAGAGTGTTTAACCAGCTTAGCTCTCAATTTGAACCTTAAAAAATTGTATATTAAGTCTTCTGTGTTTAATAGAAATTTATAGAAATTGCTCTGACAGAGTTTCCCAATACACGCTAAATTATTTCTCACACCTTTTAATTGCTATCTCTTAGTCATCCAAGAGATGCATAACAGTCTGCTTTTTAACTCCTCCCCAAGTTTAAATATATACAAATAGAACTGCTTCAGCTCAAAGAATTTTAATTTGGAACCTTAGAATCTGAATTAAATAAAAAATAAAATCTACTTTTGCTCAGTGAAAAGAGAATCAGATGAGTCTTGGTTAGAAATATTTCAGGGTTTGTGGTGGTTTTTTTTTCATCCTGAAAAACATATTGGTAAAACATCCCTTTCAGTGATTTTTAATTTTTGTTTTGTTTTACTTTTGCTACTATTTACATTGCAAGAAAAATCTTCTACTATGTATCTTCCAACTGAAAGACAGGAAACTGCCATTTTTCTCAGTTACTAACCATGGGACTTGCCCTGAATATTTTCCAGAGATACTAAGAGAAGCTATTTCTTTCCTGAATAAGAGAAGAGACAATGCCAATATAAAGTCAACAAAAATTACTTGTAACTGTAACTTCTACTTACCCTATGGATCCTCACTTACTTTCGTATCATTTTGTGGTATGTTTGGCTATGTTTTGCTTGCGTTTGTGCAGGCCTTGGAAATAAACTGCATCAGCATCACTGAAAGGCAAGTGGAGGAAGCAGGATCTAGGATGAATCTCACTAGGACTTTCCAACAGCATTTTTATTAAAGGAGCAGTAATGTCTCTTGTCACCTTGTAACATCTCTTAAGGCAAAGGAAAAAACAGATGCCTACTTGTCACTAGAGACTGAGAACGTAATTTACCCTCAGCATTTTCTACAAGAATGATTGCTCTACATCTTCTTTGACTGCTCCATCAGTTTGTAGATTGCTGAAGAAAAGCTTCCTATTTTAGACCACACATTGCCTTGCAAAAAAACCAAACATAAATGCTGGGAATAAATAGTAATAATAATACAGCCAGCATAGCACAATATTAATTGTTAAAAGGAACTGCCGATATTCTAAATAAGAATGCACTATCTGTCTCTGAATTCTGACGTGAGTTGAAACCCGTGTATTTCTGATGTAGAGAAAAAATCCTGAAGTTTCATTTAGTTTATTGTTCAACAGCTGCTTTTCCAAACCCTCCCCAGTCGAAATAGTCCCGGGACTCTGGCATAAATCACAGAGCCCAGGTTGCAGCAGATGTTGACAGCATGATATCTCCCCTCACATAAAGACCTTTATTTACATAGTTCAATAATTCAATAACAACTTGAGTGTGCAATAAATGAACTAATATGAACAAACATGGCAAGAATGGCTTAGAAAGACCCCGGGGCAGTGGTAACTAAATCCTGTCTAGCACATGGAGAGGAAGAAGGGCCCATGACACCAGGAGGTGCAGCTTTGCGTGGACATCCAGCAGAAGCTGTACGTGACACTGTGCCCTGGAGACAGGCAGTGCACGTACCTCCCCAGAGAGAGGACTACACTGACTTTTGCAGGCACTGGCAGCCAGCCAGCCCTACTAATGGAGAGACACACACACACACGACACCCGAGTCCCAAATCATGCCAAATAGACACAGAGATGCTGAATCACACTTGAGGGACTAAGGTCCTTCTTCCCCCACTACCCTTTCAAATCAAAGTGGGGCCAAACTCTTTGGCATCTGAACTATTTTTGATTGCTCTCCTGCAGCAGTCCTACAGTTATCTTGTGCTTCCACAATGACAAGCTTTTTTATAGCAAGACATTTGATAACGTTGCCCAAACTAGCCCTGACAAAATATACATTATGCACACGAATAGGCTGAATCGCAGGGCTGGTTCTGGCACTTGTATGACAGTTTTATTACAGTACAACTACACCAGAGCCTACAGGAATGAAAATGTGAGCAAGAGAAGATTTACTTTTTCTCCATTGATATTAAAGACTTTGAAATTACACGATGAAAAGGATGCTTGGCTCCTCGCTGTCACTGCAGATGAACGCACACATAAAAATGAAATCCACTGGACCATGCTGTCATTTTTTCAAAGCACATCAACAAGTTTGGGAGAGGCAAGGAGCAAGGAAAGAATCATCAGCTTATTGCACTTCACACCATCAGTTTCTCACCTACAGTGACCTGTACAACCTGCTGAAATCCACAGGCTGCTCGTGGCTCCAGGATTAACCTTCATATGCTCTTTCACAGCAGAAACAATTTAAGCAATTGGCCTGTGCACATACTTTCATCTTGAAAGTTTTTTTGTTTTTATTTTCCTCTACTAAGGTAGAGGAAGCCTACATAGCTTTAAAAAGCTAAGCTATGGTTTAACATCTGTTATTTTTTCCCACATATTTTCATTTAAATCTGCAATGTATTTGAAGACATACTTTCCTGTAATGAGATTCTACATAACAATGTGACAGTTATCAGCCATTTCTGCCAAAAATACCCTAGCGGGAAGGGGTAAGGGGAGGAACAGTGGATGGGATGGGACACAACATTTGATAATTATTAATATGCTTTTAATTCTGATTGTTCAAAGTAAATATTACACTTTACACTCCAACAACATAATTTAAAAATTCTACCTGTCAGTTTGGTTATAAAAGGATTTTTTAAAGAAAAAAAGGACAGCAAAGTGAATTTATGCGAAGACTAACTGAATGGAAGTCTGCCATGGAGAAACTTAATTTTTTGCTACGCTCCTTACCAAAGCAGAATCTTTTCTAATTAATGCAAACTCTAAGAAATATCTCTTATCACCATCTAGTTTTCTACAAGGCTCCAGTATCTTGTGTCCCTGTGTCTAGAGAACAGCATTCCTACTTGTAAGAGGTAGCCAGCTCAGGCAACGGAGTAGCTCCCACTCAAACCAAGATGCCTCCAAGAATGCCCCTGTTGCACATTACATGCGGTAGCTATACACAACTATATGCATCTGGTGGAGTCTGCTGAGGCCAGAGCATTGAAAGGGGGCACAGTGTGTTGTTTGTACGTTGTGAGCTTACAAGATGCTCTAAGCATCATCAGCACTGAAGAGTGAGTAGCCACTGCCAACTGAATTTGTGTATTCTGAAAAACCATGGGAAAATGTTTATTTTGCCCAATTTAACAACAAATATTTTGTTTCCAAGCCTGCTTAGCATTAAAGTCCATCTGCCAGGACTGTGAAGACAAGAAGGAAATCATAGCTGGTGTGGCGCTTCTTGTCTTCACCATGGCCAGAACAAGCTGCAGTGCGACTGCAGGGTAAAATTGCTTGCGTGATTTCATTCCAGACAAAGACTGCTGCAAACCACTGCATATGGTAACAAACATTTGTTTAAACAAGAATATATATATATTTCTAATGTATTGTGCCTAATAAACTCACAGTCATTTTTATGATACATGTTTCTGACAGAGTTGTCAGCATTCTGACTTACGGAAAATACTTAAATCTTATTGAACTTGGCAGTGTAGAAAGGGTGTTTTTAAAAGGACATTGCTGAGCTATTTGACATTACCACAGGTACATAATGCAGTTGAAAACGTCTGCTTTATTTTATATGCATCTTCTAGACAGACTTTTAAAATATATCCATCTCCTACCTACAGCCTTACTCTCATTTTTGTACTTAGCTCCTATATTATCAGCTATGTTTATTAAAAATGTATCTCTAGAAATGAGTGATTATGGCCTTCATCAGGGGGAGTAATAAGTGCATATTGATATTAGTGCACCCTTTTAAAAATCTGGGTTTTTTTAATTCATTCTACAGAGTGCAAGCTTTAAGGACAAGTAAAACCTTGATCTGTATGTGATTAATTTTGTATTGTATTGAACAAAAATAAAGTAGCAGAAAAGAAAGATACACAGCATAAATCAAGACTGCTTTTGCAATTATTCCCTCTCTGCTACAAGCACCATTTTCTCTAGATTCATTGGTCCTCCAGTGCCCAGTTTAATTCCCTTCCCCATAAATTTATTTTTCCTATTTTTCTTTTTACACATTCATGGTGTAAGTATGTCATCTCCTTAGGACACTCAGTACACTACAGGAAGGTCATCACAATCGCCAGCTCACACCCTGCTTCCTCACCACAGCCCCTTCCACCTCCGTTGCTACCTCTCTGTTGTACCATAAGACGAGCAGGGCAGGGACCATTTCACATCTCTTGCCATGGTGCCTGTAACAGTCTCTACTACAAGATGTAGTTCAGATGACTGATAAAGAATTTAGACAGCACAGTATCCAAGCTCCTTTATCATACTGTAACAGAAAAGCATGGTCATGCCATCCGGATGGGCTATGTATGCCAAGTAGACCGCCTAACTTAGGCAGCCTAACCCAACCGTTTCTGCATCTATAAGCCAGGATCCAGCAGTGCCTCGGGAGTAAATGAAAATATCAGGAGGCAGCACATTGTCCATGCTGGTCCTGTTAGCCACTCACAGAGCTGTGGTAACCTGTGGAGAGCTATCTGAGTGCAGAATATATACATACAATAGCTGAAGTCGCAGACAGGATAGCTGGGTTAGCACGGCACCACGCCAAGCTAACCTACATACTCTGTTTTTCAAAGGGGCTGATTTACTTAGACAGTATGGCTATATGTAACTATCTTCTGGTGCTATATTGCAGATGATGAGCATACAGTCACCTCTGAACAGTAGTTTGCACCCTCATCCTAATGGACATCTAGTCAGTATACACAGGTTGTAAGTATACAACATACTCTACAATCGTTTTAAAGACTAACTTTATCTTCAAGTAAGGAATAATCAGCACATAAGTCTTCCATTATATGTCCTAAACCATTATTATCCTTATATATATATACACATAGGAAGTTATATGTTTATATCTAGGAACTGCAATATAAAGAACTAAACTAAAATAACATGCCTGAAGTTACATACGGAAACTGCAGTGCCAGTAGGAATGGCACCATCTCTGCATTTGCAGCCCACTGCCCTCCTCACCAGACAACTCCTATGATGACACTTCTGTCACACAGTGACTAGCAGTGCCCTAATGTACACCAGTTGCATTACAAGAATGATATTGAAATAGTCCTGACATTGGTTTTAAACAAAAATAAAAATAAAAGAAAGAAGAAAAGCATATAGAACTGCAGGAAGAACCTGTAAATGATGCCATGCTTAGAAGTGAAGAATCTCTCTTAGTGAGAAAGGTTATTTGTATCAAGTGAAACCTTTCAGGATTGTGACTGGTTCCACTTTCCTACCTTCTCATATGACATTACTGTAAAGCTTTTATTATTATCTATCATTTATGTTTTAGTCTTGTTTTGTTTCTGGTAAGTTCTATTGCCTTCTAGAAAGAAAAAAAGCTCATTTAAAATACTATAGACGTCATGGTTTTCAGAGTACTGTTTATTCTAGTTATGCCTTTAAATGGACAATTTCTCTCTCACTGCACGACAGGCTGTATTTTCAATACAGAAAGTCTGGCCTGTATTTGGTGTTTCATTCTTCTTCCTAAGTGCACCGAAGAAGGGGTCAGAAGCACGAGCAACCAAAAAAAAAAAAGGCACACAAACATGTTGGTGTGCTTTTCTGTAAACCATCCTATTCCTTGAAAAGCAGCTAGATGTCAGGTCCTTGAACAAGGCTAACACACACACGCTGAAAGATTCGAAATAAGAAAGAAACACTTGGACTATGCAGCCTGCAAATATAAATGACAACCACGCTATCTTGCGTGGCCTTAACGTGTCAAACCAAAATGAAAACATAAATATGAGAAGAAAAATCAGAAGAAAAAAAACCCAGTCAAATTATACATAACAGCCCAGCACTGTTCAGCTGTATGAATCTTGGTATTGTTGCGCTGCAGTATTTTAATTTCACGCAGCATTCACATGATATTTCTATAGTCTACATAACACACTGAAGGCTATGTTTTCAAAAGGAACAAAACCCACTACAAACTGTGTGATGATCAGTCATGACTGAGCATGTTAAACATGAAAATACATACACACACACAATTGTATAAAACCAAAGCTCTTTCTGGTTTTCTAATGTGTTTTTTCTTTTCATATGAGGCTTTAAAAGCGATATTTGGTTACTGCCTGCCAAAAGAAAATCCAGTGAACCTTAGCTGAAGCATTCCTTAAGCTCTTTGGGAATTCCTGTCTCAGACCTTCTTTTCAGTCCTGTTTCAATCTTCTCTATGTGGCTGGAGTATTTGATTATTTACTCGCCTTAGCATTCACAAAAGCCACAGTCTGGAACATGACTTGCAGCCAAACAGACTCTTTGACAACACCTGTAAGCATAAAGCTCAGTGACTTAGTTGGATCAAAAAAGAAAAAAAGATCGTCTTCCATTTTAATATGGTCTTTACAATAAAGGGTCCTTTGGAGACCTCAGGAAAGTGTAAATGGTAATTCGTGGTTAAAAGATACAATGTCCAGCAATTTTTCTTTCTTTTTCTAGATAGGAAAAGCTTTCCATTCAGTACGTTTTCATTTGTCAAGTCATTTTTTCAGTGATAAAGAACTGAACAGCATTCAACCAATGCCACAATTACCAGGCTTTACTTAGCAGAGAGTCAAACTTGGGCGCTGATTGCAGGCCCTGGAGCTTCCCCCACAGCTGGAGCTGGCGCTCCTCACCTGAGAAATGACTTGGGGAAGCCAGCAGGCTTTAGAATAGAGTGTTATTAAATGCAAAGCCTCTGGTATCTTATCAGTAGCGTATTTAAAACATATGATCAGACATATTTTCTTATTGTAAAACTATTAATTCTTCACATATTTGTATACAGGAGACGGATTACTCCCTCAGACAACAGAGATAAGGCAAGCAAATACTTAGACCTAAGCACAAATAAAGCCTTACCAAGGTCAGCAGAGCATGCTTGAGTTTCACTCCAGAGCAACATCAGAACAGCAGATTTTAAGATATCTAAGGCAGCTTTTTTTTAAATAAAAGTGGATTATCTCTGTCAGTGTTCTTTCTCTTAAGAGGAAGGAAAGAACATGAGGTTTTGTGAAGTTTTCCATGGCAGCTCTTGGTCCCCATTTCCAGTGCTGGGGCAGAACTAGCTGGCAGCGAAGGCCAAGCGTTGTGCAGCCAGGTGTACTTTCAGTCTCAAACACTGAATCTTACACTTTTGGGGCATCTGTTTTGTTATGATCCCAAACTAAAAGATGGCTAAATAAAAGGTAGCAATACTAAGCCATGTAGCTGACTCCCAAGGATTAAAATAGTAACATCAGAGAACTTGAAGAGATGGATCAAAACCTATCGTAAATCTGAAACTGAATCATATTTTTACTGCGCAAAGAGAATTGATCAGCAACATAAAAATAGGACAGCAAAACAGTAATTTTTTCTCCATTATGGGAATTTTATCACCCAAAATAAACAACTCCTTCATATCCACCAGCTGCATGTAAGAGTTATTTCCAAGGCTGACAATTGCCTGCACTATTTATGTAATTTAGAAATCTGAAGTATTTATGCTATTAAAATCCAGCATGTGACAGAGATCATGGTTTTGTTTGAACAGGTCCAAGGCATAGGCTAGACCAAAATGAATTTTTTTTCTAACACCAATGGAAAAATATTACCTTATTGGATTTCTAGGAAGTAATTGGTTTACTGAAAATAAGAACTCAGGAAGCACTGGAAGGAACAGTTTGATAGCGAGACAAATTAATTTTAAGAGAAGTCTTTCCAAGTAAATTTGAACACACTATAAATTTCTTATTTTATCTGGTCTTCCTTAGTCATCTGTCATTCTTATTATGCTTCTGTGTACTTTTTTCTGCATGTACAGTATTTATTTTCAAACCAAAAAAATCCAACAAAATTAATGAAATGGCATATTCTAACTGAACTTTTTACGTATAGATTGGCTAAATAAGGATAATACCAGTTTCATATTCATAGGGACACATTTTTGCAACCTCAATATTTTAGTCATTTTTTTAATTTAAAAAAAAAGCACAACAGAATTGCAGTATCACTATTTTATATAAAACATAAGAGGGAAGTTAGTATTTTGCAATGAAAGCTTAGACTACTGTTGTGCCAGCAAAGACTACAGCTTTATTATTTACTTTTCTGTATGATCCCATCAAAATTTCTGTCAAACCTCCCTGTTTCCAAATCTGTCCATGTTGCTAGCAACTTTGGAGGAATGGAAAGAATCAAGAGAGGTGATAAATCTTCTCATTTCCTCATCTAGCTTGCCATCTAATCTCACTCCATATAGAGAATTCATCCTTATTTTCTGCAGTTCACAAAAAGAGGGTAAGCTATAAATCCAACACAAAACATCTGTGATTTTGCCTACCATCCAAAGTGAATTTCAGTTGTTAACTAGATGTGAGTTTTCCCCTCTGGCTTCAAGAAGCTAGGTTAAAAGATGCTTTTCCAAAGGAGCTATATATATGCGTGTATGTGTGTATATATATATATATATGCACATACACACTGTACTTTCTCTAAAGAGTTGAAGAGCAATAACTGTTGAAAACATAAGCATCTTACATAATACACATCTCGACTCTCAAACCATTTAGAGATACTGACACAGAATTTGGGACCAGCAGTTCTACTATTTTAGTGGGAAACACCTCTTAAGACACTCTTTCAAAGCTGAAGAAACTTTGATAAACTGTAACACAAACCTTAAAGGCAAGAAATCTAGGCTTTGAAGATCTAGACCTTCTTATTAGGAAGAAATTTTTCACTATGAGGGTGGTGAGGCACTGGAACTGGTTGTCCAGGGAACTTGTGGAGGCCTCATCCCTGGAAACTGTTCAAGGCCAGGCTGGATGTTGCTTTGAGCAACCTGGTCTAGTGGCAGGTGTCCTCACGCATGGCAGGGGGGTGGAACTAGATGATCTTTAAGGTCCCTTCCAACCTAAACTATTCTATGATTCTACGAAGATGCAAGGAAAAATTAGCTACAGCATACAATTTCTGAAATAACAGGGAGCATCTCCATTGGTAGGTCCATCTGCAACATCATGTTTAGAATCTCTGAACTCAACCATCTGCATTTTGATTCTACGTGTTTAGAAGCGAAGCTTAATTTTGGTCCAATGAGAGCAGTCTTATTTCAAACTGGTGAGCCACACGCTGTCCTCATTTAAACGTAAAAGCTCAACATGTCTGAAATGGTTTCATGTATGCACATGAGAATTATTAAAACTTGTATAAGATTAAATGTCAATGCTTTCGTGGTTAATTGACACACATTATCTAAAATTTATTTCTATAATTTCATTTCCCTCTATTCCCTGCTTATTTTGCATTCTGAAGGAGAGAAGGGCAGTTTTTCAGCTGACCTAATGAAAACACTGCCACGACAAATGAGAAACCAACCTGTGTGCAGTGGAGTCCAGCTGGAGAGAATGCTAATTCTCTGCCTCAATGCTGCCTTCAAAGAGATTATTCAAGCCTCTCTCTGACATGGAACACAGTGATCAGCCAGCAAATGCTAGAGATGAAAATAACCTTTATCTCTTTTAACAAAAAGGTGAACTAAAAAAAGCAGTCAGTCATGCCCTGAATGTTTACTATTAGCAATGAACAAAGTGACTTTATTTAGTGCTTATTCAATAACTTCCATTTACAGGTTAATTTGGAATTATTAAATCGGTACAATTTATCTATATGAGGCAAAAGGAGGAATAAAATAAGCAATAAGAACCTGACATTAAAAAAAAAAACAACAAACACACACAAAAAAACCCTCAAAACCCAGACCTGTTGCTGAAATATAGCAAATGCCTAAGAAATTTGGGAAACAGATTTAAGCTACAATTTCACATGCGAAAACTACACACACTGAAGGTCTGAACTTATTGGCCTTATAAAGTGGGTGGCGTGATTTACAGAACTCAGGTACCAAATAACCCCAGAAGCGTGAGAATAATTCAGATGAAAAAGTGTGGCTCACCCCAATCTACGAAAGATGGGAGAATGTACCAAAGTCAGCAAATGAATCAAAAGAGTAAGCATAATGAAAACCTTGTTAAGATCACAAAATGCACCTCTGGAGAAATGATGCAAGATTTCTGAATTTTAAACTGCAGAAAAACAAAATATCAAAGCAATACACAGAAAGTAGCCCACACTACCATGAATGCACCTAACTCATTAACAAATACAAACTTTTGGTCATGAACAGTATCATCAACATATTTTAAACCTGCAGTAGTTGGCGACATAAAGAGGTCAATATATTTTGCCGTTGTCTAATTAAATCAAAAAAAGGTCTTCATGAAAGCAGGTTGATATTATCTGCTATAGAAATATTTATAAAAAAAATCATGACTGCAGTGTCCCCTGAGTGAAGCAGAATATCACGCAGTAATAATCAAAACTGGCGGTACCTTCCATGACGTATGAGTACATAATGATATTAATATCAAGCTTTCACATAGTGCTTTCCATCAGCAGTATCAAAGCACTTTAGAAAAAGAGAAGCATCAGTATTTCCGTTTTACATATTCGGAAGTGAGACACAAAAATGACCTGACAGGTTTAAATATCAAGAAAAGATGAATGCCACCTCTATGCACTGAAGATTTTCTGTAGTTATGGGCAATTGTTTATCAAATTTTATAAGAATTGTTTCTCTCGTTAGAAAACAAAAAGACATGACTAATTCAAAAAACAAATTTTGAAGTATTTAACAGCATGGACAATCTAATGGCAAATTTAAACATGCATCAGCATCTGAAAGTAGGATTTTTTAAATCAGACTTGCATTTTTTGAGTTTGTCAAAATACAAATACTCAAAAATCATTAGAATCATGCTACAATTACACTGCACTCTCCTGTGGGGTCCTACTGCGCAGAAACATGTTGTGCACCTACAAACAAGGGCAGATGAGATTTCTAGTGAGATTTTTAAAATTTTATCTCTAGAAGTGGTGTTATTTGGAGTAATACAATTTTGATGCATTACTTTCAGCATAGTAATATGGGACTGTGAGTCACAGTACGGAACAGGACTGCCACTGACCATGCTGGCAAAGATACTTGCCCAACCTGAGTTGGGCTACCCGGTTCTAGAAGGACAGGGAACTGCTCAAGAGGGTCCAGCAAAGGGCTACAAAGATGATTAGGGGACTGGAACTGAAAGGCTGAGGGACTAGGGTTTTTTTTAGTCTAGAGAAAAGAAAACTGAGAGGGGATCTTATCAATGCTTATAAATACTTAAAGAGAGGGTGCCAGGGGGATGGGAACAGTCTTTTTTTGGTGGTACCCAGTGATAGGACAAGAGGTAATGGCACAATCTTGAACATAGGAAGTTCCATCTAAACATGAGGAGGAACTTCTCTACTTTGAGGGTGGCAGAGCACTGGCACAGGCTGCCCAGAGAGTGGTAGAGTCTCCCACTCTGGAGACATTCAAAACCTGCCTGGACGCCATCCTGTGCAACCTGCTGTAGGTGACCCTGCTCGGGCAGGGGGGTTGGACCAGATGATCTCCAGAGGTCCCTTCCAACCCTGACCATCCTGTGATTCTGTGAGTTCAAAACCCATTTAAGTGGGTTTTTTCCATTTTATTTAAACTTCTCTCATGCCTTTCCTATTTTAGTTAAAAAATAAAAATAGGCATGTTTTATGGAAATGGAAAAGATTTTAAAGGCTTTGTACACAATTACATAGTGTGTTCAGAAACCATGCCCATGAAGGATATATCTTTGTAATTCAAATCGGCGACAGCAAGGAGTAGCTGTCATTGTAACATAAAGGTAGATCTACACAGTGGCCATCAGAAGACGCTACTGCTGTGAACGGCATTCAGATGATGAATTCCACAGGGTTTTTTTTTAAAGAAGAATATTCAGAAAAGTCAAAATTAATTAGACAAATATTAAAACTAAAGCTACTAACTTTTAATTTTTCTTCTGCTTTCCCACCAGGAACATCCCCAAAAGTCCACAAGTCCTAGCTTAAATATTTGAATAGTGCCAAGTGCTTATCTTTTTCTGAAAAATACAAACTGTCAGCAACAAAATCTTGATCTCATACAGGCTGGGATCTAATTTTTGCTACTTGCCCACTACTGCAAAAATCTAATTCAAATTAAAGTTTTCACTTTAAGAGACGCTTCTAGAAGATGTTTTCTTACTAATCTGTTAAAAGGAACTAGAATTACCAAGGGGGCCACTCTTATTCCACTCCATAAGGTACACTTTGCATAGAGATCTTTAAGGCAAGCCAGTGCTGCTTTGCCCTATTGACATCAATCTTTATATTCAAAGTTTAACACACCCAAGTACTTATATTCCCGTACCCAAATGTCAAAGTTAGTATTCAGAATATCTGGAAAACGATTAATAAAATGTCTGTGTGACTAGTTCTATCAGTGGCAATTTACGTGTCACTGGCCATTCATGTGGCATAACATTTTCAGTGCTAGTTGGCTCTGACACGGTCCTTAAGTTGTGAAGCAGTGATCATCACCCCATCGCAAGGGGGCTTGGAGAACTTCTGCAGGGCTTCAACAGTTCATTCAACTCTAAATATTGTAGCCAGTGTTGAGGAAAGCAGCAACACATATACGATGGTGCAACTAAGAAGTCAGGTCAACTCAAATAACTTCTTGGGGAAATCATATTATTTTTCAATACAGTGTGCTGGAAATGTATTACTTTATTTATACACACACAGAGATATATGTATCTCCTGACAGGAGCACTGCAATGTCCTTAATTAAAAAAAAAATCTCAAACTGAAAGATACTTAGCCTGGAAAGCAGATAAGGTAAAAAAGAAAACCAAATACAGAACTTCACCTGATTTATGATTTGTAAATTAAAAAAAGCCAAAGCTTTTCAAACATCTCTATTAATAACCAATGACTAAAATTTCATTGTGATTAATAGAAAAATATCCACACACAGAGAATTCTAAAAAGACAATCTGTTTATGGAAAGAAGCACCAAGCAATGGTGGAGAATGGTGGAGCAGAATGGAAAGCAACGTGTCACTTTCCTTCAATGTCATTACCCAAACAAGATTGATCTGGAAAGGTCCCCTGAAGGTCATCATACTAAGTGCTGGTGAAAATGGAGACTGCAGCATTTGGAGGTGTGCCATACAGGGGTTACCACTGTGTAGTTAATGCTGGAATATTCCCCCTTCCAAGTAATTTGTTCTATTTAAACAGCTTATATCTTTTGGTCCCTTGTCCATATTTGAGATATTTCATGTGTAATTTTTAGTTCACTATAATGAAGCAGGAAGACCACCTAGCTGTACTTCTCTCTGTAGACTACAGCGACCAGGTTTGCTAAATCCTTTTCATCAAACAGGCATTACAAATCCATTGCTGGAGCTGCAAATTTAAGCCAGTGTCTGCCCCTTCTGAGAACTGAATCTTAAAGGACACTCCTGTGACAATCCTACTAGAAAGAACAGGTTTTTAGGTGTCTAAAATTGCTGAAGTCATTTAAGTGTCTGACAGGAGAAAAACACGTTGCCAGCATTGCACAGGACACATTTCAAGGGCAGAGCTGAAAACAACATTTATGGATTGTACAGACACAGCAGTCCCAAAAAAATTTTTAATGAAGTCTTGCTACCTATAGCAAAGGACCTGGAAAGCCTGCATAGTCCACCTTACTCTTAAATGTATTAAACCAAACACCAGAAACTACACAGTTGTTCTTACAGTCTTGGAAACAAGGTGCATTGAATGGTTTAGGAGATTGCCAACCTCTCTCATCAACCAGATACAGGTGGTGAACTCCATAGCTCTGTTGTATTTAACATCCTTTCCTCAGGGCGTACAATTCCTGGTCCCTGAAACAATTCAACTGGCAACTGTTGTTAACTGTCTCCCAAAACGCTCCTCAGATAGAGAGAGAGGGCACAACGCTTCTCTTGTGGTTCATCAAGATACATTCCCTACCTCAAGACATCCTGCCATGTCATATGGTAAGTGTCTGCTTCTGCACATTTCTGGAGTTTACTTCGCCAGAAATTCTTTTATTTTGGGGGTACTGGTGGATAAAAAGCTGGACAGGAGCCGGCAATGTGCACTCAGCCCAGAAAGCCAAATGTATCCTGGGCTGCATCAGAAGCAGTGTGGCCAGCAGGTCGAGGGAGGTGATTCTGCCCCTCTACTCTGCTCTCGTGAGACCCCACCTGGAGTACTGCGTCCAGCTCTGGAGCCCCCAGCACAGGAAAGACATGGACCTGTTGGAGCAGGTCCAGGGGAGGGCCACAAAGATGATCAGAGAAGATGGAACACCTTTCCTATGAGGACAGGCTGACAGAGTTGGTGTTATTCAGCCTGGAGAAGAGAAGGCTACAGGGGAGACATTGCAGCCTTTTAATACTTAAAGGGGGCTTATGAGAAAGATGGGGACAGACTTTTTAGCAGGGCCTGTTGCAATAGGACAAGAGGTAATGGCTTTAAACTGAAAGAGGGTAGATTTAGACGAGATTCAAGGCAGAACTTTTTTTACAACGAGGGTGGTGAAACACCGGCACAGGTTGCCCAGAGAGATGGTAGATGCCCCATCCCTGGAAACATTCAGGGTCAGGTTAGATGGGGCTCTGAGCAACCTGATCTAGTTGAAGATGTCCCTGCTTATTGCAGGGGAGGTTGGACTAGATGACCTTTAAAGGTCGCTTCCAACCCAAACTATTTTATGATTCTGTGATTCTCCAGACCATTCCTATGCTCCATCATTCTAAAAATGATAACCATATGTGATGGGGCTCTGGTCCAAGTTCACATTCTGCATTAAGATGAGCAGTATCTAAAGCCTTTAAAAGCCCTTAAGTGGACAACTGTTTACCAATGCATTCCTGGGAATTACTTTCCAATTCAAGACCATTATTAGCTAACCGATGCCAGAGTTCTTCAACAATTCCGTCCTCCATATCTTCAGCCTCACAATCATAAATGTCAGACAGCATTACTAGTCATTATTTATCCCTCGTTATTTTTTCCCTCAGTGGTATTTATGTCACTTAGTTCCGCCAATTTATTGTGCGCCAGTTTCAAAGGTGATCACTTTTAATCATCATTTTTAATTTGATGATTTGTAGTTTCCTAGGACTATTCCTTCTATTACAGTTATGAGAAGCAAGAGGTAAAAGCACTACTCTTTTTATTGCTATTTGTTATCTTCATAGCTTTACATTAGCATTATATAATCTGTCTTGCCTAAATAGTCTGAAGAGGTATGGAACCAAGTGCTTCAATATCTACTAAATGTTCTTTTTACATTACTTATGGGTAATTGTCAAAGCATCAATAGGGAGCTAGTAAACCTTCCAACACCTGTAGGAAAAACTGAGAGCTACAAGACACACAGCACAGGTAAAGGTTAAAACTGCTTTCCAGGCAGAAGGTTTACATTTTCGATGCACTGAGCTGCATATACAACATGTTTCTCAGATGATGTGGAACGCTGCCCCTCGAGCCCTGCTGGCTTGCTTTCCCCCACGCAGTTTTGGTGTTAGCCATGACAGACACCGCACTGGAGAGACATCTGAACCATCCCATTAGCTGCATGTGGCTGAAAAGCTATAGGTTGGCCCATTTTACAGTAACAGAGAGAGTACATGTAGTGGGGTGGGGAGGTCTGTTTTCAGTTACTGGTAAAGCAACACAAAGGCACTTTGAGGCAAATGCCCTTTGTCCTTTTCATGTCAGCAGAATTAGATTTCATCACTTGAAAAATATCCTAAAATTTCATCCCAGTTCATTCACTGGAACACAGGTCATGTAAATAATCCCTCCACTCAAAACCATCTACACCTTTCAGAAATAACTAACAAAAATAATTAGTCTACAAGGGCCCATCCCACCCAGTTTCCTCCTCATTTACTTTCTCAGCCCTTTAGGACCAGAAATTGCTCACTGCTTCTGCCTTAAGCCACAGCAAAATTGAGAGTAATTCTTCCTTACTGACTTATTTTATACAAGGAAACACTACAGCAACACTAGGGGAGGCCCCTTCCTCTCTGACACTTTCAGGGACTGAAAAACTCACCTGTTTCTCTTCTCATTCACAAAGACCTTGACTCAGCTGTGAACAAGCACCTTCAAACACGTAACAGGATAGTAGTGCTGTTCCTGTGGTCCTGAGAAGACATTTTTTCTGCATGAGGCAGCAAGGAAATTTAGTGTGGTGTACAGAAACAGACCAAAATTACTTGGACCCAGTTTTAAGAAGCAGTAAACAAGATTGATCATGGTAACCAGAGGTGAGGCAAAAGCAACAGCTTTACCTTCTAGTGGACACTTAAATAATTAGGCAGGACAGGAAAACAAAAATCAGCTGGCGTATTTTGAAGAGGGAGGTAACATTCACTTGATGCAGTGGGAGAGGATGTGTAGGAGGTGGCATGAGACACTCAATCAGTCTAAAGTTGCTTTGGGCAGGGCTGGGATGGGGCCCAAAGGGGGCGCAGGGGAGTGCTCAGTCTCACTAGAAACACTCAAAAGTAGCAATGTACTGAAATCTTGTTGTCCTCATTATTGCCTGTACTATTTGCAGTATCTGACTGCAGAGGAATCCCATCAGTTATCATAGCCACAGCATCAGTGTCTGCTAATTATACATGCAGATCTTTTCCATAGTGTACTGATGATCTGCCTTCACCAGTAATTAGCACATTACCTGTTATCTCCCCAACACTTAAATATGAATGAGGCCATAGAGATTAATCATTCACATGATTTCCTAGGATCTACATTATCCAATTGATGACATTTAAACGTTTGATCTAAATGCCTGAATTTAGACATCTAAGTGTCTTTGTTAGGCTACAACTTCCATTTGTGCTGTAGTAGGTGAAGCAGCTCCACCATACCAAGCAGCAACACAGAAAATCAGTGATCCAACTCTTTCTGCGTTGATTTCCATCTGGCACTCTGTTGTGGAGCATGCTTATAATTCACTCTGTGCACAAATTTGATTCTATAGAAAATGGGCACTTGACTGGCATCAAAAGTGCTCGGGAGTGTTCCCTGTGTTCCCAGCAAGCATGTGAAGATGATGGCAACTTCATACAAGTTTACTGTTTCTTTCTGTGTAATGCAGGGTTTGTACTATTCTGAAAGCCTGTCACGAAGCACGAATTACTGACTGACTTCTTGTTCCTGGCTGGGAACAAGGGCTATTTCTATTAAAGCAGATTGTGATTCTAGGAAAGAGGTAAGAAATAAAACCAGGATTAACTGTTCAAATGTCAGTCACCTGTCACCTCTGTAATTTAGGTTACAGATCTGAACCCACTCACAAGACAGAATTCACTTGCTTAGCAGTCAGATTTCTCACAATTCATACTCCATCCTGTTTAAGTGTGAAATTCACTATGGGAACTTCACGATATTACCTAGAAAATCATTTACATTGCCATGTTGCAGCACTACATATTCCATACACGAAATGCACGCACTCATCGTTTGAGAAGGCAGAGCAGAACCTCACATATTCTTTTAAAAGGACTATTTTTGACACAATGACATGTCTTCAAAACTGGGAGTCACCCCCCACATGCACACTCCTACTATTTAGCTTACACCATAGAAGGTAGGGAACTCCTCTGAGAGGCAGAAAAATCTCAACTCCATTGGGCTGAAAGTCAGGTCTTCCAGTGCTTGGGTGAGTGCTCTACAGGAAAAGACAGGTACCCCGTCCTCTGACTTTATCTTAAAAAGAAAAAACAGCCGAGACCATTTTGCCACAGCTTTGCTCTTACAGATCTATGAGATGTCTATTCTCTGAATACATGCAGGAGACTGAACTCTTCAAAGGATTTAGGTGAGGCAAAATAATATTCTGGCTTAATACTTAAGCCAGGACTCATCCCATCTAATTACAGCAGATCACAGGGAGGTTCAAGTTACAAGCACAGCCACTCCATGTAGGCTCATTACATAAAGCGTGGAGAGAGACAGGCACCTTCAGGCTGTGATTCACATGTTAGGTACGTATCTGGCTGCTAAAAATGGGAACGTTTGAAGATGGAACAAAATCAGTGTAGGAACCTGGGGAATTATTAGTCAAACAGAGAAAATGTCTACTGGATTAGAAACCTCCAATAAAAGTGGTCAATGCCAGAGGTTTTGTGGGATTTTGGACTCAGGTACCTAAGGTTAGCCCCAGTGCTGTTTTAGGCAAAGCCCTCATTTGGATCTATTCCTTTGCCTATTTCTCAACACAATTTAAGATTAGGAAATAAAATAACATTAAAATTAACCAGTTTATTATCTAGATTTGCAGAGAAACATGTAGGTCCTGTGCTTGGGCTCTCTATTAGTTCCTAACACCGTCTGCGCTAAGCCTTTAAAGTTTTGAGGGCAAATATAAAAATTGAAACATCTTATTCTGCCTGCTCTATGTCATCTCTTTACTGCTAAATTAATATTTACAATCCCACAAAAACAGGTGCAAAATGCAACCACCCATTTTAAATTGTTCTTTAGGAGTTACGAATAATGACAGGTACAAAATGCACTAATAACTTATGGTCAAAAGCTGTTAAGGTGGAAACACAGTATTTCAGAGTATAATTCTAAGAGATAGTAAAACTTTAACAACATACCAGGTAGGGTATTATTTATAATAAAATAATTGCTTTCTGGCTACCTGCATCTTCCTCAAATTTTCCTGTGCCAACTTTCTTTAGACATGCTATTATGTATTAAAAAATCTTGTCAAAATATGCTCTTATTCAACTATAAAATAATAACTTCCTCTACACTGAACAATATATGCAACACTGACAAATGATGACTGGCTCAAAGATTCCAGAGCAGGAATCCATTTATAGCTCCTATGCATGAATTATTAATCCTTTTTTTTTTTCCCCAGTTCATAAATCACTCTGATTGCATACTCATGGACTGAAACAGCAGAATACATACTCCACATTAGCTCATTATTTTTTTCCTCAAAATCTGATATATAAGTACCTAGTACTGATATCTGGGTAGTCACTAATCAAAATATTAATTTTAATTAGCTCAGCTAGGGTAGTTGTATTCAGTACAAGAAAAGAGCACTGTTTTTACAAAATTATCTCGAGAAGAGAACGATAGCTCAATAAGATATCCTTCTGTATACTTACCTTCTCTAAACAGTTTCTCTGAGAAAGTTGTTAACAAATTTCCTTTTCCTGTCACTTGCTGATCAGTTGAATGAGTTATAGATTTATAAAGTCAAAATTAGAATTCCTCAAGAAAATAAAGTATTAAAACTACATAAAGATCAGGACTGAAAGGGTGATACACAACATGGCTCTCATCTAAGTGTTGCTGCCTAAAAAAGCTGGGCGTCAGGTTCATCATCCAAGGTAGTCATCTGCACAGTTGAACATTTGGAGGACTGGCTCCCATTTGGGGGAGTCTTCTTTTCACTGCTCACTACAGATAAAGCACAGTAGTGTAACTGGACACACACCTTTATATGACTAAGATTAGCTTAAACGTCTAGATGAGTCACTGATTGCCACCAGCATCTTGGGCTTTTTCTGATCTATTTTTCTTTTCGACTACACCAGTTCAATGATCCAGATCATTGTGAGGGCTTCCAAATGCTAATACCAACATGAGCCAGCAGACAAGAAGACCCAGCTCAGAGCAAGGACGATGCCAGACCTTCTCTTTTGATGGCAGGGCAGATTTATAGCAGGATAAAGAAAATTGCCTCTCACAGTACAAAGGATACCATTATTCTCTCAGTGTGTTTTTGGAGCAGAAACCCTTTTTGCCTGGGCAAGTAAAGAGTTCACTGAGTAGTGTTTCCACTAAGAAGTACAAAATTCTCCTTCTTAGACTGATTTCTAGTCATTACCTTTTCTGATGTTTATTTTAGC
Organism: Anarhynchus alexandrinus; assembly: GCA_008711295.1. Classification (NCBI taxonomy): domain Eukaryota; kingdom Metazoa; phylum Chordata; class Aves; order Charadriiformes; family Charadriidae; genus Anarhynchus; species Anarhynchus alexandrinus. Next base: position 773,822 of record VUYV01000069.1, read on the forward strand.
TAATTAACTAACATTACAAAACAGCATTTCACACCAGAATTATACTTAGCCATCTCCCATGATTTTACTTGATTGTGATCAGTGTTCTATAAATACTTATACTCTCTATGATATTACTATTTTCCAGATAGAAAGAAGCTATCTCAACTTTACAGTTCTAGAAATTGTCTATATCAGATATAGGAAACACCAGTATCAGATATGAGAACGTAGAAGTTGGAGGCAAATCTATTGAAACAACACTGAAGAACGTAAGAGAGCTTGGGACACTGAAGGAATAGACCAAATGAAAACACAGCCTTATACAATTACAGTCTATCAGCTACGACAGGTACGATGAAATTCTGCACGACAGGTAAGGACAAATGTATTATTCTTGTTTCTCTGTAGTTTCAGCTATAAAAGGCAATATAAAGTTTGAAATATTTAATGATAGGCTAAAGAAGTTATGAAATCTGAAATGCTTGTCAGCAGCAACACTATAACTAGTGGTCCAAAATATACCTGGCACAGGACTAATAGTAACACAATGGAGGCAAAAAGTGGCAACAGTAAGATTCCTCAAAAACTGCAGCTGAACAGGAACTGGCAACATCCCGCACATCTATTAAATGGTTGAAGGGCAATTGCTGTCCCTACTCTGAGATGGGGCTTCTACCAACATCCCAAATGTTGATACCTCATGGGCAGAGGAGAAAGGAGAGGTGGTAAGAGAAGACAACAACAGACCAAGCAGTGCAATGAAGGCTTGAAAAGGGAGCTGTACAACTACTGTAACAAGCTCAACTGATAAATATTATGTATTTGACTAGTAAAAGGGATGTCTTCAAGGCAAAGATTAAAAATTCTATAAAAGACATTGGTGTTACTGTCCAAATGTGCCACTTAAAGGTAGACATCCTCAACTGAAAACACTGTTGCTTACATCCATATACTTATTTTATGGGAAAAGTAATCAACCAGTTGAAAAAGCACAGTACCCAAGACACCAACTGGCAGGTGGAGCACAACAAGGAACATAAAGAACTGCAAATGTACACAAAGGAGAAACATAGTTGAGATGTAGGCTGCTAGACAGCTAAGCCCCACCAAGCAGCTCTTCAGCTGTGCAGACATAGCGTTAAGCTATCAACTTGTCCCAGATAAAGAAGCTTTTGTGAGAAATCCCATGACAAACCCAGTTACGTTTCTGGCCAAAACTGAACAAGCCTAGTCCCAGGAAGATAGGGGATCCCAAACAAAGCGTAGACCAGCTGACTGCAGCTAGTAAGGGCGCAGCACACCAGAGCGCCGGCAGTGGAGCATGGCCCCGGCACAGCCCACAGCGGCCAGCAGGACAGCAGGGCCAGCTGGACAGACAGACTCTGGAAGAACAGCCAGAACAACAGTACTCTAAACTCTGCAAACAAACTCATCTCCACCAATGGCCAATGCCAAAACTAGATGCCAAACTGTAGATGGTAGATACAGCTGACTCCCCCTCAACCCTTCAGTTCAGGCAGACTCCATTGTTAGTCTGTAAAATCTGGGGAAAAATAGCTCCCTCCAAACTCCACATGCTCCAAGCAGTAAAATGAGGGGAGAGACGATGAAGACTTCGCTGGATCTGCACAGTGAATGCTTTCCATTCTTTACATTTTGAGAAGCAGAAAAACAAAGAAAAAGGATGACAAAACCAGCACTGGAGTCAACATCTCCAAAAGGCTGCTGAGGCAGATTTGCAGGTCCAGTTTCAGATGCTTAGCAAGCCTGACGGCACCAGTTACACCTAGTTCACATTTTAAAATACCGAGAGCCTACAGAACAAGTAGCATCATAGAAATGGTATTCTACGTAATACACTGCAAAGCAAGACAATTTCTTCAAGGTTGCGCCCTCTCTCCAAAGAAGATTCAAAACAAGATACTCTGGCCTTGGTATCCTGACCCTTCAGCAAGGAATGGTAAACAATAAACACAGGGTAGTTACCTCAGCCTAATAAGAAAGCTCAATAAAACACATATAGGTGCTGCCACTGCCATAAACCTCCAGTTTCTCAGTTATGGCACTTAATTCTCTACCTGTTCTGATCTCCATTTGACTCAAAAGCTTTCCAGGCAAGCAAGCCAAGGAAAGCAACTCCCCCTCTTCCCAGGACTGTGGCCTCCCCTCCACAGCCCTCGGTTCCTTTCATACAGAAACACAACTACCAACCTCACCCTCAGTGAACAAAAAAGTCACGTGTCAGCCCTGCCCCCATAAACCCCATACCAACTTCCATCATTATCTATCCAGATCAATAAAAGGATTTATTACCTTCCTGCATCAACAAATTAAAGAGTATATTCACCCTACACCAAAGTGCCAGAGGGCAACCAGAGTGTGCAGGGAGCAGAGAAACATCACACCCGTATCTCCTGTCTTAGCAAGCGACCATCCATCACATCAGGGATGATCATCCTGCAGAGAAGATGCTACTTTTTATCCCCACTAGAGAGTTTAACTCTCTCACTTTCATTCATTCATTTTCATGAAGCTCCCCGTAATTAACGGTTTCCTCAAATTCACAAATTCTGCTGGTTTTCATGCCAACACGTGAGTGGGAAAATATAGGGTAGCAAAAATCTGGTTCCACATAATCTATTTGCTGGGGAGAAAGGTCATTACACCAAGCCCTTATACCACTACAAAAGCATACTTCATTTGCTTCATTTGGTAATACTGCAAATGCATTCAATTAATAATATATGAAAAAGCACTGACTAATTTTCACATCAATTGATTAATTACAAAACTGTCTACAGTGACTGAGTATACAATCTCCATAGCATCTGCTGTACTTAAAAAAAAATAGCAATGGAGTAAGTTTTCCTCACCACTAGCTAAGTGGAGCTGAGCTGGAAGTTTAATTAGTTAAATGGTAAGTTACATAATTTTAGCATTTACTTTCAGAGGAGGTAAGATACATATGAATGATTTTTCCAGTCCTGTGCATGCCACTAAAATAAAAGTGAATACAGTTCTGGAAAGTTTGTATCCTTTTCATATCCCTGAGCCACATACCAAAAATAAACAGGGTTAAAAAACTACTTTGTTTTAAAAACCATTTATTTTTCAATTGATTATGACTTCGTATTTCGTAAGGACATAGTTTAAAATTGTACTAGGCTGTTTTTAGACAGTAATTAGGTCTAAATAAAACCTAGCAGCCTTATTGAACATAAAGTAACGACATTATCTCTTCAGATCGCAAATTGAATTGTGAAGATTAGCACAGCTATCTAATAATTGGAGTATAGACAACACATCTCAGAGAATGTTATTCTACCATTAACTTCTTTTTATTATATGAGCAAAACCAAATAATAGCAGCTCATACTAAACAAAAAAAAAACCCATAAAATAGATGTTGTATTTGTCAGCAGTATGTTTTAGCTTGTTAGTAAACAAAAATGTAAACACACTTGTACAGCTTTTTATGTGTACATTTGTACATAATATTTAATCTGACACATCTGATATTTACCTTGGTTAGGTGGGTGCCTTTTGTTCATTCGACACAAGAAACTGATAAGGACAAATGTATTATTCTGTTGTAAGCAACTTCTTACAGCATTACCCGTTCATTATTTTTTAAAAATTCCTACTCTTTAACAGCTTTACCAGATAGCACACAGTCTAATACTTACATTCTTAGTCAAACAAACCCTGAATCGTTGCTATTTGACCTAATTTATTTCAGATTTCAAATGGAAAATTCTATTCCAAGCACAGTAAAAAAAAAATTTAGACGAGATAAGATTATTGCAAAAATAACATTTTAACTTTACTCTTCTCACAGCAAAACACTACTCTATATAATTAAAAATGCAAATCAAATCTCAAAGAACTTTAATTAAATTATCTGAATTTATTTAAAAAGTGGTTCTTCAGTGTCCTGAAACTCTGAATCATCAATGCGCTAAGACAAACAACTAGAATTTACATGTTAATAAAATCACATAAAAAGAACAGATAAAAAGCAAATGGAATTTAAGGGCTCTGAAAAGACTCAGTGTTTAATACCTAATTCTTTTTAAATTAATTGGCATTTTAAAGGAAAAAATACTGACAAAGTATTTCTAATAAAACACTATATTTTTATGCATACTGAATTTTTTGTAATATGTAAGTATGCATATCTACTTACAAATTGTAGCAGCACATTACTGCATTTTCAATATGCGTTTATTTCAAAGCACTCCAGAAAGAAATAGATAAAAACTCTCACATGAAAACATGGCAAAGTTTTGCCATGTGAAGAAATGACTAGAAGAATTTTACCACGTAGATCTCTGTTCACCTTATACTTAAAATAAAAAAAAAAAGCATGAAGTACATCCAAAATGATACCTTAAGTCCAAGCATCAGCAGCCTCATATACACACAGAAAAGCAGTGAGGAAGTGTTTTAACAGGTCACACAGAAAAAAATCTGATCATCTTTTTTTGTCAAATCACATTTTAAACCTCAATAACCACACAACGCAAAGAAAGCCAGTGAGCAAAGTTCATTGGTAAAGCAGAAGTATGTCTTACTGCTAACACCACTAGTCATATGTCATTTCACATTAACTGAAATCTTCAGTCAAAAAAAAACAGAGGAGGAAAGCCCAGGAGAAGAGAAGGGCAGCAAAAGAAGCTGCGGATTGCAGTGAAAGAATGTGCCAGTGTCCCAACGCCCAGACCTCCCAAAACGAGTCAGGGAATACTCCTGAAATAGCAAGGCGAGGCGATTGGAAACACCACCCAAAGCAGGAAAAAACCCAAATGTTTAACATACTCAGGCTTAGAGATCAAAAGTCGCATTTTCCTGCTGAGCTCTCTGCAAGGTGAGCCAAAAGCAGCTGCCATCCACGAGGTACGCTGCGTGAGCAGAAGTCTCTCCTTTACACCATGTTGCTCTGAATCAGTGGAGTAAATTCAGGACAAGCTCCGCAGCACGACAGCATGGACTAATCAACGTAAAACAAGCCATCGCTGGCACCAGCAGCTCATCGTTTACAAACATGTGACTAACATGAACATAGTAATATCTTTGTTCTCATTCTGAAGCAGTTATCAAAGATTCAACATGGAAAACTGACATAAAAGCAAGTAGAAAACTCTTCATGGGCTTTAGCTGAACATAGGCTTCAAAGACCGTAGTTTCTCATTTAGGGACTTTGTATCAGTATCAAAAAGAATAAAGTTCAAACTGCTTCACTGCTCTGAATCCCTGGAACAATACTGACCTTGCTTTGAAAGGCATAAAATGGAAATATACATTTATTTGACTTTTATAATCATATCAGTTCAGGAAAAATGTGACTGCACACTTACGGTCCAGGAAGAGAATTTAAACGTTGGCTTTCATTTGGGAAATAAGCTTAAAATTTGAAATTAAAAAATCAGCAGAAGCTGATTTGTGACATCACAGTATCAAAATATTACATCACTCCCTTCACTAATCTCCAAGGCTCACTGAAAAAGAAAGCGTAACCCATCTGTAGCTCAGCTCTTTACTTCAGAAGGAAAAACACTTCAGTGATCTGGTGAAAGCTGCTCTTCACACATCCGTAAGCAGAAAAGAGCAGCCCAATGAACTGCATTCTCCTCCACCAGCCCCTGGGAACATAGAACGTTGTGTATTTACACCCCTGGGCTACAGAAAGAGCTCTACAGTTGACTTGCTACAGTCATTTGTGTGCGAAATGACGAAAAGTGAACCTGAGTTTGCCGTCTACCTGTTGAACTCAATTAAAAGTTCTAGAGTTTATCAAAAGGTAATATCAGGCTATACAAATTGGTATATATTCTGGAATGCCTACCAAATAAGTACACTGCCCTAAAAGAGGACCAATAATAACAATAATAGAAAATGGAGTGGGAAGTGTAATCTATGCAGAGATCTTTTTCCCTCCCTTACGCTCCCAGCAAATTTTAAAAATATTTCTGCCAACATATTGTTTTGTGTCAAATATAAACTGAAGAAGACATTTGAGGATATGGTCTTTGGTGTTTATGCCTCATGGTTATAAAATTAGCCTCATATTCATTATTCTGAATATAAAAAGATTTAAATTTTTAAACCTAAAGTGAAAAGCGTGCATCTAATGCTTGGAGCTGTGCTTTACCTACAGAACATTTTGCATCCTTTTTGTGCCCTAGGAATTGAATTTTATTACTTTCTATGGAATTAACATAGTTTTGACAGGGAAAAAAAGAAGATAGACTATATTAAGTTTTTAATGCTGGAATAGATCTGGTATGCAATATCAGTACGTAAGAATCTATACCCTATTTGCATTTATTTTCAGCATACCATTCCAGAAACACTTTTTCAAATGGCCACACTATTAATGTTTGTTTTTCATTTAATACATGCATATTGAATAGTTCCTGAATGTTCAAAGTAAATTAAAGACATTTATTTTTCTGTACCTACAACTGTGATTTTCATTGTGCTGCAGCAGGCACTCCAAAAAAATATATTTTTTTTTTTTTTTTATGGCTGGGGTGGGGAATTTAGGAACAAATATAACAATACTTTTTGCAAGCGAAAATCCACTACATTGCACTACAGAGTTAAGGGCACAACCAAATCCACCTGAAAGTTCCTTCCAGATAGGCACAATTTTGCAAGGATCTTGCAAACATGTACAGACACACCCACACATCAACAAAAGCATATTTTCAGCTTTCGGAGCGTACCTTCCCTGCTGCGTGCCGCACTTAGCATGGCACAACTGTCACGCCAAAGGCCTTCCTGCATACTTTCAGCCTAACCAAAAGTCTAAATAAATTGAGCAGATAAAGTAACATATTGGAACATTTAAGGTCATTTATCACATACTATCACCAACTTATTTCCTTAAGCACTCCTCTTTTGGAGAAAGGCTGTTCTCAGTTCAGTTTCTGGTTCTAAACGACACTCTGGCGTAGTCTCTCAAGGGAGCCTCTCTCCCTTTTGACAACAGTGGGGAGTGAAGAGCATCACTCAGCTAACTTATGGCAAACCTGGGCTAAATCGGGGCCATGTGAATATTGTTATCACACATCTCCACTCTGTGTAGTTTGAGAGAGGTGATATCAAAACATAAGGGTAAGAAAAGGGTTTGAATTCCTCTGACCTAATCTTTGATGTTTACTTTTTAAATACCTGGGTCTGACTCAGGCACTTACACTCCATGTTCAGAGAGAACTAGGTTAAATGAATCATTATGTAAATATGTCTACTTCTCCTCCTGAGTGATTAGCTTAGACGCAAATATCTACCTTTTAGATGCCTAAATTGGGTTAGATGGATGTCACCAAAATATTTAAGAAAGCATTCTGAGGAATCGTGGAAATGTCCCAGACTTCCCTGCGATTCCCAGGGCCTGAGCACGTAACTGCAGAGGAACGGGGCTGCCGCGAGCAAGGCAAAGCTGGCAGCGATGGCTCCGTGCTGGGGACACCATTCAGATTTTCTCAGCTCCTGCAAGAAAGAAAATCCTTCACATTTGAGATTCAGCTGATGCCGCTCTTTTTGTCAGTTAAGAGGAAGATGAAATCAGCTAAGTGAACTAATTATGGAAAGGAATCGCTGTGTAATTATTGAAGTAACCTTTTCTCACTTTCCCAGTTAGACACAGTAAAAATACTTCACAACGTTTCCAAGGAATTAACACAATTTGTTTCCAAACTGTTTACAGAATATTATTCTCAAGAGATTACATTTAACGAGCAAGGCTATGCCTAAAAGGAAAGGGAATACAGATAAAAGAAAAGCAAGCAAGCTCTTCTGTACATTCTGAAGATACTTGACAGTGTAGCTCTCTAGCAATCAAGCAAAAGAAAAGATTTAATAGGCATGGAAAGCTGGAGGTCAATGAACACTAGAGAAGGCATTTTTATTCAGTCAAGTGAAATCATAACAGTGCAACGTAAGAGTAACTTGATTGAGATTCATGTAGCTTATTTTGTAATTTTTACAGCACAAATGCTTTTCGTTGCTCATTAGATTACTGAATTAGGTACTTCAGCTCTAAAGGAATCTAATGTTCCTCCAAGAACTCAAGTGAAATTGATGAATTCACCTGATTCTATTTTGAAAACTTCAAGAGCTGTTACAACTAATTGTTAACTGTAACTTCATGCCAAGAACTACACTTTAAAGAAGATGGGCTAGAGGCTTTGTCGAGCTACTGTGAAATGATCTACTTTTATTCTGGTATTTGCTGTGTCATACTAATTGTACTATGCTGAGGATGTTGCATACTGTCACTGTTTAACTACTGGAAAATTGCCAATAGAAAGAAAAATGGGAAATTGTTTTAATGAAGTGGCTTTCTGAACAATCTTGGAGGAAAATTCTCTTTCCATATGACTCTTAAGCAGCACCTCTATCTAACACTTCATCTGTATACTTCTGTAATCTCTTACATCTAAGGATCTCAGAGCTTTTTGACAGAATTTATTACACTTCATGGCAATCTTGTAGGGAAAGAAAAGAACCACATCACTCTATGATAAACAAACAACGGAAATATTGTGAACTAAGACAACATAATAATGGATTTATAAATACTCTAGTAAAAAAAAATATCCGAGTTTGGTGTTAGGATTTTTTTCCATAAAGTGGGGAAAAAAGTGTTATTTAAGAATTTTGCCTTTTTCTTTTACATATATATATACACACATATGTATACATTCACACATGGATGGACTTCAGTGTTTCACTTGTTTGATTTAAGCCTCAGAAATCAGTTTAAACAGACCTGAATGCTTCACAGCGCAAAATATACAGCTCTACTCCAGCCTCCAGAGTAGATTCAGAGAGTAACGACTTTTTTGAAAATGGTCTCTTATAATCTTAAAAATGTCTTCTTATAATAATTTTTATTCACTTTGAAAAACTAGAGGCTTCTATATATGTTACACTCAAATCTCTCTGCATTCTGGAAGTATGGATTACATTAATTCTTTTATATATAGTTTTATGCTTCTGAGAAATTAAAAGTTTTCCAAACCTGATTTTCTGTTTGGACTAACACTACCACTATTCTAAGTTTAGTTCTTTTGTCTGTATGCCTCAGCTACAAGGCAACATGCTACTACTTTCATTTTCTCTGCCAATATACTCCCATAATATATATGGGAAGCCACATACGCCAGGGCCAGAGAGAGAGATTTTTGGTGATACAGAATGTAGGTAACTCTTAAGGACAATAAACCACAAGTTATACTTTTAGCTTCCTACAACAGCAAATCAAAGCAATGACAGTACCGCTAGGACTTGAACATGAAAAGATTCTGTAACCAAAAAGGCCATAGTAATAGTTTAGTCTGATCTGCTGTATAATACATATCAAAACCCATCATGAGTAATTCTTGCATCAGGTCTAATAACTTGTGATAACACTAAAACACAGCTTTTATGAAACAGTCCATCTTGGTTAAGGTTAATCAAAAAGTAAACAACCCTCACCTTCAAAGAATATTTTTTACTGTATTTTTACTGCAATTTTTTGCATTTGCAAATTCCAGATTTATAGTTCTGCTGTATCTTTGCCTGTCAAATTACAGGGCTCTGTAGCAGTAGTTATCTCTTCCCAGCTCAGGTACTCACAATCTTTGATCGCGTCACCTCTGAACTGCTTTATAAACTAAATAAATTGAGCTCCTTAGGGCTGTCACTGCAAGGTATATTTGCTAGACCATAAAGCACTCATGTAATGAGCTCTGTGCCTCCAATTCTTTCACAGTTGTGAAAAAAGGGAAGAAATGGCAAATCATTGGTCTTTCCAACCTCCATTTCTTTTGCCTTTGAATATATATGAAAGAACTAAAACAAAATACCTGCATAATTTTCTAATAAAATTAAAATCTATTATTTCATATTATAGATAAATGAATTCAAAGACTTCTCATATGGGTATGTTACAGAAGTAGCACATCACACACCATTCATGTTATCACAGAAAAATCTATCACCTCTACAGTAAGTGCTCTTGCCTACAAGATACTTCAAAACAAATTTCCCAACTCTCATGCTTCTTTAAGGGCTTGGAAAACCAAAGTCAAATTACATCTATCTCCTTCCAGTAGCTGTTATATTCTTTCATTTCTGAATGAACTTCCTAATTCTGTATGTTTAATTTCTGAAATTATTCAGGAGTTGGACACAAACAGAAGATGCAGTATTTCAAAATTCCCCATTAAGTTTTAAAGCAAAGACCAAGAGACTACCAAAAAACACGAGCAAGATCTACAATACTCAGAAGTATAACACACATGGTGTAGAAAGTAAAGCGTTAACTAACCCACAATCAGTAAATATTTAGACAAGCTGTAGCTTCAACAAGTGCTTATGTGAAAAATGAATTAAAGGCAAACTAATCAGCCAAAATAAAAGAGACACCTGCCAGCTGATCAAAGGACATTTATATGCAAGGAGATTTAAGATTTTCATCCTAGTAAATATTCACCCAGAATACTTTAAAAAATATTCATTTTAAAATAATTAAAAAAAAACAAAAACAAAAACAAAACCAAAACCCAAAAGATATGTTAAGCAAATGTTGGGACTTCTATTTGGTTTTGTTTTTTCCCCCCAAAACCACCGTTATTTTATGTTAGAATAAGCTTCCTGAGGGTTGCGGGATTTTATCAATAATTATGGCTATTGCTTCTGTTGGCAATTTTTTCTAACATATACTAAAATGAATCACTACATAGAAACAAATACCAACACTCTTCATGTTCTACTTCTTGGTAATTTTTGCCATTACTGTTGCTAACACCATCCCTAACAACTCTGAGAAAAAAAATAAAACTGGTAAGATGCAAAACACATCTCTGATTTGGGTGAGGGAGACAGGATTATTCAGTTACTAGCAGCAGGAATCAATCAGTAACAAGAAAAAAAAAATTACTCAGGTGTGCATCATGGGTTTTTTTTCTTTACCTATCTGGGTGGTATTGATATCAAGATTTGTTTTAGAGGCTAATTCCTATATAACTAAACTAGACAGAGAGCAATGGAAATAAACAGAGAGTACTTTCCATCCAGAATGTCTCACTGCTGCTACTGACCTGCAAATCTCATGTTAATAACGGTCTGCTGTCAGCTCATTAAACAATCATGTGGAAATGTAGCCATGTGCATTAAGTGGAGCTATGTGACTCTTGTCAAAGGGGCAGGATATGCATGAAAAAGACATTCAAGAAATGTCCAGCTTCAGTCTATATATTTTCACTTAAACTGTCTTCCCCCTATTCTTTGTTCTAAACATTGAACAAACTTCACCTCCACTGTATAACAAATAATTGTAGGATAGCTTTAAATACTGTTAAAACTTCCAAAGGAATGGTCTTCATACTTTAATTAATTTGAAAAAGAATACTGATGAAATACCTTTTGAAATTACTGATCAAAGGAGCTCAAACAGTATAAGTCTATGAATTATACTTACCCAGTAAGAGGATATACATTCCAGGCATCTGTCTGCTTAACCAGATCATCAAAAATTTCTTGCTAAGGTGAAATAATTGACTAACAAGCATATAACTGGCTAACCCGCATCAATATTGTAGGTAGCCTCATGATTTCAGAAATGAACCACCAACCTGTAAAAATTCTTCTCTGCTTGTGGAAATAAAATGCCTCAGCCAACTTACATCTTTTTCTCCCCTCTTTGTAAAATATACTGCAAATTATTTATCCAAGGTCTGGTCAAAAGAGAACAGAACCAAGGTGCAAGAAGAATGTCAGGGGGTTGCTCATAGCCTCTTTTGTGAGCTTGTATACACAGAATCAAAGCAGGAAGATCTAGAATCATAGAGTAACTTATGTTGGAAAAGACCTTTAATATCATCGAGTCCACCTGCTAACGTAACAGTGCCAAGTCCACCACTAAACCATGTCCTCCAGCCCCACGCCTGCATGTCTTTTAAATATCTCCAGGGATAGGCACTCAACCACTTCCTTGGGCAGCCTGTTCCAATGCTTGACAACTGTTTCGGTGAAGAAGTTTTTCCTAATATCCATCCTAAACCTACCCTGGCACAACTTGAGGCTGTTTCCTCTTGTCCTATCACTTGTTACCTGGGAGAAGAGACCAACCCCCACCTCACTACAGCCTCCTTTCAGGTAGTTGTAAAGAGCAATAAGGTTTCTTCTTTCCATTTAGCAAAACTCAACTTGAAGTCTTACAGGTTACTCTGCTTTCATCACTAAATCTTTTGGAAAAAACAATTTGGCTTTAAGTTACACTGAATAAGTCATTTCTACACACACACACACACACACAGAAAATCTGTATCATAAAATCAAATTATTTTATTATTTTTGAAAAAAAAATACCACTACATTGTCCATCTGATTTTCTTGGGCTTAACCTTCAACGCCTAGTACTTACACTTAATCCAAAAAATGTCAGACAAACTCCATGACATTTTGATTAATATCACATGAATATATACTCACACACACTCTTCCTGTTTAGCAGTGCCCATATTCAATGATTTAACTTTTGTAATAACTTTACGATTACTGCTATTTAAGTAATAATTACATTTCAACACACAACACATCATATTTCTTCTCCACCAAGGAAATTCTTAGGCTCTTTCATTTAATAGATTTATGGAGCATTAAATGCCATTAATGGAGCTCTTTTCAGTTGAAGAAAAAGAATCACATTTCCACAGGATTAGCAAACTTTAAATTGTATTAAATCAACAAAAGCATTAGTCATGTTCATCTACCTATATCTTATTCTTTTCCAATGTTTGTCATGTGATGAAATTCCTAATTCACCATTCATTTCCAAAAGAAACATGAATTATACTTTTGTGGGCACATTAAGTCATCATAATATTTACTTTATAAATGTTGCTTTATTAATAACCACTTAGCTGTATGCTCGTACAGAGCCAAAATTAAATCATTTTTGCAGCTGTCAACGTGCCACACAATTCTACAGTACTAGATAAATTCATAATCACTTCGCTGATTGTCAGCAAAACTACAATGGACAGTATTATCACTGCTGGCAAACAAATGTCACAGGGTCCCCGGAGAGTCATGCTGTGCCATGACTGCTGCATGCAACACACTGGCAAATCATATATCTTGAAGGGTTAACTACTACTCCCACGCTTGTCATTCTATAAAGTATCCTACTAAAGATTGAAGGCCACATAAAAAATGAGATAATTGGCAATTAAAGTGCTGGGAGCTTGTAAGTGGTTCAGTCATTACTGGGTTTGATCCAAGTCTGAAAGAAATCACTGAAAGACTCCCCCTGATGATGAAGGCTGTAAATAAAGCTCTTAAAATAAATCCTATTCAAGTATAGGCCTGAAGTTGTGTTCTATATTTTACACATTTACAACTATTAAGAACAGCAAATTGCTACCACTTACCAGTTTTATTTTTAGCACATATCCCTCTGAAATACTTAATTAGGTAATCTAATGTTCCACTTTACTATGACATTTAGCTCTGCAGAGACACCAATAAATGGTACACAAATTAAATGCATAGCAAGGCTAAAGTATTTTATGACACTTCTTCTAAATTCAGAAGACATAATAAACATCAACCAGTTCACAAAATAATCAAATATTGACACTCCAACAATAAACCAGGACATCTAATACAATAGGTGATGAAATTAACCACAAAACAGTACACCAAAAACATCCATTGTTGCTGCCTGTGTGGTTTCTTATTCTCTTTGTCTTTCCTTTTTCATTCTACTTCCAATATCTGTTGTAAGCAAATGGCTTATCTTGGGGGTCATCAGGGATTCTCCATGAGCACACTTGATGTTTCATCTGTTTTAAATGCCAGTGCTTTCACTCAGAATTAATGTTACATTCCGGAACAATTTCCCCAGGACCAAAACCCATTTTTTTACTGAGTACCAGTTACATTAGGCCTTCCCGAGTAGTCTTTGTTCAAACATATGGTTCAAGGTCACTGCTTTAGAGAACCTTTTTACCCTAAGAAAGTGGAAAAGTTAGTGTGACCTACTTTACAATACTTGTATGCTGACACTGCTTTCAAATGAACATCTAATTCATAAAATTAATGACACAGCTGAACAGTTTAATGGGATATGGGAATTATTTACCCTGAACTGAATGGGGGGAAGAAAACCCACCCCACACTCCACAGATACACAAAGGAGAGGTGCGTGTTAATAAGTAAGGGAGGTGAGGTATGCATGAACTAATGAAACAGCCTGGAACCCTGTTATTCCAAAATGTTCATCTGTAGCTTCCCCATAATTTTCCTTAGGCATAATTCTGCAGACTAACAGGATTTGTCTTCTCCTTAGTATCAGGTTATGCCATCAAGATCCCTACGTGGCACTGTCCAGGCTACTACAGTTCTTAGCCTGAACCAAAGATGAAGACAAAACAAAAGCCCTAGTTTATGGCAAAAACAATACTCATCTGCTTTGGCTGAAAGACATCCTTTCATAACAAACCAACCCTTCAATCTTATGGTACCACTTCTGAAACTACTTATGTGATTTATGCAAAATTATAATTGCAGCATATTTACGCTATCTAGGTCCTGTGTTGACAGTAACATCACTGTAGCAGCATGGGAGAAACTGTTGGTTAATTGCTCAAGAATTTGCCCAGAAGCCCAGGCATACTTTGCAGCTATTGTTAAGCCCCATTCTCCTGGACTGCCTTCTTAGCAATTAACCCAATTAAGTGAGTTTAAAGTTAGCTCATGCATGTTTACAAATGCTAGTAATAATGTTTCTGATGGTGAAACAGGCACCTGCTGTTATACACCTATATAGCCCTGAGTTTCAGTGGCATTTAGTTTGCTTTGAAATTTTTTCTCAGAACTCGGAAGACAACTTCCTAAAACAACAGGATCATCACCTGTAGCTCTCCAGGAGTTATACATTTCCAAGATAGTAAGCCCTAGGCAAGGAATTAATGACTTTGAAATAATAGAGAATTATTATTGAATAGAGAACAGGATGGAGGAGGAAGAACAAGAAACTGAAGAAAAATTAAATGACCAAGTGCAAAACTATTTTATCCACAAATACATGCATAAATCTTATGACCAGCATGTGGGCAATGAGCTACACTCTGTTCGAGCTGGAGAATATTCAGGATGCTTGATGCAGTCTAGGACTGTGCTGACAAAAAAGAGATGTGGTCCATGCAGATCAGAAGGAGGCCATTCCTTTTTCCTCATAGCTTGGGATGTGCCATTTTGCCTTCATTACAAATGCAAAGTGTATGCTTGGCCACCAATCTCACTGAATCTAAACACTAAAGGTAACATGATCAGTATAGCTATATCTACCCATGTACATTATGCTCCCCTGTTTGCCCTTGAATACAGTCTCTTAAATTAACTATCACAGCTTTTCCTTATAAAGGATTGCTCTTGAAGTGTTCCCTTGTTGTACGCACTGCTGTTCCCCAGCTGTTGTAACTATACCACTCATCTCAATTTGTCAACATGACTGTGTGACCTGGATTTTGAGTTTGCTGCATGCTTTGATACCACACTTCATTATGTTTCATGGCTCTGTAAATCAGTTCGGCAGTGCCACTGAGTAATTAAAAAGGTGGTTAGGTCAGAAGCACAGGTACAACTCAAAAACCTTCTTCCTCTTGATTCAGAAACAGATTCATAGGAAGATCTGCCTTGGGAAAGATGAACTGCTGGCATCGAGTCAATCCACAGTGAGTCATTACAACTTTCTTCAGCTTCTGGACAAAGTCCCAAAGAGAAAGATGATTAGCAGGTTGTTGGCACAGATGAATCCACACTCACCTGGGCGCAGGCATTTTGTCTGGAATCAGAGAAAGTAATGCTCTGCCTCAACCCTTAACTTGGAGCAATCACAGGTGGCCCAACATATTCTATATGGGTTTATGAGCCAATGAACGCCTTCTGTAGAATAATGTAGATCCAGTTATTGATAAACATTTTCCAGAGTAAAAGACAAGAAACACTAACATATTGTTTAGAGGGATGGGAATGGAACACTGACAAAATAAAATTTTCCAGACCTTCAAATACACATGTCATTTTTCCTAAATCTCTGGCTAATCAATACAAAGCTCAGCGATTTTTTAATCTTGGTATGTCCTTCAAGTTACTCTACATTATTATGGCTATGTCTAGGAAATTAAAGATGCCCTGAACCATATTACCT
This sequence comes from Anarhynchus alexandrinus, assembly GCA_008711295.1. Lineage (NCBI taxonomy): Eukaryota > Metazoa > Chordata > Aves > Charadriiformes > Charadriidae > Anarhynchus > Anarhynchus alexandrinus. The sequence continues at coordinate 790,014 of VUYV01000069.1, forward strand.
GACACAGAGGTCAACTGCTGTTGAATAGCCCATATCCACACTACTGCAATCCTTTATACAGCAGATCCAAGCAGCCACAAACTCTCTCCTGGGAAATGGTTCAGGACCATATTAACTCCTGAACTATGCTCATGATATCGTTTCTGCGTGTACCAGCAAGAAACCCTTCTAACAAGTTAGCAGAATAGGCAACTGGGTTCCCCTGCACAAGAATATTCCCTGTCACTCTTTGATGAGCATAGTACGGATACAATGCAAGCGTCCCTAAGATGAGCTCCAGCAAGAGGTATGAAGACTGAGTATTACTCCTACACACTTACATACTGGGTAAAACCAGTATTTAAAAAATCATACAATTAATAGCTTCTGATTCCAACTGAGCATTGGTAGCACCTAGAGTTTAAATATCTAGATGCTATTTGTGAAAATTACATTATTTTTTTTTCCATTTAAAAACTCCCTTTTTTCTTGGGTTACTAAGACCTTTGTCTAATCTTTTTGGCAATATTCAAATGCTCACCTTGCTGTGTTCATAAGAGCAACTGCACAATTTCAGATTCACAGCAAGCGTAACCATACAGAATTCAGGATGTTCCTTTTGACCTATAAAGCCCATTATAATTTGGAACATTATCTCCCCAATGTGATCTCAGCATATAGACACTAACCTGAGTTTGTATGATATCCATTTTGCCTCAGTACAGTCAATACACTTGAAAAGGGAGAAGTTCTTGCTGACAGTGCTGAGATTGCCTTAAAGCTATACAGCATCTGGACAGAATAAGCATGCAAGTTTCACACAAGAAGCAGACAATGGTAATACGAATTCTTAGCTCATATGAAAAAGAAGCTAACATTTGAATTACAAACTGCAATGGCTTTACAAATAAAGAACATTATCAAATAAGAACTATACATCTGGACCCCCACACCAATGTCACTGTGCTCTGTGTACACTCCATTCTCATAAGTATTGTTCTCAAGGAACAATAGAAGTCTTTCTCTGGTTCCAGACTAACTTCTCTGTTGACATTAACTTCCACGCACAGTCACATCTTTACAAGAGAATAAATTTTTAATTACAAAACATCACTTCAAACACAACAGCCATTTTGGTCTTTCCAAGGCAAAACCCAAAAATGTTAGAAAGGAGAATCACTAAGTAGTATGATAGGAATCAAGCTATGCTTTCAGTTACTAGCAAAGCAAAATAAACTAACATTTGAGATAATTCTTGAAGTACTTTCATTCAACTTTAACCTAACTTACACACCAAACCATGAAGACTCACTCACTACACTCTTGATCGAAAGAGTGCACAGGCTAGTAAGAGCTAGCATATCCAATGGAAACACTGCAATCTTTGACATAAATCCAGATAGCACTTAAATAAATAAATCCAACTATAAAACAAAACTTTGATATAACAAATAAGAATAGAGTAAGTTTGGTTTTTTTCTGTAATTTTTTTCTTTTAGCTTAAGAGTACACTTACATTGCTGTTGAACAAAGTGAAAAGCCTTATGTCAAAATTAAATATAAATATACTGTAGGAGCCTTGTTCTACATAGAAATTAATCAAACGAAGTAACTTTAGAAGGTAACATTTCATGTTAGTTACTCCACAGAAATAGGCAAAGATATTAAAAACATCAGTATTATGCTGCTAGTGTCATGAAGTTATACCATATTAAAAAAATAATTAAATTTAGTACAATACTTGCTTTTATTAACGATAAACCAGTTGACAGTAAGTCAAGTTTAATGTGGCATTTTTCCCCAAAAAAGTTTAATTCTCTCTCGGATGGAGAAATACGACATTCCAGCACTGCACTGTGACTCATCTACCTGACCACAATGAACTAGAATAATTTGTCTCCATTTATAACAAGCAGCACATTGAGGCAATTATGATCAATTTAGCTGTATCTCCTGCCTTACAGCTCCTCTGGAATGTTCTTCTTGAGGAATCTTTTTTACTAGAAATGTCACAGGGGCAACGAGAGGGAAAAAAGTAGTAATATTCCCTGGATATTGGTCCAGTATTTGAAGCATTGATTATATAAAATTAAACTACAAAATGCACCTTATGCAACAACAACAGAAAAAATACCTTGCCTGCTAAAACCTTGAACAGCCAGCAGAACTCTATGAAACCAAACCACTTATTTAAGTAGACAGCTATTTTTCTGCATTAAAGGTTTGGCCCAAATCTTAGCTATAATGGAGCTGAAAGCACTAATGGCCCAGTGGTTACAGAATCAATGTTTCTCCTAAATGATAAGGCAGAAAAGGTTACAGAACATTTACATGTAACTGAGATATTAATCTATACAATCACTCAGTTCTCCATTTCCATAGCAACCACTAGAGAAGAGTTTTCACTCTGAAGGAATTTTTCTTTCACAGTATGACTGGAAAGCTGCCATTAGAACAGCATTGGTTATTCGCTGCCCAGAGCACAGGAAATGCAAGGACAGGTATAGCAACACTCCAACCTCAAGAGAGGCTGAGCCCACCAAGACCATAGGGGAAAGCTGGGCAAATCCACATAACCTGGAGCATCTAATCCTGCATCGCCTTTCACTTCCCTTCCCCAAAAAAATCCCACAAGTGGAAAAAGGTCCACGCAAATTAGATTCGTTTCATAAAGAAGAGACAACAAATTTAAAAAAAAATTGAAGTGATTCCATACGAGAAATTCCTGGTATCACCTAACAAGGAACTACAGCCCTTCATTCAGAGCCAGTTTGTGCTGGACCCCTGAGAGGAGTCCAGCCTCATGGGGGGTTCTGACCATCGCACTACTGCTCGGGCTACTTGGGGAAGTCACATGCTGCTTAACTTGCAGTCCGGCCAGTCAGCCTACGGACTGAACAGCCCCAACAAGCCAATGTCACCCTCACAAATAACACAATTCCCTCCACCTGCGAGAATTTTTATATTCTTCCTTCCCCACATTATTCATCAACACTTTATTAGCTTTATGATTTCTGTATAATAAAAGCCTAGCTTACCGACCTAGTCTACTTCGACTGAAATACATGGCAAAAAACTCCCATCAATTTGGGAGAGAAGACTGAAACCACACATACCAAAGCATGTAACAATTCCAAAAAGATTATGTGTCCCAAAACTGTATTTATGATCCTAATATAGCAGGCCATCATTTTTTGTTTGGGTTTTTTAGTTGGTTTTTTTTTTAGCAATCACAATACACAGGAGCTGACAAAAATAAGACAGTTTATGAAACAGAAATTTTGTAAGGCATGAAGACAGGGCTACTTATTAAAGCCAATTGTGTTATTTGCATGTGGCAAAGCAGTATTTAACAATCCAGTGCAGAGTCTGCGCTATTGCATTTTTTGAGGCAGATTGGCAGCTTTCATCACGAAACAGAAATCATAACTACAAATCATAACTATTCTCAGACTGAAGAGGAAATGAAGTAACATGAGCTTTTAACCCATAATCCTATTATTCTATTAAAAAAGAAAGCAAATGATGTTATTACAGGATCACTTTCTACAACTATTCAAAACAGCAGGACAGCTCAAAGCAAGGCACGCTACCATGCTGACATGCTCAGCATTTCATTAGGAAGCATGTGTATTTTAATCTCTTGCCATTTACGTGTGATAAAAAATAACAAATTTTTTGTTCATTAGTGCACTGTAATCAATACACTACTACTGCAATATGTGACGTCTCGTAACTAATACAACTTCTAGCTTAACACTATGACAAAATAACAATTTTATAACAAGCCTAAAGTGGTAACTCAGATACACAAACTTACATTTAAACATGGTAGTGGTAGCCAATAAATACCAGAACTACTTATTATAGGTATTTATCTACCAAATAATGCAATCATCAAAATCTCCTGTCATGCAGTTCACCTGGTTGTGAAGATTCACTTTTGACAGTTGCATCCACAGCAGTAAAAAAAAAAAATCCAAGTAAATCCAAAAAATGTAAAAAAAAATAAAGAAAACCAACTACAAGAAAACAACATTGCTTCTCCATTGCCTTAGATTGGTTTAGAACAGGTAAATTAAGTTATCTGTGTTTGTTTGCTCTCCATGCTGGAATACAGGATTAGCAGTATGCAGAAATCTCTTTTTTTTTTTTTTTAAATCTTCAAATTCCTTTTTTCTTTTTCCCTACTCACACAAGTTTCCATTATTGTCTTTTTGATTCTAAGATCACTTTGGATAATAAGATAGAAAACTAGTTGATATCACTGTGTATTTAGTAAATTATGTCGTTGCTGGGTGACAATATACTTTGGTGAAAATACATCCATTTATTTGACAAGACTGCTACCTGCATCAGCAGATGAAGAATGTCAAATCGAAATATTTAAAAGTTCTCAATTATAAAAACTGGAATGACTGAGAATTTAAAATCTCTGATAATATATATTCACATTTGTCTAAAGTGAGCCGATGTATGATCAGTATCTTTTGTTCACCTACAAATTTAGTATGTGAAAGCATATTTGTCAAATACTCTTCTACCATCTTTTCCTTATACCTTTGTCTTACCAAGTGAAAGTGAAACATTAAACTATAACTATGACAAAGACGGGAATAATTCCTTATTTTTTCAGTCAACTAATTTTTATGAATGCTTTATTTGATAAGTTTATGGTACTTCTTGCTAAATCCCACAGGAACCCTCAAACAATGCCTGTAAACAGAATTCAGTTTCTCAGCGCTCACTAGGACAGAAATATATTCCTAAGAAGCTGAAATAACGTCAAATCTATTGCCTTCCCTTTTATTAAAAAACACAGGTTGAATAAACTTCAAAATCTTCCATGCAAATACTTAAAAGAAATGTAAAATTTGAAGTAAAATATTTTAATAACACTATTATGCATCAATTGTGATTCAATGGGAGAAGTTTTGTGCCTCAGGACTTGTAGGCTCTTGGTTGTTCAGATGGCTCACTCAAATTCAAATATCAACAAAAATAATTTAAGCATTCCGGGGGGGGTGGGGGGGGGGTTGTTTGTCGTAAGAGAGATCTGAGAAACACGAGGATGGTTTTGATTAAAAGATGTAGTAAGTGACAGGGTTTTTAAGTGATTTCTAATGCGTTCATCCTAGAATCTACCAGGTCATTAAAAAGGTGATCTCTTTTAAAAAGTAAATTCTTCAGAGACAAATAAACAAAAAACAATTCCACACCTACACAGAAAAAAAAAGTCACGGGCAAACCCCACTTCTGTTTGACTAGAATCATGCACAAATTCAAGTTGAAACATCATCATCACCTCTTTCCTCATGAAATCCAATCATACAAATATTTAATCAGTGACCTGTCACACTCCACCTCATGACAGTATCAGCACCAGCAAATGATGCCCTGAGGTTTCAATATGCATACTATTACTCCATTTAGCGATAAACTCAAAACCAGAACGTAAAACATTGACCTACTTCTCCCATCTTACAGTTTTCATTTAATGCCTCTAGTGATAACCAGAAGACTACTCTCCAGGGGCCACATCAGCGTCTGAATCAGAGAGGGAAAATGAACATAATCCCCAACTCTCAACAGTCAAAGCTGAAATTCAGTTCCTGAGAAAAGAACATCATTGCACATATTGTACAGGACAACCATCTGTCCAAATGTGTCGATAGAGAATGGCGTTGTTTGAACAGATACCAAAATCCTGAAACAGAACATAAAACTTACTCAAAATTAAACATAATGAGTATTCTAAAACTACCAACCTATTGAATTATTAAAAAAAAAAACCAGCATTACTTATTAATTTAAACTGAAATATATCTTCTTGTCATCAAGCAATGAAACTCAGAGTTCTCTGAATAATTATCATAGACGTAAAGGAGGAAGTTTGTTCTATTTTTTGCCTGTGCTTACACCTTTCAATAGCTTTAACTACTGGAAAAAAGGAAAAAAATAGGACTAAAATACAGTACAGCAACAAAAAAATAGCATGCTCACAATCCTCCATCCAAACATCTAAGGGCGTTACATGGTATATCACTCACATGAGGACCAGAAACCCATATCAGATGTGTTCACAGGAGATAAAACACTGTGCCCAGAAAGATAACTAATGCAAGCCCTGTCTTTTGGGGATTATCTAGTGAGACTCTGTGCATGTCTGTGAGCTAAAATAAGCTACAGAGGCAGCTGAAAGGAGATAAATGACACTAGCAAACAGTTTAAGGGAATTTGCTTTTAAAGGACCAATGAGATTTGCACTGTTCAGACAGTAGTTGTGGGGTCAGTGTGTTCTTCCCCATTCTCCTGAAACTGTTGTCATTTTTTCAGCCAAGGACTCAGAGTTCTTCCAAATTAAACGGTGCGATCAGGTACTTCCATTAAAATACGGAAAAAACATTAAACTGCACAGAGGTTGGCATTTTGAGAAAAAGAGGTGGGTATGGTTGAGGCTGTTCACATTAAAAAAAAAAATAAAATAGACACTTAAAAGCAGGAAAAAAACCCAGCCTTTGCAGTGTGACGCTTAAAAGCTATTCTTTGTCACCTTCCTCTTCTACTGATCCTTATATGAAGTATTACATTGAACGACTGAGCACTACAGGAGTTTTAAAAATCCTGTCCTAACCCACTGCTATTTAATAACATAAAATATTGCTAAAGGTGTTTATTTTTAAGTAGGAGACAACAACTTCTAAATTTTTCAGGAGCTCATCTACTAAAAAATATATAACTACACTCTGCTTTTTCTCAAAATGAATATATTGCCTCTGTGGCAAGCAACAGATGAAATCATCTGGGATATCATTCATTCCCTTGATCTATTCATATATTTCAATATTCAAACCAACTCAAAGAGCCATGGAATAGGTATTCAAACCTATTCAAACCTGTTTACTTTTTCCATCCCAAACATTACTCATTTATAAACAGCATTCTCAATTCTATTCCAAATGAACAAATAATCTGAGTATGCAATTTGAAAATACTGCACTATAGTTCTTCCTAAATGCAATGTCTGCATCTTTATGATAGCAAAAATCAGGGAAAAAATCTTCAGGATTAAGAACGCATATGAAAAGAGTTAGAAGAAAGCAGAATGACTACATTAAAACAAGGAACTGCATTATAAGCAACTGAAGCTCAAAAATACTGCAAAACTATCAAAAAATTAAATGCTACCAAAAACTGTCTTCCCTCCCCGCTTCCAAATATTCAGCACTATGTTTACAGATCAATCAATAAAATTTAGGGGAACATGGGTACTATCTGCTATCTGACAGCCACTACTTTTTTCCTTGAGTGTCATTAAGCAATAACAATATAAAAACGGTTGAAATACTTTAAAGCTTGATCTCTACTCACTCTATTTTAAATTGATGTTAACTATTCAGGGAGCCAAGAACTATTACATACAAAGTAGTTATCACAGGATAACAATAGCCTTCATTTTTTATTAATATCACAATAACCTTAGGTAAGCATTGTTTACATGGCCTTTTGGTAACCTATAAAATAATAAATACTACAAACAGAAGTATTCAAATATTTACAAACATGTCAATATTAACAATGGTGACAAATGAAAATTGTTTAGTTACATTACCACAATCATTCAGAACAAAAATGGAAGCAAAGGAAAATAGACACAGATATTAATATCCTGCAAGAACACAGGTTTTAGTTAATTTTAATTAAAACTAACTGTCTAATTTACTTGCAGGTTCTTAGAAAATTATCTCAAGACTCAGAGTTACAAATATGCTATTTAAAAAAACAGTTTAGTGATTCCTAAAGAACCTGAATTAGATTTTTTGTTAAGAATGAATAGAATTCACAATTCACTGTAGAGTTACAGAGTATGGAATGCCTCCATAATTCCTGAGCTATTCATCACATAAAATTGACAACCCCATATAGTGAAACCATCAAGTGAACACTCTGCAGCCAATACGCTCGAAGGTACATATCAGAGCCAAATGAAATGCTCAGGTAATTAAGAGCCTTGAAATGAAATTAAAGCATCACTCTATGTTGCAATCTATATCTAAAGGATACATTAAATGCTAAGCACCCACAGACACGAAAAAGCAGAGAAATAACCTACTTGACTTATACAATGGTAAATCCAATTAGCTTGATGTCTAATGCCAATGCTCACAAGAGATTCCATTTTTTTCAGAGGTGAAAAGCAAAACCAAAATTTATCCACATTCTGAAATATTTAAGATGTCTTTAGCAAGCATCAGAAATGAAACATATTAGATCAGAAGCAGCATTTAAAACTTCTTCAAGTACAGCTATTTCATTTGCAGCCAAATCCAACATACAAAACAGAGCTAGTGAAATGGCTTTTGCAAAGCAATAACCTGAATTTCTTCCTTGTTCTACATATCTATCCATGGAAAGCAATAGAGTACTACATGAGAAAATTCAGAGATATTCTGATGGGACATGGCCATTACAAGTTCTGTAAAATCTAATGCCAACAGTGCCCGAGAATCTACTTAGATACCTAGAGAGACCTTCAAGCAGCTAAGACAGTAGGTTATAAGGGGATCCTCTTAGGAGAGGGTTCAGATATTGTTCATGCATGTAGAAACATAATATATGAAAATAATTGTATTTAGTAAAGGTAGTTGGTAAAACAATATTGAATTGTATTGACAGAACATTAATTGTAGTGCTTTTACATTTCCAGGTCAGATCTTTTCATTTTACTTGCAGTGAACAAACAGTACTTTGAGAGCTGTCCAATTAATAGCAGCTAAAAAGCTGAATTAATTTACTCTTTTGTGGACAAAATAAGATGTTATGTAAATTACTTCTCATCTTCAAAGTTGTCTGCAGATAAAGCTCATTAAAATCAGTTTTATGTCAGTGCCACTCCCTTGACGTCAGCTAAATTATTCCCAATGCATACTTCCACATGTGTGATTAATGTCAGACCTAATAACCAGCTAATCACAGTGGAAACCATAATGCTTTCGCTTATTTCCTTCTAGGAATTACAAAACCTGCCAAGGGTGCAATGTACCTTAAAGTTATGGTAAATCAGTAGATCTAACTTCTTTCTATTTTCAGCATCAACTGGAAAGTTTCACTGTAACACAAGCTTCAAGAGCAGAATTTTGAATTATAAAAGTTTGGTAAAATGGAACAAAAATTGTTAATACTTGTGACTGAGAAAGAGGAAGGGCAATCTTGAAATAAAGATGACTACTTCTGCAGAAATAGTTCACTCAGTTATAATAAATACATTTGCCATTGGAATTGCATACAGGAAGTTAGTGAAAATTGTCATGAAATGCATATGATGTAACACATTTTTCATTACTATTTTTATAAGAATTGAAAAATGGGATTGAACTTGGTCCCAGTGGAACAAATAAAACCTCAACAGAAGTATATTAGAATACAAAAAGAAAATCCAAAATTCAAACTGACTACAGTTCAATTCCAAATGTAAAACTAAGATTGATAGTAAGTTGAGGAAAATGTTTCATAGGTCAATGACTTCCCATTGCAATTTCACACTGCAGTACCGGTTGTCCAAGAGTTCTGTTGTCATAAAAACCCTGTTGCTTGGAGTTTCTGTAAATGGACTCTACAGATGCAGATGAGTAATAGTCACCAGAAAACAGCAGGCTAGAAAGAGCAAACATACATGCCAAGAAGGAGGATGTAAAAGTCTACCAAACACAAGCTCTGGAGATTTGTCGTGCTGTTGCATCTTTAAGAAATGAAAGAAGACTCAGTCTGCTGAGCATGCATAAGGCCACCAGCATACGCTAGCACCAACGAAGGGCTGTGCAACTCAGACCACATCTGAGGTAGCAGAGGCATCTGTGTGCCATCAGATGCACCAGGACTGCACGTGATGCTGCGGAAACCCCGTGGGGGACTCTCTGCTGGCCTAGAAGCCACTGTCACACCAGCACAGCTTTGCCCTGTGAGTAAACTGCTGGGCTGGCCTCCACCCGGGTGACAGTGAGTGACTGCACGTGTGGCAGAGTCTGTGTAACAGTGTGTACCTGTGGGTGTGAGAACACTGGAGGGGAATAAGCAAATGTACCGTGTGAATAATTACCAGCTTTTAATAATAGCTTGATTCTATTCATAATAAAAGCTGAATTAATAAAAGTTGTTCTAATAAATTTTCATTGGCATCTATCTCTCCCTGACTCACTCCCTGTCAGGGAAGGAGAATTTAAAAGTGTATTTGGATGCTCTAAATGAGATTAGGACCCGATCTTCCTACACACGCTGATATGCTTTACAATACCTGCAGAAGAATGTGGTTTTTTCAACATGTGGTTTTGTTCATCATACAATTTAAGCTATCTCTGAAAATAAAACATTTCTTTGAGTATATTAAGACTTTTATTAAGAAGAAAAGGTACTACGAACTCCAAGACATTATCAGCTCAGATCTTGTATCCAATGCATGAAGGGACTCCTCTAGGCTCACAGAATGACAGATTTTGGTGAATTCTGTAATTCTGACTTGAAGCACACTGAAATTTGTACCCATACACACTGCCAAAATCTTCAATAACTATTAGAAGCAAAATACACTTTTAAATGTCTTTCAGAAGTAATATCCTGCAAAACAACTCATCATTAACTCCACTGTTGCTCCACTTAAAATAAAACCAACAAAGCAAAACAAAAAAGAAAAACCCAAACAAATGTAATTCATATTACATAAGCCTCATTGCTAAATCATCTGTGAAGTCTGAACTGGCAACACTCCTAAAAAAGTATTGTATTGACAACTACAATTCTTATGTAATTAACAAGCGTCAAGTGATATTAAAATACAACTGTACTAAACAAGTATATTTACATACCTAGCTCTATAAAATATTAAAAAAAGTTAGTTGCATAATTTAGTTGCATAATTGCTGTATCAATATTTTATTGCTAAAAGATGTGGGGGGGTTATTCTTTCGGACGAATAAGGCTTAAGAGGAGGGAACAAAGTATTGACACCAAATGTATATGAAGTTAGAACACAAGATGCTCATCAGGTCGGAGAGCGTTACAAAAAGAATCAAGTATTTGCTGACCATCTTGAAGACTAATCCTTTACCGTCAGCAACATGCATAATGACATTGGTTTAAACAAAAAATAAAGAAGTATTTTCTTAGAAATTCCTAAATGGCTTCAAATATTATATAAAGAACAGTTAATTCATCTGTCCTAAGAATCATACATTTCTTGAAAGAAAATTCCTATACCATGAATTTAAAGGAGGAGCTGGGTTGTTCAATGAGCAAGACATCAAAATATTCCTATGCTTTCCATACATGCCTTAATGTTTTTAATTGTACCATTTTCACTTTCCAGTCTTTCATCAGGTTTCTATACCTACTTAATGGACCTTATTATTGCTATTCATACAAAGTATGTTTGTACAGCAGCCTGATTCTGAGTGACACACAGAAGTGCTGCTTCAATGAAAATTAATTTATAAGCATATTCCTAACAAATTATCTGAACAATAGAAATAACTTGCAACAGAATCTCAGAATAATATTTTCTCCTCTAATTTGCATACAGAGAACTTTTCTTCCTCATCTTCCAGTAAGCTGGAAGAAAAAAGAAGGAGCAAAGAATCATAATTTCAGATGCACAGTATAGAAATGTTATTTTTAAGGGGGGGGGGGGGGGGGGGGGAAAAAANAAACTGACTTTTTTTTTCCCCATGTGCAGGATTATCTTTTGCCACTCATTTCACACAGGTACCCCTAAAGTTTTTCCCAATTGGCACCCACTTTACCTTTCAAACATTCTTAGACTGGTTTTCAAAAATATTGGTGGGACTGAGCTGTCAATTCTTGGTTGGTTCAGCAAAACACAAGTCATTCTGAGGACAAGTACTTCTTCCTCATGCTGCCTACATGTATGCACTCTTTCTTTGAGAAAACTGAATAATGGCCGATTTTATCTGGAAAAGGAAAAGAGCTTGTCTTAAAAAGACTATATTGTAGCATAAGAGAAGGAGGCAATTTCCTTACCCAACTTCTATGCCAATTACCAAGCTGTGCAGCTTACAACTCTCACTTACTGGAAGCTAGCACCTGCCAACTGTCACTAGACTAACAGAAAAAAAGAGACACAGTCATGTTTATACACACTTCTGCAGTCACAATTAACATAAAACCCCCCAGTATTTGCAACTGTCTGTAAAACGAGAAGATAATATTTCTAAAAGTCTGAAACAAATATTTCTGCTTTTATATGAGAAATGAGAAAACATTTAAACCCAAAGCTCTGGATGAGCAATTTAAGAAACTGATCTATAAAGGATTCCTTCATTGCTTTCAGCTGTCTTCTAAGGCAGCCTTCTAGGTTTGACTAACTGATAACTAGAATACAGATGTTTCTACTTATCTACATGCAATAAAGCAAAACCTTGCACCTAAAAAGCTCATCCTTGTAAGTGTCCCTATCTTCCTACCAACTAACTGAAATATAAATTAATTGGCAGACTACGATTCCTCCCTCAGAAGTGGTCCAATTATATACAGTAGGTCACAAATGCATGCAAAAATGTGTACAGTATGCCAAATAAGAAAGAGTATCTTTATGTGGAAACATTTATAATGTAGAAGTATAGGAAGAGCAATAAAATTGTTTAAAATATAACAGCAACAACGGAATTACAAATACTTAGAAAACAGGGCATTTTGTGCATGCAAAAGTGAAAGGTTTTAACAAAAAGCATAGTCCATAGTTTCAGTGTATTCAATCAAGCAGTTTCTTGAATTGCTTGGCTCAAATTAGTTTCAGATTTTTTTCTATTAAATCTTCACATAATGATTAAAAATAATAACCCTGATATATTAATTTGCATCTTTGATTTGATTATATGCTCCTGTACTTAATACAAGAAAATCTGTCATTATATGGTATGTTCTTCATACATATAAAGTGTTCTTCATCCTTCTTTATTTTTTTAAGAATTTTGAGAGATGGCAGGCTTACAGGTCAAATTATGAATTAGGTAGCAGGTTTCCATATTACATCCTGGCATCAGTTGAAGCCCAGCAAGCCTTCTGAGATGCTGCTGTTCCGATGTCACCTTTCAATTAACAGCAAACATGTTCACAGACCAAGTCAAGACCTCCAATTCTTGGGAGTCTTTCACAAGAACAAAGTCTGAAAGACAACTACCTCTAAGCAGACAGATAATTTCACAGGTAACTCTGTTCCAAATTGGAAGAATCCTGAAGGGCCTAACATGACAACTGCAGGAACATAAGAATTGGCTGCACTCCTACTACTTGTTGAAATCTGACTCAGATGAATCTGGTTTTGAGACACTGTCAGTAAACTTACCAGTGGTCCTAATCCAGACTCGGGCAAAATCAGACTATTTATTTTAAATCAATGATGTGAATTTAAGCTCACGCAGACAACTTTAGACTGCAGAACAGGCTAGGAAAATTAAGAAATGAGTGTTAGCACTCGTTATCTACTACCTCTCATCATTCCCTACCCCTAGGAGTGACATCAGATTTACCCAAGGGGTTCTCCCCAGACCACCAAGAGAACTTCCAGGGAAGACGAGAGAACCACCCGGGATGAAAGCCAGGTTTACAAGTTTTAATGGGCCATGAATTCAGAGACAAGCATGAACACAAACAATACTAACATATCCAGCAACAGAAAAATTTGCTATTTGCCAGGAAGATTAAATAACATTTTAAAATATTACCCAAATGCACACATTGGCATTTTCTCACATGTACTAAACAGATTCTCAGGGAAAAATCCCACAGAACAGGAACAATGAAGTCAGAATAAAAAAAAACAAACCACAACTGTAGATTAACAGACATAAAGCCACAAACATAAACACATTTTTTACATAAGTGTTTAGCAACATCCTGAAGGGATGTTTAGAAGAAGCACAAGTGTCTATGTTCTGCGAGGTTACTCCCAACACCTAAATATCGTTACTCTATACTACGTTAAACGTCTTCAGCCAGAGTGGTCAGTCCAGCCCAAAACTTGCATCTGGATGATAAAGGTTAAAGACCTAATGTTAACAGCTAATGAAAAGCCCTCTCATTTAAATCTGCCTCTATTTAACTCTGAAAAGCCCTTAATGAATTTTGTGATAAAACTTTTAGATGAATAAGACAAAGTGACAAGAAAAAATTATTGGGAATGTGTATTTAACAATTGATTCTCGCAGAGCAGACATGAATTAGCCCCTGGACTCTCTGGAATGATAACCTGTGTTTTATGAAGCTGAACTGAAATTACCCTGCCGGTAAACCAAAATTTCCAAAATGTAGTTTTTTAGCTATACAGATAACAAAATAATTTAAAGGGAAATATGGTTATCTTCGACTACAATGTCTCCAAGTGAAACCACCAAATAACTGCTCTTTAGCTGCTTGCACACCCCATTAAATAGCACAATATCTAGCTAGGACCCACACAATACATGTCTTCCCCTTTTTATAAAAAGTGATTTGGTATCTATAAAAAAATATTAATACCTCATTTACTATGAAAATCCTTGAAAAACAGGCCAAGAATATCCTAATTGTCTGGAGTGCTTTAGTTTAAACAGTCACAAACAAGTAGCAAAATAGTTCTACCTAGAAGTGTGCTGACCTGAGCAAGGAGCTGTCGAGAGACAGGTGCCAAACTGCTGAAATAAAAATTACATTTCAAGGTGCTCCATATCCTTCACTCTACTTACATTAATCCACCAGTTTTTCTTCAAGATGGTTTGCAAAGAATGTCTGAAAGCTAAGTAGTTCTGTAACATAAAATACTGTGGGTGCTTTGATAGTATTAAATAACAACACAACAATAAATTGTGACCTGTTCTCATTGGTTTATGAGGTATACTAGAATTATTTTGACAGTAGACAAAAAGGCATATATATTTTTTCCATACTTTCCTTTCTTCTCTTGTCACAACAGTACCATTAAACATTAGCCTAGATGCGGAAAAAGAGTGCTTGGTGTTTAAAAGAAAAACCCAAAACCAAAAAAATCACAGACATAAGAAACCTTAGTAACTATTTGCAGGCTTTATCTAATCATTGTCAGTTTAAATACCATCAGTTAGCAACATTGCCAAGGATAAGATCAGCTAAAAAATACTCAGTAGGCCACAAAAGCTTGCTACACACATATAAATAAAACTGAGGTAACACACTGAAGCATGGTTCTTTCAGACTTGTCCTAGTTTAAAAAAAATAATCCTAAACCTCTGTGCATCCTTCCAGTATACTCATAGGCAAGGTCTGAATTATATTAAGCTGCTGTAACTTCAGATACAAATGTCACATTGGATTGGAGTTAATCACTCTGAAGGGAAAAAAAAGTCTTTATATCTTCTGAATGCTTCAAATAAGATCTCATAGAAATGAGACAAAACAGGTTTTATGGTTCAGCCACATTTAAGGCTGGGTCAGCTGGTCTGTAGAGAACCCACAGAATGTGTTACAATAAAAGGATGTGAAGGGAAATGGGAACAGCTGTGCTTTATTACAAACCTGGGGCTGTTTTAACTACAAAACTTTCATTATGCCTTTAAGTTTCTGTAGGACACTCTGCCATTCTAAGCAGCAGATTCAAAACTCCCATTTCCACAACAACAAAATACTTGGTTTAGTCAGATTTATCTTCTTCTGTATCTCACCTATACAGCTAAGTGCAAACCAATCTTTCTGCTCAGACATACCACTTTCCTCCATGCCTAAAAATCACATTTTGTTATCACACAGCCTAATAATAAATGAACTGGCAAATTGCTGGTAATGAAAATGCAATCAAGTCTTTTTCATTCAAAACCCTTCAGTCATCTCAAGTATTCTTAGCTAATAAAACACAGATCACCATCACATTAAAAGCAAAAAGCTATTTAATATTTTTAAAACAATTAACCTCTCCGCTATCCCAGAGGGAGAGTTTACACTGGTCTTCCTCCTGATTCATATTCAATATGATTTTTCCACGAAGAAACAGGGAGAAATACTTCAGTTCAAGAAAATCCCTCAAGTAATGACTTTTTTGCACATACTGGCACAAGGTCCCCAGAAGAATAAAAAGCATCCATTACCAAGTATACTTTATTTTTCTTGTTAATTTAATTAAGCAATGCAAGTACCTCAAAGTACTATTTACACTGACATTTTAATAATCTCATTAGTAACTTCTAAACTCATTTCTTAAAAATCATCCTACTTGAGATTATCTGTTTCCCTTTTCTTTTGTTATTTTGGGGGTATTTATTAGAATGGAGAACTTTCTTCTTCAGTCCACTGTCTTCAGGCAAATAGAAGGGCATTGGGAAAAAAAAAAGACCACGCGTATAGATATGTTTCTGTATGTATATAAATATATGTTAATGTAATGATAACTGAATGAGGCCAGATCAATGTGTCAGATGAGACAGTTATGCAATTTTCATAAAAAAAAATCCATTATGCAATTTTTTTATGATTCTAATTAGGTTTTGTCAGTGCTTTCCAGATTCTTATTTTGTAAATACCAGCTACTTAAAAGAAAATTAATTCTTCATCTAAACCGCTAATGCTATGCTTACACAGATAAACCAGTTATAAAAATACAAGAATTTGAGATAAATTGGTTGTGATATGAATTATTCACCATATACTGTAATTTTTCAGTTAATGCATCAGTAAATTTTGCAAAAATCTACTTTTCAATGGGGCAGATGAACATCAAGAAATGTGAGAGGCGATGAACTATGATGATGAGCCAAAGAACCAAGAATCTTATGCAGAATTCCCTCCATAACTCTGAGGGCAAGTCTCTTCTCCTAGATTGACTTAATTTAAAAAAAAAAAAGTATCCATCTGACAAGACCTGAAATGGGAGATTTTTAAACAACAAAGTATAACTGAACTATGACCCCAGTTGTTTAGAATAGAAGTCAGCATTGGCACTATTCTACCAGTTATTCATTAGTGGTTTCGGGCTTTTTCTTGTTTTGGCAAGAGCTGGCACAGTTCTTCTGTGTTATATAAAGAGTAAAGAAAGAAACAAAAGCAATCAGAAATAAATTCATAAATAACTTTTTAAGCTCAGATAATGCTGAACTTTCACATTAATCAGTCTTTAGTTTGCGATTTTCAAAATCAACATATTACAGTCAAGCTGTAGACTAATTTTGCCATTGTGATAGTCTGATTATGCCTTTTCCAGGGATATCACTGCTACAACAACTGTAAGTGGCAGATCTGGATACTGATTCAAAATATTAATACATTAAAAATTTTTGAAAAATTACAGGGCTGGGAAAAGTCAGAGGGGAAAAAGGTATAATAAAAATCAAGAGCAAAGAGAGTTCAGGAAGTGACAAGGGGGAAAAGGAGTATTTCGGAATGCCTGGCTTCCCAAGATCTATTTCAACAGCAGCTGGTGTCCCTTGGAGCTCCTTTATAATGAAAATCTGAAGTAGAAACTGTTCAATACTCCAAAGTTCATTTTTATAAAAGAACTAAACTGTAGACAGCTGATGAAAGGGGAGCTGAGCTTCTGGCAATAGCACCAGAGAGTGATGGCCTTATTCTTCACAAGAAATACAGAAAACAAAAAATGTGTATTTCTAGCTGTTCTTTCTTGTTTCTCTTAATCCTTATTATTTTATTTTTGCTTTGCTCAAAAATGTTCATAATGAAAAAATTTAATACTTTAGTATTACAGTACTAATACCAACAGCATCGAGTCTTCCAGCTTTTAGAAACAGCAAGCCTTATCAACAGGGAAGTTATCCTACTAGGCACTTTTAGAAGTTCACTAATAATGGTTGGTAAAGGAAAATACAGGTTTGATCTTTGACATATCGAGACATTTAATTTCTTTTCAACTTTCAACAGCTAGTAGCTGGCAAGACAACTAACAGCCTTTATCAAAACAAAGTCAGCTTTATTTCAAGTTTCAAAGAAGCACACTACTTGGCTTACTACTACTACTACTCAGTTATCTAGAAAGAAGTCTTCATTAATAAATATTTAGGGTATAAGGCTGCTTCTTTTTTCTCATGCAGGAAACAAAAGAAATTATTTTTTTTCTCCTAGGCTGTGATTAGCCCTCAACATGAAAAGCCTGAAGAACAGACATAGTGAAAAACAAAACTATACACAAAAGGTGAATTTATCATATTCATAGAAACAAGATAGCTTTCAAAAAAAATGATGTATTCATCAGTGCATCACATATTACTCGAGTTATAAGCAGGCATGCCAAAAAAATCATTGGGTTTACAGAACACAGAAGTTTAAAATGACATGGACTTCTTTCCCAGTTGCGGTAAATCCAAAATTTCCCATCTCACTGCAGCTGATGTGTTAAAACCACTCCCTCTTCTGTTGTCCCATCCCTCTGCTTGAGGCAGGGCACCATGTTATCTCCCTCATTCAGCAAGCACTGATCATTCCCAGAAAGATTAGCACCTTAACTAGGTACAACATTGAGACAACATTAACAACCTGTTCCACTTACCTACATCCAGTGTTTGTTTTAAATATTCACATTCAGTTTATGTGTGTTAGATTTTGTTTGAAAAATACAAGTTTCATAATTTAAAACAGCTATATTAATAAAAGGGATCCTTTCTTCTGATGAAATTGGAGACATATCATTACCAAAGTACTACAACTCATTACAACATGCCAATGTTAACTGACCAAGCTACTGAATCCTGTTACTAACTCCCATAAAACAGACCTATAATATAACATCAAGGCTACCTAATGCACACAGCAAATCTAGCAGTACATTTAAATACAATTACCAATGAAAACTAAAAAGGGAATTCAGTCTGTAATATAAAATATTTCTATTTCATTCAGACATTAAACATTTTGCCTGTTCGTACAGCTATCCTTCCCCTTTCAAAAAGTACTGTTCAGACTGTATATTGATGTTTCCCCCTTATAGAGAATGATAGGATAACGTCATAGGATAACTCATGTTGTAAGGGACATCAGGAGGTTTCTAGCTCAACCTCCTGCTCAAAGCAGGGTCAGCTACGACATCAGATCAGTTGCTGGGGGCTTTATCCGTTTGAGTCTTGAAAACTTCCAAGGAGGGAAACTGCACAATTTCTCTGTTCCAATGCTTGACTGAATATGTCAACACCTTTCCTTGATTTTTACAAACAAATTAAATTCAGCAGTTGTTAAGATGAAGTGCATTACTCAAATTTTATGGATAGGAAAACAATTTCATGAGGAAACTAATACAGCAGTAAATTGAGGTACATGCCTAACAACTTTGAGTACTGGCTTGACCAGGAATCAACAGCAATTTAGTTATGCTTGTGTTCAACTATTCTGCTAAACTGGAGAAAATGGAATTGTTTATGGTAAAGCAGGATGTTTCCAGTAAAGGTATAAAAAGAACACCCATGTCATGACTAAATCATGATCTCTATGCTACAAGCTAACTCCTTTCCATGGGAACAACACATAATCTGGCCACTATGTGTCAATTATAAAAGTATTACATAAATACAAGCAAAGAATTTATCAAATATATATATTTATATTTCTTCATTTCAACACTGCACTGCTCATATGAGCTTTTAAGAAGATTCCACAGATACTAAAATGTGACATATTGTCTCACATTAATTATCATATTCAGTCTGTGGTGCAAACCATAACTCATCTATGCCCCCCATTTCAGACACAAGAGCTACTAAGTTATTGCAAGTAGTATTTTTATCACATCAAAACGACTACCTTATGTAAACAAGATACTATGGTGCAGTGGTAACTCCACCAGTCACAGTTTTATTCAGATCTCAATTCAGTGAGAGGCTTACATCTTCTTTTTGTAAATATTTCTCTGAAGTACCTATAACAAAATCTTAACATAAAATGAAAAAAAAAAAGTATAAACCCAAACCAAATGCAAACTATTTGATTTGCCAGCCCAGAACCCCCCAAAACTTAGCAGAGTTAAGCAAAAATACAGTATCTGCTCCAGTCAGAATTGCTGATGTCTCTTCATAATTAGGACTATTTAAGTTGCTTAGCATTTCTGATCACAGAATCACAGAATGGTCAGGGTTGGAAGAGACCTCTGGAGATCATCTAGTCCAACCCCCCTGCCCGAGCAGGGTCACCTACAGCAAGTTGCACAGGACGGCATCCATGCGGGTTTTGAATGTCTCCAGAGCGAGAGACTCCACAACCTCTCTGGGCAGCCTGTGCCAGTGCTCTGCCACCCTCAAAGTAAAGAAGTTCCTCCTCATGTTAAGATGGAACTTCCTATACTCAAGTTTGTGCCCGTTACCTCTTGTCCTAAATGTTTACTACTACCTAAAACTTTGGCAAAGTAAGTGTCCTGTCTGTCCTTGCTTTCTGCCAATGCATATATAGAAACACATACTCACATGCCTCATTGAACAATTTGTGCAAGAGTTCAATTTCAAAAGGAACAATGGAGGAAAAACACATCAATATTTTTCCTCTTTCTTTCCGCAGAAGTGTCTTTTACTTCAAAGTGACTATAGCTTGAAGCCATCGACGTAGGCAAGCTTTGAGTTAATGTTACACTTTTTCCTGTATCTCTAAAAATGTACCAAAAACTAATGAACTTCTAAGAAGGAAGTACTGTGTTGCTTCAGTGCAGAAGAACAAAAGCCACCTTACCGTCTACAAAGACGAGTAAAAATTGAGACCAGTGTCTGGTAAAAGCACAGAAAAAGTGACTGGAGACCGAGAAGAGAAGGAGACTAGACTGGACTGACGTAGCAAACCAAGAAGAGGAAGCTCTGGGGAATCAAGAGAAGTAAACGGAAAGAATGCTAACAAGCAAAAAGCAGGGAGAGACGAGACTGGCTGAGACAAAAAATTGAAGACAAATTTGGAATAGTCAAGACCAGGAATACCTAAAAAATGAAGACTGAGATTGACTACAGGAGGATATGGAGACTGTCCTTAGGATACCTGTATAAAGGATAAAGTGAAAAGGACTGTACTTGCAGAAGACTGGCAAAAAAAGCTCTCATCCACCATGATACATTTTCTCTAAAGCTTTGAACAGAAAGGACTCCAGTCTTTCACCACTTTTCCACTATTAGAAATACTTGTGCAAATGCACTACAAACTATGCCATTCTGCTTTATCACTGGTATATATAAATGGGACTGCACTCTCATAATGCTATCACTCATAATGCTAAAAGTTCAAGAGCTTTTGCAAAGGATTCAACTTTTCCAATACTGTTGATAACCCTTGTGAGCCCAGAACAGTAACAAGAAATTTACTTTAAAAGTTGAATATTTTCTGAGTTCTCTTTTTTTTTTTTTTAATTCCCTTAGGTTTAATTTTCTAGGTTTTAAGAAAGTATATGGGACCCGTAGGCACATTTTACCCCACAAACAACGTGAAAGACTATTATTAAAGTTACTAAATCAACACTCAAATGTTACAAAATTACAAACATGGTTGTTAACTTCCCTTGAGCATGTACATTTTTATACAATATTTAAATAAACATGTACTGCTTCTTCAAAGTTACCTTGCCTCATTCAGAGCACAGGATAAACATGCACAGAAGATGATACAGAACATAACGCAGGTAGGACTCTAGTCTTATCTACTGAAGAACAGGAATATGTGTAGTGAATGAGACAGGGCTTGAAGAAAGAAAAAGGCACAGGGGCTCTGTAATATGCCACAAAGGCGTTAACAATTGAAGTCCTCTCTTTTGTAGTTTCCCCCATTCCTCTTACTGTCATGCACACCATTTAACCCAAAATTTCCATAGTTTGTAATTAACTGTGAATTCGTCTTTTTCCCATCTACTCTGCAGATGATGCATTCACAGATGTGTGGAGCACTCAGGGCTGCTACTAAACGCTGTGGCAGTTGTAACCTGAACAAACATATTTATAAGAATTGTAGAAATGTCAAATTGGACACCAAAAATGAGTCAATACTCTTCACCTAACCCCCTTTGTGCCTCTGTTCACCATCTGTAAGTCTTGTCTCATCTTAGGTAGTGTTTGATAAACTAATAATTATTTGTGAGTCATTCTGATCACATAATGATAAGCGCTTTAGCAAAGCCCATGCAGATGTTATCAGTTCTGTCTTCAAAGCAGAGTTGAGTAATGTGGAGTTAATAAATCATGGGCTCACATAGTGATCAATGAAATATACTGAATTGTGTTAAGTGAGCTCCATCCATCGCGTGCACTGAATGAGACAGTAGAAAAGAAGATAGTATGTGATCATGTAGTTAAGACTGTATCAGAAAGACATGCTCAAAAAGGCACTTGGAAGCTCTTTGTTCCATAACCTTAATAATGTGGGATTTCTTTTACAGAAGGTTTTTAAGATACTTGATTTAAGATTCTATGAAATCAAGTAAGTTCTTGCATTATCATGCAGCTATGTTGAGGTTGCACTACTTTTTGTTGTCTGTCAGAAGTAAAACTGGAAATCTCTTATTGGTTTAGAACAGCATTGTAGAGAATACAAACACGGACAAGGAGAGAAGTGTTTTTCTTAGCTTCTTATTTTTCCTTTTTGCAAAACTTAGGGATGGATAAGGTATACTTTGATGCAATGTGTCACTAAACACAAATACAAAAACTAAGCAACTGATGTTGATAATACGGATTCAGAGGTAGCAAACAAACAAAAGCTCTATACTACCAACAGGTTCCTGCAACATTGAGGAAAGTTTTGGTCGATTATTATTATTTATATAACATGGGCCAAAGATCATCCTTTCATAGGGATTTGTATAATATTTGCACTGCAAGAAAGCCATTTAAAAATTACTAACGGTAGAAGAGAAAAATGGAGAATTTTATAACATCAGGTTCTTTCAGAAAGCTTTCTCCTGCTCTTATGCAACTTCAAAGTCCTGTGTTCATTATTTTTACTGGTTTACAAGTAATTTTATACGGAAGACCGATACTAAGTAAAGTATACTTGTTAACACCTCCTTTCATACAGCCACCTCTGCACAGGTGGCAGCATTTTTAGGCAATTTTTTGCCTAAGTTATACACACCAGTAATTACATAATGGTTTATTTTTAAAACCTTGAAGAACCCTTTAAATATTTTGTTATGTGCTTTAATACAATAACCATTGAAAACATTCTTAGCTCACAGGTCATAGTTTACTTTCATTACTAAATGGACCATAGTTGATTAACTGCATAGATAATCTCTGTTAGGTTTTATAAGCAGAATTAAATAGCGCTTCCTAGAGCAGATGGAATTCCTAAAGAGCCCCTCACTCAGTCTGCAGCTCAGGCACAGCACCACGGGCACGCTCAGCCCCTTCAGGTGATTTTTAGCAGAGCTCAGCAATGGCAATGTCCGCAAGTGGTATTTCTGTTCTCACCAGCAGGTGTTACTACAGTCAGTCTGAATTACTGCCATTTACGGAAAAGTGACACAGAAAAGAAGCATAATTAGCATTTTACAAGGGGAAAACAAAGTGAAACGCTATTATTTTTACTGCAAGAAGGTGCAATGAAAAAAAAAAATAATCCCTTTTTAGCTGATCACCATTAAATACACCCAAAACGCCAAACAAGTAAAGGAGATGGAGCAAGGCTGCCTCTGGGCGTGCAGACTGCTCCGAACGACAAACCCGCGCCGCAGTAGCGGTGCTGAAACGATGGGCTGAAAGAACACCGGACGGGTACGGATTTTCCCCACGCTGCCAAAAAATCCCGACGTCCGCCGGGAAGAGCCAGAGACCAAACCAAGGAACAGGGCTTCCCCTGCGGCACCCTCCCCCGGCCCCGCCAGCGAGCCCTGCGGCAGAGGCAGCGGGGATGCACGGCAGCTCGCCTCCCCCCTCCCCCCCCCGCCCGCGAAGCCCACGATCGCCAGGGGNCCGCCCAGCCGCGGGGCGAGGGGCCGCGGCCGCCCGCCACCCCACACCTGCCCCAGCTCATCCCGCCGCACCGGGAAAGTTGACTCCCCGCCGCGGTACGGCACGGCACGGACCCCCCCTTCCCCGGGACTACCCGCTGCCGGGGACTGCCCTCTCCCCTCACGGGAGACTCGCGTCTCTAAAGCGGCATCCCGCTGCGCAAAGCGGGCGGAGGGTTGGCGGCGGAGGGGAGGGCACACCGCCGCAAGCTCGCTACGAAGCGAGCCGGTGCCCCTACCTGTGCAGTGCTGCCGCACCGCCGGGCTGTCACCCCGCGGCGTCCCGCCTCAGCTGCGCACACCTTGGGACGGGACGGGACGGGACGGCACCGCACGGCTCGGCTCGGCTCGGCTCGGCCCGCCGCCTGCCTGACAGCCAGCCGCCCGCTCCCCCTCCCCCCCGCGCGCCGTGCGCGGGGCCGAGCGGGGCGCGGGGAGCGGCGGCGGCTGATTGGACGGGGGTGATGTCACTCCTGCGCGCGCGCGAGGGAGGGAGCGCGAGCGCGGGGAGCAGTGAGGGGAGAGGTGACAGGGAGCGGTGAGGGGAGAGGAGAGGGGTAGCTGGGAGAGGTAAGGTGAGGGAGAGGGGGGAGGTGAGAGGTGAGGGGGAGAATAGAGGAGAGGAGAGGAGAGGAGAGGAGAGGAGAGGCGAGG